>JALIGW010000007.1:3870000-3927500 GCA_023053685.1 Diadophis punctatus similis | reverse complement strand
GACAACGGCTCGCGTGCCGGCAGATATGACTCCGCGTGCCACCTGTGGCACCCGTGCCATAGGTTCGCCATCACTGCACTAGGTTGAAAGATTAGGAGTATAGGTAGTCCTTATTTACTGACTTCTTATTCAGAGATAATTTAAAGTAGTAGTACTAAAAAATTACTTTATTGCCAATTTTTAACTATTTACAATCTTCACAGCATTCCTCAGTCATGTGGTCACTATTGCAGTCAGTATGTGTTGTCCTGTGCCTGACCTGTTTTTTTCTTCTTCTCGGACCCTCTTGCAGAGCAGAAGAATTGGCGTCAAAGGGATTTTAAGAGAATAAGATGTTTGCTCTTCTATAAATTGAAGCAAAATGATCACAGCTAGAAACTGTCAGGCAAAGAAAGATTGCCTAAATAAATCACTTGCTCTCTCCCCCTCAAAGCAGGAAAATTTGAGAGGAAGAGATTTCAAGAGAATAAGCTGTTTGCTCTTCTACATAATGAAGGCAGCAACATGGGGGTCATCCTATGCAAATAGTTTCAGTGCTCTCTTGAAATCTTCTCCTCTTTAATCTCTCCACTCTTTGAGAGGGAAGAAAGAGATAGAAAAGCAATTTTTGTAGGAAATCCCTCCTTTGCCTCACTTTATAACCAATTATATTGGTTTTTATATATACATCACTTTAAATAGGCACTCAGGCATTCCAGGTGGGGGACTAGTTAGGGGGCAAACAAAGGCCAAAGATGTGAAACTGAATAGTTTTGTCTTTTTCCAGCTGGAAAGCACTCTCATATAATTTTTCCATTTTATGACCATTTAGCAGTGGAATTGCCAATCCCAATTAAGACTGTTAACTGAAGACTTAGTAATGCTATCTGTTTAGTATACTGCTTTAACTATTACTGGGAGATAGGTTCTCAGTGCAGTACTTTGTTTTGGTTGGATCTCTAGCATAGAAACCAGGTTTCAATGTAAGTTAAATCCTGATGGTTGCTGAAATAATCTCTTCCCCCAGAATGAAGATATTGGAGAGGAAGGGATCACAAGAGAGTAAAGTATTTGGTCCTCTATAAATCAAAAGAAATATAATAACTATTTGTAGTGAAAAATATGTCTGCTATTTCTACTTGTAGAAAAAATACCAAAGAACAGTTAAGTACAGCGAGTGATGAATACTTTTCCCTATTCTTCCTTTCTTTTGTGCCATTAATTGGAACATAATTGTTGCTTCTAGGGCATATTTTCCTGAAGAACAGTGTAATCTCTTCAAGCACATTGTAACACAGGTTGACAGAGCTGCTTAGCCAACAGGAAAAAAAATGACAAACAGCTCTTAAATAAAGAAGGATGATTAAAAATATAATATATGTGAGTTATATTTTCAATTGCATTGAGGAGAGGGTGATTCACAAAAGCCTTGCATTATAAATAAGGCTAGGAGTTTTCTCTTAGCCTTAGCAAATATGCTACTCTCATTGTGAAACCCCACAGTTATAACCATCTGGAATAGCCTTCCTGCAGCCATCATAGAATTCAGATAGATAGATTCATAAACATGTGGTTAACATAAACATTGACAAATTTGCTTATCCTTCATTTTGAGTAAATACATGAAAATCAGTAATTATCAATTCATTAGAGAGATTTAAAAATTAAAACCTAATCAGGAAGATTCCTAAGTCTTGGTTCTCAGCTTTTGATATAGAAGTTTATTAACTCTTTTTGATGTATTGACAAAAAAGGTTTTTTTTAAATTTGCTACCGGAAAAGAAATTGTTTTGAATGTGTATCTTGCAATGCAACATAAAAAACCCATGGATAAACTAAAAGTTTTCTTACTATACTAAAATAATGCACTTTAACCACATAGAACAAAGCTATTAAAATGTATTAGGTTGGTCTTTTCAGGCTTGTCTGACCTGTATTACTCATAAACCTTCATTTGTTGTGTCATCCGACAAACCCAAATCCATGTTTGGTTTTCTCAGTTAGTCAGTTAGGCAGGCATATATCATTGCTTGATGCATACAGACAAAGCTTCAGCTGTCCCTGTAGGGATACTGTCAAAACCTTATATTTGTATGCCTATGGATATTCTCAGTCATACAGGTCATGGTTGTCCCAAAGGTGCTCCCCCCCCCAATAGGCGACTGGATTTTCTAATTTTTCTTTGAAGACATTTCACTTCTCATCCAAGAAGCTTCTTCAGCTCAGACTGTATGATGAGGAATGGAAGGATTCATACTCCTTGCAGACAGCTTGTCATTTGCATTCTTTTAGCAGGTCATTAAGGTAAGGTGACCAGATTTTATTTTTTGTAAAGCGGGACACCATTGACGGGGGGGAGCAAGACGGAAGGGGTCAGTCTCTTATTCTGCAGCTTTGTGCACCCCCCCGAAACACCCCCCCTTCATCGCAGCCAGGGGTGGGTTCCTACTGGCGCAGGCTTATCTGTTCGTCTGACGTCTACTGGTTAGAAACAAAGAACGCACAGAAATACTCTACGGAGAAAGGAAAAAAATGTGGCTGAAGCAAAAAAGCGAGAGAAAAGAAAAGCAATGATTCCACCCTCTCCCCCCCCTTGGGTTGCTACAAGTGAATAGGGAGGAAGGAATGGAACATACCAATAACATTTAGGGGGGGACTAAGAAGACATTGTGACATCTCCGAGATGTCAGCTTCCCAGGAGGTCCTACATCCTGCAGACAGGGGACAGCTCCTTAGGGAATGGCCTTCAAGAAGGGAGAAGCTTCGGCGCTGCGGCTCAGTGCGCATGGGGGAAAGTCCGCCTTTCCTCCCCCCTCCTCTAGCAGGCGGGGTGGTATGTCCCGTTCCTGCCGGAGAGGGAGTCGGAGCCTGAGGAAAGCAGCAAAACTTTGAACGGCTGCAGCTTTCCACAGCACCGTGGTGACAATGGCAACTGTTAGTGGTGCGTGATGAGTCCCGGCGAAGGCAGCCTCTTCCCTGCCCTACTTGGGAGGGATGGTTTTCAAAGGTTGGGGCATTTGAGACTGGCCTTTCGACTCTGCCAGGCAGGATTTCACCCCAAATTCAAATTTAAAAAGCGGGACTTTTTTGAATCGCCGCGGGACGCGGGACAAATTATTAAAAAGCGGGATTGTCCCGCCAAAAGCGGGATGTCTGGTCACCTTAAATTAAGGTCATCTGGAGATTTATCTGTATCATCAGGGTCACCTGAGTGGTGCAAATTGGTGTGGAGCCTTCTTGGAACCGTTGAAAGGGCTGTGTTGTAGATTGGAGATAGTTGATGTTGTATCCCTTCCCCTCTGTAGAGAAAGGGCTGTTCCATTTTGACATAGATGGCCTCTTTGACCCCTCTTTCAAACCAGCAGTACTCTCTGTCCAAAATATGGACTTTGTTGTCTTCAAAAGAGTGGCCTGTGTCTTTTAAATGCAGGTGGACTGCTGAATCTGTTGAATCAGTCCTGGTGTATTTTTGTTCTCCTATGTTCTGCCATGGATTTATGAAGTGGTGGTTTCGTTTCTCCAATGTACAGATCTGCACATGGCTCACTGCATTGTACTGCATATAGCACGTTCCTCAGTTTCTGTCTGGGTGTTTTATCCTTGGGGTGGACAAGCTTCTGCCTTAGTGTATTCTTGGGTTTGAAGTGTGCACGTATGTTATGTTGGCTGAAGACCCTCCTGAGCTTTTCCGATATGCCTGCAATGTACAGAATGACAACATTACTTCGTTTATTGTTCTTGTCATTGTCTGTTACAGAAGAGCTCCTGTAGGGTCTTTTTTTTGGATTTGATGAAGGGCAACTTGATGTCTTTATGTTCTTTTTCTTTCCCATCTTTGCTGGTAGGCAGGCCTTCAGCTTGGTGATGTAAGGTTCTGATGACTCCCCTTTTGTGCTCCAGTGGATGGTAGGAATAAAAATGTAAATATTGATCTGTGTGAGTAGATTTTCTGTAAACTTCAATGTTAAGGCTTCTGTCTTCCTTAATGTGTATTGCGCAGTCCAGAAAGGCTACACTATTTTCCTTATCATCTTCCCGTTTGAAATTGATATATCTCTCCACAGAGTTCATATGTTTGGTGAATGCTTCCAATTCCTGTGTTTTAATCTTGACCAAGTATTGTCCAGATACGATATATTCCACCCCTCAAAAAAACCAGTGAGGGGTGGAATTCCTGTGAAGGATTCTAGGGTTTGGTTTCTACCTCTTCCATGTAGAGATTTTCTACAATGGGGGGACACAGGTGACACAGTGTTTTTGTCTGTAGAAACCTTCATTGTATTTAAAATAGGTAGTGGTCAAACAGAGGTCCAGCATGGTACATATATGAGGTTGGTTCTGTCACCTAAGGTGCTGTCTTGTAACAGTCTTTTTTCACTACGTTTTTTCACTACCATGACAGTTTCGTTAGTTGGGATGCAGGTAAAGAGAGAAGTCACATCATAGGAAACCATGGTCTCATCAGGATCCAGTTTTAATTTCCAAAATTTGCTGGTGAATTGTTGATGTGATGGGTGGTGTTGCCAACTTGAGGAGCTAATAAGGTGGTTAGATACTTCCCAATGTTGTAGGTGACAAAGTTGATGCTACTGACTATTGGTCTTAGTGGAGTTCCCTCTTTGTGGATTTTGGGGAGTCCATATATGCATGGGGTGGCTTCCCCGGGGTAAAGACGGTAATATTGTGGTTTATTGATGGCATTGTCCTTAAATAGGTGTTGCAAGAAATCAGTGACCTTTTTCTTGCAACATGCTGGTGGGGTCTCTCTTCAGAGTCTCATACTGTATGTAGCAGTGTCCTTCAGAAGATTGTTCACCTTGACCTTGTAGTTATTTGTGTTTAGGATGACTGAGCAACATGGTATATGCAGTACAATGCAGTGAGCCATGTGCAGATCTGTACATTGGAGAAATGAAACCACTTCATAAATGCATGGCAGAACATAGGAGAACAAACACTTCAGGACTAGATTCGGCAGTCCGTCTGCATTTAAATCACACACGCCACTCTTTTGAAGATAACGAAGTCCATATTTTGGACAGAGAGGATCGTTGGTTTGAAAGAGGGGTTAAAAAGGTCATCTATGTCAAAATGGAACAGCCTTCTCTCAACAGCAGGGGAGGGATATGACATCAACTATCTCTAATCTACAACATAGACCTTTCAACAATTCCAAGAAGGCTCCACACCAATTTGCACCACTCAGGTGACCCTGATGACATAGATAAACCTCCAGATGACCTTAACGAGATCCGCTAAAAGAATGCAAATGACCAGCTGTGTGCAAGGAGTATGAATCCTTCCATTCCACACCATACAGTCAGAGCTGAGGAAGGTTCTTGGATAAGAAACGCCTTTAAAGAAAAACCAGAAAGTCCAGTTGCCTCTTGAAATAAAAAGAAGCACCTTTGGGACTTATATTTGTATATTGCTTCAAGTAACAGTTTCTTTTTTATTTTTTAATTTTTTTTTTTATTTTTTATTTTTTATAATTTTTTTTATAATTTATATGGCAAAACAAAAAGCCAAGAATCAAATTAACGAATTTACAGGATGATAAGAGCAGAGGTGGTCTAGGGCTCCCTGACTGGAAACTTTACTACAAAGCAGCATCCTTGGCGTGGATAAAAGAATGGATAAACTTAACTAACAAAAGAATACTAACACTAGAGGGCCACGATCTACAAATGGGATGGCATGCTTACATATGGAGAGATGGAACTAAGCCACAACTTAGCTTCAACCAACACCTAATTAGAAAATCTTTGTTAAAAACATGGTATGAAATCAAAAAGAAGAACTACATGAAAATCCCCAAATGGCTTTCAATTATAGAAGCCATGACCTACCCCAACCTAATTGATATAACCAAAGCAGCAAAATATAGCGATATATTAGATCTGACAGGGAAATTAAAAAGTAGAGAACAATTGGCGGAACAAAATATAAATATTGATTGGTTGACCTACTTACAATTAAAAACTCGACACAAAAAAGATACTGAGGGTATGGGTATAGAAATGGAAATGCAAAAACTGGATAAAATTTTGATTGGCCCGGACGAAAAAATAATATCAAAACTATATAAATATCTGCTGGAATTCGATAAAATGGAGGAAATTGTCAAGGAACCCATGATAGCATGGGCAAAAAACGTAGGCCACAACATACACTTAGCTGACTGGGAGAAAACATGGAATATAAACTGCAAAATAACTAAGTCAACAGCATATAAAGAGAATTATTATAAAATGTTTTATAGATGGCATTTAGCTCCATCAAGATTGGCCAAAATATACCCAAAAATGAATTCGGCTTGCTGGAAATGTAAAAAAGACGTAGGTACCTTCTTTCATGCGTGGTGGTTGTGTCCCGAAGCAAAGGGCTACTGGAAAAAAGTGCATGCCTGGTTACAAGAAATTACTGAGAGAACAATGGAATTTACCCCAGAATTTTTCCTTCTGGGGATAATGGAAAAACAACATCCAAAAAATATACAATATTTAATACTACATATTACAACTGCGGCAAGAATAACATATGCACAATATTGGAAAGACAATCAAATCCCACCAGAAAATATACTAATGGACAAAATATATAGATGTGCCGAAATGGACATGCTGACTATTCAACTCAAAGGACAATGCGACTCAGAATACTACAAAACATGGACTAGATGGTACAACTGGACTAAAAAAAAGAGGAAAGACTGTGTGACAACGTGAGAAGAAAACAAAGACAGAAAAGATTGTAAATTTATGATTTAATGTGCATAATTGAGATATAACAAATGTTGTAAAAACGGGTGTAGATCTGTATCAAAATATTCAGATGTTTAATGAAGAAAAATAATAAAAAAAAAAATAAAAAAAAAATAAAAAAAAAATTCAAGTAACAGTTTCATGGTAGATATGGATTAGCTCTATATCTAAATCATTCAGATCAAAATGTTAAGGCAATAATAGTGTCCGTGTTCAGGAAACAAGTAATGGAATCTTAGGTTACTGAGTTGAATCTGAATAATTGAGACACTATAGGAAATGTGCTATGGGCTTGTTCCTGCATTCAACCTTATTATTTATTAGCTGTGTGGTTAACAAAAATAAGATATAATTTTTTTTTATAAATGGGAAGGGACCTCAGATAATTATCTGATAGAATTATCTTCCGCTTGATATCATTACATATTAAGCCAATACAAATAATTGTTAACTGCATGTAAAAACAGGCTAGATTTGGTCCCCAGGCCACTTTATGCTTGTGCTCTGATGCAGGAATATATACTTTCTAGCTTGATCATTATGAAGCAGATATTTCTTTTTGAAAAAGCAGTTGGACTTTTCAGAGGTTTTGATTTTATTATCTTTAAGATCAGAAGGGCTAGAACATGTTTTAAAACCAATTTACTACTTGTAAAAAATAAAAACGGGAGAATTGCTGCTTGATTATCATTAGTTCTTTCCTGGGCACTTCAGAGCCAGATTGTGTAAAATTAAATATCAAAAAAATTAAAAGAAATATGTAGTGTAGTAGCCAATCTCTCACAGACATCTTGGGAAAAAGAAAGCCAAATATTTATTGTTTTTCTTTACACTGAACGCAGCCAGTGTCTTCAGTCTCTTTATTGGACTTATTTTCTAGTTTGCTGTTTCGTTTTCTCTGAGTCTTTCTTGTAATAAGAGAGTAAATTTGGTCCCCAGGCCCCAATACTTCATGATCTGAGCATGCGCTAGAATGGCAGCTCCCTGGTGAACGCTGTGAACGCTGTGGAAATGGTGAGGAAATGGGGTCTCTGCAGGCGTTGGGTGCCAACTTTGTTTGTTTTGGCCCCACGCCCAGTAAGCTGAAGGCTGGACATGCCTAACGAGCCGTCTCTTGCCTGAATAGGTATTAGGACAGCTCAGCAACGAGGGGAAAAAGGCGGAGCAATGTGGGATAGGCAGCCGCGGCGATGGCTTCTCTCAACGTTACTCACGCTTCAAGATATTCCAGCAGTTTTGTGGAGCTTTGTGGAGAACCTTGCTGGACTCTGACAACAGGCAGGTCTCTGAGTGCTGGCCCCCATGGGACTGGAGATGGTCGGGGGGGGGGGTCCAGCAGAGCTCTGGCAGAGCGGGGAGGAACGGAACATGGAGGAAGCCTGGTGCACCCCCCCTTGGTAGAGGGGGTTTGGTGCACCCTCCCAGATCTCTAACTGGGTTATGCCGGCAGCTGGAAAAACCTGGAGCTGCCAGAGTTGCTAAGCTGCTGTGAGGATGCCGCTGGTGTTGCTGCTGGCATTTGTTGACATCTATGCCATCTTTTGCAGCACGCCCTTCCACAGACCCAGATTGAATAGACCGAGGTTTATTGTCCAGCTGCCTCGGGGATCATCTTACAGACCAATTATACATTTTATGGCCATTATATAACTTCTGGGCGCTTTATTACTATCATCATCATTTACCTTATAGGTAATGTTTTTGCTCCCTCCTTCGAACTTGGCAATATATCATCTATTTCCATCTGTTATCCAGTGACTTCTGGCTTGAGGGGAAAGAGATGGTAGGAGGGCTGGAGTTACTGAGGCTAGTCCGATGGAAACTTATTCTCATCAGCAGGCTGGAACTGAGTTTTGCTCACCAGAACTTCTTATCATCTACCATTGTGAGAGAATGGATGGGTCGGCTTTCCTGCCTGCAGACACGTAATCTGACTGCCCCTTCATTGTGGGAGAATGTAGGGGCCCAAACCTCAACCTCCTTGCTTTAGCCTCTTCAACATCTTTTTACATCTTCAACCCCTCGAAATATGACTTTTATGGATCTGGAGCCCCCTCTCCTCACCCCACCATTTATGTGATGGGCTACTCTCCAAGGGAACTGCTTGCACTGCGAGATGCCCCCTCCTCGCGGCGATGGCCCCCTGTATTATCAAGGGCCTTCCTCGATGACGGGCTTTGGAGCCCTGAGAGATGGCATGCAACAAAAAGGGGTTTAAGAGGTTTTTTGTTTAAATTAATGTATAAATATGTTTTAAGGGGAATTGGGAATACAACCAAGGGGGATTGGGGGGGAAATCCTCCTAGGCTGGCGCATAGCCCGGCAGGGGGTAACGAGCGAGAGGATGTTGGGCGAGGGATTGGGGAGCAGTCTATGGAAAATGGACATTTGAATGAGGGTTGTGCCATCAGCACGGTGATGGGAAGGGGCAGATATGGAATCGGGAGCAAGAGACCATATCATGTATCGGGGATGCGCACTCGCTGCTTAAAAGCGATTGCGCGTCCCGGTGTCTACAGCTCACCCCGGATACTGGGTGGCTTAGATACTAAGGACCCGAGTCTTCGGCTGATGCTATGCAATGCCAGGTCCATGGTAAATAAAGGCCCCCTCATTCACTATCTTATTGTTGAGGGGGGAATGGACCTGGCGGGTATCACGGAGACCTGGTTGGGGCCGGAGGGAGGTGTCCCTCTGGTGGAGATTTGCCCACCAGGTTTCAGAGCATTCCATCAGCCGAGGGCTCAGGGGAGGGGCGGGGGGTGGCGGTTGTTATTAATGAGGGTCTTGGGCCAAGGGAGACCACTGTGCCACAGATAGCTGGTTGTGAGTCCCTCCTTGTGAAATGGGGCCATGGGGTTCAGAAGGGCTTGCTGCTTACGTACCTGGCTCCCTGCCGCGTAGCAGCTGCCCTACCTGAGCTACTCGAAATGATAGCCACGGTGGCGGTTGACACACCCAGGCTTTTGGTCATGGGAGATTTCAACCTGCCATCCGTTGGTGAAACATCTGAGTTGGCTCGGGAGTTCTTGGCTTCCATGACGGCCATGGACCTAACCCAGTTAGTTCATGGCCCCACACATGAGGGAGGACACACTCTAGACTTGATTTTTGTCTCTGGCCAGTGGTTGAGTGGTCTTGATATAGGAGATGTAGACATTAAACCCTTGTCATGGTCAGATCACTCACTCCTTCACCTAGACCTCCATACCGCTTCCCCACGCCGCAGGGAGGCGGAACCAGTTAGATGGGTCTGCCCCAGGCGCCTGATGGACCCCGACAGGTTCCAGATGGAGCTTGGGCCACTTCCTGATGATCTAGCCCTCAACTCGGCCGAGGACCTGGTTGCCGCCTGGGACAGGGCGGCTGGTGGGGCCTTGGACCGAGTTGTGCCTTTGCGGCCTCTGACTCGGCTCCGATCCCGCTCGGCTCCCTGGTTTACTGAGGAGCTGAGAGAGATGAAGCGCCGGAAAAGACGCCTAGAGAGCGGTTGGAGGGCCAGTCTCTCTGAATCTGATCGAACACTGGTAAGGTCGCATATTAAGACCTACCTAGTGGCGATAAAAGTGGAGAAATCGAAGTATTTTTCCGCTCTTATCGCGTCATCAGAGAATCGTCCAACAGCCCTGTTCAGGGTGACCCGTTCCTTACTCCATCAAGAAGCGCGGGAGGATCCCCTGGAAGGCAGGGCTGAGGACTTTGGACGATATCTACATGACAAAATCACTCAGATTCAGGGGGAACTGGACTCCAACTGGGTGGATATGGACGCGGTGACAGGGAATAGTCTTGAGAACGTTATCTGGGAAGAGTTTGACTCGGTGACCCCTGAGGATGTGGACAAGATTCTGGGGAGGCTCAGTGCAGCCACATGTTTATTGGACCCGTGTCCCTCCTGGTTAGTGCTGGCTACCCGGGAGGTTACATGAGGCTGGCTCCAGGGAATTATTAACGCTTCTTTGGGGGAGGGTTACTTCCCCACGGCTTTGAAAGAAGCGGTGGTGAGGCCTCTCCTCAAGAAGCCCTCCCTGGACCCAGCAATTTTAGCTAACTATCGCCCTGTCTCCAACCTTCGCTTCGTGGCGAAGGTTGTTGAGAGTGTGGTCGCACGACAGTTTCCCCAGTACTTGGAGGAATCATCATACCTAGATCCGTTCCAGTCGGGTTTCAGGACCGGGCACAGCATGGAAACGGCATTGGTCGCATTGGCTGATGATCTCTGGAGGGCTCGGGATAGGGGTTGTTCCTCTGTCCTGGTCCTATTAGACCTCTCAGCGGCTTTTGATACCATCGACCATGGTATCATGCTGCACCGGCTGGAAGAGTTAGGGATAGGGGGCACCGTTTCTCGTTGGTTCTCCTCCTTTCTCTCCAACCAGTCGCAGTTTGTATTGGCAGGGGGGCAGAGGTCGTCCTCGAGGCCTCTTACATATGGAGTGCCCCAGGGGTCGATTCTCTCGCCCCTTGTGTTCAACATCTATGTAAAGCCGCTGGGTGAGATCATCCCTGGCTTTGGAGTGAAGTACCATCAGTACGCCGATGATACACAGCTGTACATTTCCACCCCAGGCCACCCCAATGATGCCCTTGAAGTGATGTCCCGGTGCCTGGAAGCTGTGCGGATCTGGATGGGGAGAAACCGACTCAGGCTCAATCCTTCCAAGACGGAGTGGCTGTGGTTCCCAGCGTCTCGATATAGTCAGATGATTCCATCTCTGACTATCGGGGGCGAGTCTCTAGCCCCCGCCGAAAGGGCTCGCAATCTGGGTGTCCTCCTGGATCCACAGCTGTCCTTAGAGGACCATCTGACAGCTGTGACCAGGGCGGCCTTTTATCAGGTCCGCCTGATACGCCAGTTGCGGCCCTTTCTGGATCAGGATTCCCTGTGCACAGTCACCCATGCCCTGGTCATGTCGCGTCTGGACTACTGTAATGCTCTCTACATGGGGCTCCCCATGAAGAGCACCCGGAGGCTCCAACTGATCCAGAATGCAGCCGCGCGGGTGGTTTCGGGGGCTAATTGGCGCTCCCATATAACACCCCTCCTGCGCGAGCTGCACTGGCTTTCGGTGGTCTACCGGGTGTGCTTCAAGGTGCTTGTTACTACCTTTAAAGCGCTCCATGGCATTGGACCTAGGTATCTCCGAGACCGCCTGCTGCCACAAACTGCCTCCCATCGACCAGTGCGCTCCCACAGAGAGGGCCTCCTCGGGGTGCCATCAGCCAAGCAGTGTAGGCTGGTGATGCCCAGGGGGAGGGCCTTCTCTGTGGGAGCACCCACCCTCTGGAATCAGCTCCCTCCAGACTTAAGAACCATTCACGACCTGTCCACCTTCCGCCGTGCCCTCAAGACGTATTATTTTTATCAAGCCGGGCTGGCGTGAAAAAGTTTTTGGGGTTTTTAAAATTTTAAGATTTTACTAAATTTTAATTGTATTAAATTAGGGCAACATTGAATATTTTATTTTAAATGTATTTTAATGTTTTTTACTTGGCTTAAATGTATTTTAATGTTTTTTACTTGGCTGTTCACCGCCCTGAGTCCCCTGGAGAAGGGCGGTATATAAATTTAATTAAACTTAAACTTAAACTTAAATACCCGAACAAAAATGAGATAGTTTGTAAGACTTCATTTTGTCAAATGTATGACAACTTTTGAAATAATTATAACACTTGTCTTCACTGAGCAGCTGGTGTCCTGATACTTTTTCTTTTATTCTAAACATATTTTATTTTAAATATAACTAAATATATTTTTTCTGTTGATCTCTACATTATTCATTTCAACTCATTCTGAGCTTTTACTAGCTATACAGTTCTTGGTTGGTTGTTTGTCTTTCTTAATCCCTTACTTACCCAGTCCCATACTGGATAATCAGCAGCTCTCAGGACACAAACCTTACAGTTAGTGGCTAGTCAGCAGATCACCTTTTTACTTCTCCCAGTTTAATACACAATTTCTCATAGTACACCAAATTATCTGGTACATCCGCACTTTTTCTCCGGTTGAATTCCCCTGGCAAACTCCTTTCATTTATTCAGTCTCTGCTCATAAAAAAACTGCTCATTTAATGTATGATTTGAATTTATTTGAGTAATATAGATTCTTGGAAATAATTTCCAATTGGAATAATGGAGAAATAAAATCCACATGTACTTCATTTGGTCCTCAAACCTAATTAAGTTTTCTTAGACTTTCTTTTTTAAAAATCTGTTTCTCCCCAGTTCAGATCCAGTGTCACTACTAGATGGATATTATTTCTTGGAATGAAATTAATTTTATTTCAGGAAGAGAATAATAAAAATGCTGTGCAAAATGTATCTGACTTTTGAAATGAAAGAGACAATTAAGTTTCACACTGACTTTTCCTTCAATGCCCTGTAATTCTCTCATATAAGTGACTTCCTCTCTTACCTAAATATCCACTTTATTAGTACTATTCTTCTGGTATCATGGAGCATTTGAGTTGACACAGCAAATGTTTGTTTTTCTATTGCCACATACTATATTAAATAGTACTTTTTATCTTACCATATATAGGTCTATTTTTCATGTATAATAATATTGGGATAATAATTTTATTAAGTTTACAGTGTAGATGCATATGTATTATATCCAAGACTTGTGAAATTTGTAATTATTGTTTGGCATTCTACAAGTCCTTGACTTACAACAATTCATTTAGTGACCATTCAAAATTGCAATGGCACTGAAAAAAGTAATTTATGACTGTTTTTCAGACTTACAACCATTGCAGCACCCCATGGTCATGTGATCAACATTCGGACACTTTGTAGCTGACTCATATTTATGACGCTTGCAGGGTCCTGAGGCCACGTAATCAACTTTTGTGATTTTCTTACAAGCCAAGTCAATGGGAAATCAGATTCACTTAAAAACCATGATACTAACTTAACAACTACAGTGATTCACTTAACAATTTTAGCAAGAAAGGTCGTAAAATGGGGCAAAATTCATTTAAATGTTTCACTTAACAACAAAAATGTTGGGCTCAATTGTGGTCGTAAGTTGAGGACTACCTGTACTGTATAAGAGTTTTTATCATTACCTTTATTGGTAGAATATTGTTTTAAACATAAAATACAGTATATGATGATGTGTACCTCTCTGTTCTAAAGGCTGTAGAAAATGAAATGGTAGGAAAGGATTGTTGACAAGGGACTTAATAAAAGAAAAATAATATACTATGCAGTGTAAAGTTGCAGATTAGAACAAAGTAGTTTCACCTGTATGATGGGGATTTACCTGTATCTTACTGTTTGAAAATGTGCTTGTTTTTATGCTTTATGTGTTTATGCATACTTTAAGTTATACTATGGTACAAACCACAGATCAGGAGGTTGAACGCTTTCCTTGAATTTTTATACAATATTAGTTTATGTACAAAACTAACTATATTCCTATGTTAAAACGAATATATACATATAAAACTACTCTGTGCCTGATTATAATTGTGACAATAATATAGTGATAAGTGGAAGGTGACAATACTTAACAAACTTACAGGATTGCCTTTCTCCCTGTGTAATTTAATTCCCCATCTACTCCTAGCCTTATAATTTCTCCTTTTTACTGAATTGGTTCTTTGACTCTTAGTCTTTATTATTTTGAAGAAGGTAGAAAATAGTCACTTGTTGCCAGCTGTCTGGTAGCTGTTCTATCTTTGAAAGGCTTGTGAAACTGTACTAGTTTCCAAGGCTTGTTATTTACCCCACGAACTCTTTTGGTCCCACCTCCTTTACACATGATTGTCTGTTTCTTTCTTCTTCCTCCTCCAATCTCCTTTCTCTGTTCAACCAACACCACTACCCTATGACTTCAGCCAGGGGTCGGTTCTAATTTTTTTTAACTATCTGTGGCCGTGGCTTGATGGTCATGTGACTGGGTGGGTGTGGCTAGGTGGACACGATCCTAGTTCCCCATATGAGGATTCCTGCATCTGGACCTTTTGCAGTCCCCCAAAGGATTAAAGAAAACCAGATTCCATACAGCTCTGAACCCTTAAGGCAAACCAAAAACAAGTGGTCCTCGCTTAATGGCCGGTTGCTTAGCAAGTGTTCAAATTTACGACTGACCTCCCCAGAGCTACTTGACCTGTTTTGGGAGTTTTGACAGCCATATGCATGCACGCATACACACACACACACACACACACACACACACACACACACACACACACACAAACATTTATGACCAGTTATAACTTCCCACACAGTCATGTGACTGAGGTTTTCTATGTTTTTGCCAGTTTCCAACAATTCCTTCTGATTTCCATTTAAAAATGCCCATTGGGGAAAATGGACTTGTTTAACAACCACAGTGTTCGCTTAATGACCACAAGGTTCATCTAATGGCCATGCTGTTTGCCTAACTCAGGGGTCTGCAACCTTAAACACTCAAAGAGCTATTTTTCTATTTTCTTTTAAACAGGTATCTCTCTCTCTCTTGTCTTGTCTCTCTTTCCCCCTCCCTCTCTCTGTGTCTGTCTCTCTTTCCCTTCCCCTCTCTCTTCTCTCTCTCTCTTTCCTTTCCTTTCCTTTCCTTTCCTTTCCTTTCCTTCTTTCCTTTCCTCTTCCCCTCCCTTTCCCCCTTTCCTTTCCTTTCCTTTCCTTTCCTTTCCCATGTTCCTTTCCTTTCCTTCGGTTCCTTGTGAGTGCTGGCATGTCTTTCCCTCTGCCACCAGCCGTGGGAGGAAGGTAAGGTCGCAAGCCTGGTGGGGATGGTGGGGGGCCCGTGGCAAGCTCCAGGGATGGGGCGGGGTGCTAGTGCGACCACGACTTACCTGTAGGCAGGAGGAGGCAGCTCAGTTGGGGCGCAGGGCAGGCACCACGTGGGAACTGGGAAGGCAGCTTAGGTGGTGAGTGGGCGGAGCAGGTGAGTGGGCAGGGCGAGCAAAAAACAGCTTCTGTGCATGCGCAGAAGCCAAAAACAAGATGTTGGCGCCTATGGCGCCACCAAGAGATCTGGTTCATTGGCGTAGCCAGCCGGCCATCTCTCCTGGTTCAGCGAGCGGGAGGAAATTCCTGCTACCGGTTCTACAGAACCGGTCCAAACCAGGAACAACCCACCTATGACTTCAGCATTCCTCTTTTACTGCTCTGAAGTACAGAAGGGTCTCTTTCAGTGGTGGGTTCCTACCGGTGTGGTCCACTCTGTCGTTCTGGTAGCGGCCAGCAGATGGCGCTGTTTGCACGCGACCGCTCCGGTGCCGAATTTTGCGCAGAAGCAAAATCTCGGCAAAATCGCGCACGCGCGTGCATTGCCTTGCAAGATTTCGACAAGATTTTGCTTCCACACATGCACAGAAGCAAAATCGCGCGAGGGGCTCGCGCGCGTAGTGAGCACATGCACGCACCAAATATGGCAATGCGCGCGCAGCGCTCCGGTAGCGAGGTAAGTGAGCAAACCACCCCTGGTCTCTTTGTTTTCCTAAAATTCCAGGGATACTATCCAATAAGGAACTAATGCAATTTATAAGGAATGAAAACTTAAGTCAGCAGTTTTGAGTCTTTCTTCCATACCATCAAATAGAAATAACTTAATTTTGACCTTAAAGCGAGGTGTAGTTATGAGAATAAACTGTGATCTACTTTGAAAAAATCCCTGCAGCATTAGGGAATAGTCTTGATTTTTTAAAATTCAATAGTGTTTAAAAGAAAATGCCTATTTCTTTTATCAGAAATGGACAGTTTGTGTGGTAGGATCAGAATTTTACTAAAGGTAGAAACTGGGCTAGTAAGGGTTCCTTGAATTAAGTAGTCTACTTAGGAACAAATTTTTACTGCGAGTTCTCATTGGTAAACCTTGCTTTTGGAAATAAAATAAATAAAAACTCTCAGTTGAGAGCAAGTCAGCATTAGAATTATAGAATGTAATCCATTTCAGCCTTGATGATTTGTTGTATCCTAGTTGCCCAGCTCTTAATCTTGGGGATCATTCCTGAATGTCAACAGAATTATATATGTTGTTCATGGCTGAAGACTATTAGTTGATTTTTGTACTCATTTTTCTTTTGAGCTTTGGATTGACTTATTCGTACTGCCTGTGTTATTTGCCTCTTATACCTACTTATTGTTAATCTATCATGCAAATGGTGAATTTATCCTTAAACTTTTCTTAGTATTTGCTAGTCTGAATTATACTAGGGCAGAACAGAGCAGCCATTTAGCCTTGGAACCAAGACATTTATCACTCCTGAGATTTTATTAGCAAAGCAATCTATGGGTAATCCTCACTTACCATTTTTTTCAACAATTGTTTGGATTTACTATGGTGCGTAAAAAAAAAAAGAACTTTACACTCCCTGTTTTGACAAAAACATTTGAGTGACATTGGGTCAATTTTTTTCATTTGTAAAGATGGGATTATGCTTGTTTTAATGTATAGCTTTATTTTAAATATCCATTGTTCCAGAATGGATGGAGGGTGTAGATATTATATGGGGGTGTGTGTAGATACTGAGCCTGTATTATCTATCTGCAATGAAAGGGCAATTTGAAATTAACTAGTATATCATGGTCAACTGTCCATGATATAGTCGTTTAGCAAATCTGGCTTCCCCCATTAACTTTGCTTGTTGGAAGCTATCTGGGAATGGTGACCACATGATACCAGGATGCCTAATTGTTGTAAATTCTTGTCAGTTCCCAAGTGACCAAATTTTGATCACATGTCCAGGGGAATGTTACAATAGTTGTAAGTGCGGGTACAGGTCCTAAGTCACTTTTTCAGTGCTATTGTAACCTTGATTGGTCACTAAGCAAATGGTTGCAAGTTGTTCCTTTGATCAGCATAAATATAGAAAAACAAAAGGAAAACAAAAGGACATGTTTGCTGTAACTATTTTCAACTTGCTGCATTATGAATTTCTTTCTCTTTTCCTAGAGTTATAAATTTTGTTTTAAATTATATTGAATCATTTTGTATTGCACATTCACTATATATGTGGTCCTCAGGTTACAATCATTTGTTTGTTACCGGTAACCATTCAAGTCACAGGAGTGCTGAGCAAATAATACTTATGATCGGTTCTGAAAGTTCTGGCTGTGGAGGTTCCCTGTGGTCATGTGATTGTTATCTGTGATCATGATTTCCAATGTTTCCTGCCAGCATCCCATAAGGAAAGTCAGTGTGGCAGCCAGCAAGAACTTGGAAGTAACAATCACACCACACGATGTCCTTACTTAATGACCCACATGATCCTATATGACAACAACTGGGATTGCCAGGATTTCTGTCACTAATCAATACAAACACATGATGTAATACTTTACAATTGCATTGATTAGCAATGTAAATTCCAATCTGAATTGTCACTGTAATCTGAGGACTACCTGTAACAGATACATATGAGTAAAATAAACATATGAAATTGAGGCAGTGAATAAGGAATAGAATTGTCAGGACCCAATGGGACATTTCAAAAAGTGAAGAAAGGACGATTGTGACAAGGATGATTTAAAACAGTAACTGCAGAGTCCAAGAAATATATATACTACATATATGGATTTAACATTCAAAAATACCTTGAATTTGCATATTGTTTTGGACAGATCTGAATCTTGCCTCAGGGAACTTAAACCTTCAGGCATTTGCTAAGAGACTCATCTCCCCAAAGTTATCATAGTATATCCTCACCATTTTTCTTCTTTCTCTTTAATTTGCTGAACTGGATACAACAGCAAGAAAAATGTGAAGGATTTGTTCATGGATGCTTATTGTATTTTAGAAGCAAAGTGAGGGAATTAAAATAATGTTTTATGTTAATAAGTTGCACTGAGTTATTTTGTTCAGTTCAACAAAATGAGAGAAGGAAAAGACAATCCTAGCAAATGTTAGCCTTCTCCAAACCCCATTGCTGTGGAGGAGAAATTCTAGTGATGCTGCTAATTTCCATTTCTGGTAGTGCTTCATTACCGTATTTTTCGGAGTATAAGACGCACCTTTTTCCTCCCTAAAAGTGGCTGAAAATTTGGGTGCGTCTTATACTTCGAATGTAGCCTTTTTCCAGCCCTAACTAGGTGCTAACAGATCTTCCCAGCTCTTACCTTGCAGGTTTTTTCATTGTTACTCTCTCCAAAGAATGTTTTTCCAGCCCTAAGTCTTTACAGGTTTTTTTTTCATTGCTCTACTTGCTCCAAAGAAGGTTTTTTCCAGCCCTAACCAGGTGCGATCTTCCCAGCTCTTATCGGCTTGCAGGCTCTTTCATTGTTACTCTCTCAGAAGAATGTTTTTCCAGCCCTAAGTCTTTGCAGGTTTTTTTTTCATTGCTCTACTACTCCAAAGAAGTTTTTTTCTAGCCCTAACCAGGTGCTAACGATCTTCCTAGCTCTTACTGGCTTGCAGGCTCTTTCATTGTTACTCTCTCAGAAGAAGGTTTTTTTAAGTCCTAACCAGGGGATAAAATAATGTGCTGAAGCTGCTCCGAATAAGTTTTTTTCTAGCCCTAACTAGGTGCTAACGATCTTCCCAGCTCTTACTGGCTTGCATGCTCTTTCATTGTTACTCTCTCAGAAGAAGGTTTTTTTAAGTCCTAACCAGGGGATAAAATAATGTGCTGAAGCTGACCAGACTAAGGATGCTAGCCAGATGAATACCTGGTAGGCAGATTGTTTTCCCCTATTTTCCTCCCCAAAAACTAAGGTGCGTATTATACTCCGGTGCGTCTTATACTCCGAAAAATACGGTATTTCTGTTTCTTTTTGAAAATATCTAGAGGGTTGAGAAAAAAATTGTTACTGGCCTAGGGTTATCCCTGTGCTTGGTGTGAAATATTTGGGCATAAAAGTTGGCATAAAGTGAAAATGCCTATATTTTCAGAGAATTGTCTTTCAATCTTGTGGGAGAAAAGCCTTTCCATGAATACCTGAATTTGTGCTTAGTAATTTCGTGTTTTCACAAAAAGAATCATAATGTTCCTCTCTTGTCTGGCCTTTTGAATTAGATTAATAATGCTTTTAATTTTTACTGGGTTCTTTCAGAGTTTTAGCTATTTTGAGGGTTCTATGTGTAGAAGGCCATGTTATAAATGGAAAAATAAAAATAAATACTAAAGGCAATCTGTTCATTATAAATGATTCACCTATGGGATGTTTGCAGAAATTAAAATCCAAGTTCTAATTTCTGTGCCGTTGGCAATTCTATTAATAGCAGAAAGACTATGGATTCACATAAATGTTACCAAGTGTCCTGAGAATCCCATATAATTGCTTTCTCGTTGCTTCTCTCAAATGGAGTGTTGTTCAGCTGCTGGCTTATTTTAAATTGATACTATAGTGCTCCCATGTGCAGTTTTCTGGGACACATAACTTGAGAAAGTGATCATTGTACTGCATTATGCCTACTTAAGCCAAAATTTGGATGAGAAAAATAGGTTGCCAATTGCTGCTTGATCGGTAGTGAAAAAGTTCCATGTACAGTTTGCAGTATATTCCATTTTAGTTTCAAAGTATGAGACTAATACAGATTGTAAATGAAAAAGTTATTAACTGCACATAATACTTTTTGAAAAGCATGTAGCCTAGTAGCATTTTATCAGGAGAAGCTTCATATATGAGAAGTATAAATGGAATGATAAATTCCCAGTTTCTGAATATGATTCTCTTCAATAGTATATTTATGTAAGGTTTTATTCATTAATCTGTAAAACAGTCTGTCATTACGTCTTGGACCTTCTTTTTTATTGTCATCTGTATCTTCTACCTGCTTCTTTCTTCTTCCTTTTCTTACTTGTGCACTAAATGGTGTGTTTCCTTTGAACCAATATTTTTTGTATTTAGTCGCTAATTCCTTTCTATATTTTATACATGTGGTCAGCTAGTGCCTTCCTAAACTTTTGCCTGCCTTAAAATTATACATAACTACTACAATCTTATGTGTAGCTCAGGGGCGGGTTGCTCACTTACCCATGCCGGTGCGCTGTGCGTGCATCTCCACGTTTCGGGCGTGTGCGCGCTCGCTACATATGCGCACCCCTTTGCGCGATTTTGCTTCCACGCATGCGCAGAAGCAAAATCGCCCAAAAATTCTCAGAAAAAGATGGCAATGCGCGCGAGTGGTCACGCGCAAATTGCGCAATCGGCTGCTCCCTACCGGAGTTATGCACTGGACAGCTCCGGCAGGAACCCACCACTGGTGTAGCTTAGCATTGGTCACCAGCTTGTGTCTTTTAAAAATGCTATCAGTTTTTTAAACTTAAAAGAAGGTTGATGACTGGCATAACAAAATATCTGGTTCCAGAATTGTCTTTGTTTCAAAGAATGCTCTTGGATTATGTATAAAGCTTGGTAGGACAGAAACATATTGTATTTTTGTAGCTTAATACTTTATTTGTAAATATGCCAATCTGCTGTAAAGTGTACAAATAAAGTGTATAAATAAAAGACTGTGGCAGCTACTTTGTATTCAGAAATTCAAGGGTTCTGTGTGAATCAGGATCCAAAAAGACCAGTATAAGTGCTTAAAGCATTTATGTAAACAGATAGTCTTGCTTAACAACTCTAATTGGGACCAGCAATTCTAAGCAAAGTGGTTTGATTTATTATCAGAGTTGGAAGGGACCTTGTAGGTCATCTAGTCCAACCCCCTGCTCAAGCAGGAGTTCCTACACCATTTGAGACAGATGGCAGTCCAGTCTCTCCTTGAAGGTTGCAAGTGTTGGGGCTCTCACAACCTCCGCTGGCAAGCTTTTCCACTGGTTGATCGCTCTCACTGTCAGAAAGTTTCTCCTCACTTCCAGGTTGAATCTCTCCTTGGTCAGCTTCTATCCGTTATTCCTTGTTTGGCTTTCTGGTGCCATAGAGAACAGCCTGACCCCTTCCTCTCTGTGGCATCTTCTCAAGTATTGGAACACTGCTATCATGTCACCCCTGGTCCTTCTCTTTGCCAGACTGGCCAAGCTCAGTTCCTGCAACCGCTCTTTGAATGTTTTATTTTCCAGACCCTTTATCATCCTGGTTGCTACCTTCTGCACTTTCTCTAAAGTTTCAATGACTTTTTTGTAGTGTGGTGACCAAAACTGGATGCAGTACTCTAGGTGTGGTCTGACCAAGGCTTTATAGAGTGGTACTAGTACCTCTCTGGTCCTTGATTGTATCTCTCTATTTATGCAGCTCAGGACTGTACTGGCCTTTTTGGCTGCTGCTGCACACTGCTGGCTCATATTTAGTTGGCTGTCTACCAGGACTCCGAGATCCCTCTCGCAATCACTGCTATTGAGTGTGGTTTCGCCCAGTTTGTATGTGTATTTTTTATTCTTCTTATCTTGGTGCAGAATTTTACTTTTCTCCATGTTAAATTTCATTTTATTGGTTTGGGCCCAGTGTTCGAGTTTGTCGAGGTCCCTCTGGATTTTGAGTCTGTCCTCTGGGGTGTTTGCTACTCCCGCCAGCTTGGTGTCATCTGCAAATTTGGTTAGTTCTCCTGCTATTCCCTCATCTAGGTCATTTATGAAGATATTAAGGAGTACTGGGCCTAGGACGGAACCTTGTGGTACCCCACTGCTTACTTCTCTCCATGTGGACTTAGAGCCATTGAGGACTACTCGCTGGGTACTGTTGGTCAGCCAATTGGTAATCCATCTGGATGTGTAGCTATCTATCCCACTTTTTTCTAGCTTATGAAGGAGTAGGTTGTGGTCTACTTTGTCAAATGCTTTGCTAAAGTCCAGGTATATGATGTCTACTGCATTTCGCTGGTCTACTAATTTGGTCACAGTGTTGAAGAATGAAATGAGGTTGGTTTGCATGACTTGTTATTAACAAATCTGTGTTGGCTCTTGGTATTACTTGATTTGTTTCTAGATGATGGGAGATCTGCTTTTTAATTATTTTTTCCAGTATTTTCCCAGGTATTGATGTTAGGCTGATTGGTCTGTAGTTTCCTGGGTCTGTTTTTTTTACCTTTTTTGTAGATGTGAACCACATCAGCTCTTTTCCAGTCCTCAGGTAGTTCCCCTGTGTTCCAGGATTTGTGAAAGATGTGGTGCAGTGGTTCTGAAATGACTTCTGCTATTTCTTTTAGGACTCTGGGGTGTAATCCGTCTGGTCCTGGTGCTTTATATTCGTTAAGTTCAGATAGGTGATCTCTTACTGTATTTTTGCTTAGGTTGAGTCTTGCTTCAAATCTATTTTTAATATTTATGTTGCTGGGTAGTTGAGCTGCAGTTTCCTGTTGTGTGAAGACTGATGTGAAGAACGTGTTCAGTAGCTCTGCTTTGTCTGTGTTGTCTGTTACTTCTTTGCCATCTTCTCTCTTTAGTGGACCAACTGTTTCTTTGATTTTTTTTCTTGTTGTTAATGTGTTGGAAGAAGCTTTTTTTTGTTGTCTTTGACTTCTGTTGTTGTCTTTGACTTCTGTTGTTCGTTCTGGGCCTTTGCTGTCCTGATTTTTTATTTACAGATTCTGGCTGTCTGTTGGTACTCTGCCTTGGTTATGTGCCCCTCTTTCCATTTTTTGTATTTATCTTTTTTTCATTCAGTTTATCCGTGAAGTCTTTGTTTAGCCATGCTGGTTTCCTTTTGGATTTCTTGTTTTTCTTCCTCATCGGTATTGTGGTGTTCTGGGCTTTTATGATCGTGTTTTTCAGGATCCCCCAGGCTTCTTGTGTTGTTTTATCCTTTAGTACTTTCATCCAAGGGATCTTCCCCAAGTTTTCTCTGAGTTTATTGAAGTCGGCTTTTTTAAACAGTCCCTGATGCGGTTGTTAAGCAAGACATTTCTTAACGATAACTTTCAACTCCTTCTAATTTAACTTTGGTTGCTGGAAACCAGCTGGGAGGTTTGCAAATGACAATCATGTGATTGCAAGATCTTGCAACTGTTCTGAATGCATAATGGTTGCCAACTGACTGAATCATAATCATGTGAACATGGGAATCCTGTGATGGTCATAAATGTGAGTACCTGTCATCAGTCACTTTTTGCAGTGCTGTTGTAACTTTGAATAGTCTCTAAATAAATTATTGTTAAATGGTTGTAAATAGAATGCGAAGTTAAATCATTATGAGTGAGCTTAATTTGAAGTCTTTTTTAAATTTAAATCAATATTAAGAAATGGACAATATTTCAGTATGGAATAAAACATTGGAATTGTTTTTCTGTAATCTACTGTTGTTCAATTTCTCTCATACCCTTCTCTTATCTTTAAATGGATGAAAAATATCATGAGTTTAATGGCTGTGGATTACAATTTATATTGCTGGTTTGGTTGCATTATTCCCCCCCCCCCTATTTGTCTTTTAACACCCCCTTCAAAAAAAAAACACCAACCCAAACCCTGAAATGATGAGTATATGTCATTTGAGTCATGAAACTCCTTTAAGTTAGTATTGACTCCTGGTAATTGCCTGGATGAATCCCTTAAATGTTCTTGGTAAATTTTCAGAAGTGATTTGTCATTTCCTCCTTCCTAGGGCCAAGAAGTAGTAACTGGCCTGGTCACCCAACTGGCTTTGTTCCTGAATTGGGAATAAAACTCATAACCTGATGCCTTCCTCACTACACCAAACTGGTCTACCATACATTTTTAAACAGAGTATTAGAAATCTTAATGTAATGCATTAATGTACTAATATAGATTATTAGAAATGTTAGTGTATTTACTACTTAGGTGCCAATAACCCAGTAGAATTTTGGAAAATAGTATGTGAATGAGTATTTCTACTTGTATAAAGTTTGATACCTCCATCGGAGAATGAATGAGGCTCCCTCAACTTCACCATAGAATGGTTTTTACATTGCTAAATGTGATACAAACCTAAAATGCATTTTCCATAATCCCTACAAATAATTCATCTAGTTATCTCTGTTCCCCATATTTATTTCTCCATAGTTTTCCACAATACTTTTTTATGATTCAGTGTAATTTAAAATATATTATCACTTCTTATTAGTATGTGCAATATGAGATATTGTTGCACGACTGAAAATCTTATATTGATTATTTGTCATGATGAGAAAATAATGCTGTATTTACAAAGCATGAACACTATGGAGAAGAAGCAACCAAGATAGCATAAACACTTGATTTTTGGATTTTTGAATCTGTATGGGACTTTGATTATAGGGCTATATAGTAACGAAGATATATTTAACATGTGTTTTGGTAAATAAATGATAAGCTTTTCTTTTAAAAAAATCTGTACTTCATTGTTCCAACAATTACTGTATTTTCAGAGTCATAAGTGTTTCTTTAATAGCACAAATAGAAAATTTGTGGCCTTCCAAATATTGCTGATGTTCAGTTCCCAGCCACCACTGCCACTATGTCCAGTGTTGAAGGATGCTTGGGGTCATAATTGGGTAGCATATCATGTGAAGGAAGGAACATCATTGGTATTTGATTTGTTACAGAACAACAGGAGAGATTCAGTTTTATGTAATAAAGGAAGTAGAAATAGCAGGAACAATGGGAGTAAATGGTTTTGTAAATGGTTTTGTAATTCAGAATTTTTTCATTTAAAAAAAACTGAGTATAATAAAAAATATCTTGTTTCTTTTTTGCCCACCATGTCCACAAACATTTTGCCCACATAGACATAATTGACTGGTATCATTGTGATTACATCATGAACACATACATTCACAGAGGTAACCATTAATCGATAACCATATTCCATTTTGAAGAAAAAAACCCGAGGCAGCTGAAATACATGGATGCAATTGATTTGCTCACTGGCAGACAAAAACTATTGGTGGCAAAATAGAAATGAGCTGTTAAATGTGTATTTACACCATCTCTAGAGAACAGCAATGAGTTAGAATTGCATATCTTTGCTAATATCTATTATGCTAATAGATTTATGCATATCTTTGCTATTATGCATATCTTTGCTAATATGCTAATATTATACATCCTGGATAGGATTGACAAAATTTCCACCTGTAAATTGCAAAAAGTCACAGTGGTTCGATCTGCCCATATACATTATAACATCCTAGGTTCTTGGAAAGAACTTGATGTGTATGAAGGCCAACTGAAGCTAAAGAACTGGCAGCTGTGATTTCATATTGTTAGGAACAAATAATATTATTAAAGCATTCTATATATTGTTCTGTATCTAATTATTGTAGATTCTATAATTCTACATTTTATATCTTATATTAAGATAATTAGATTATCTAATAATATTTATCTTTGCCAATGGATAATAGGGATTGTGTCAAGGAAATGGAAGATTAGAAAGAGCTGAGATTAGTGAAGGATGCTAAGAATAATAAATATGGCTGCTTTAAATGTCACCAGGTAAATGGCAGATCTTTTTAATTCTGATTTTGAATTAATCTTTGTAATAAATAAGTATGAGTTCCAGGGAGGATCTAAAGAACAAAAATAAACTTTAAAATGACTTTCTTGGTTAGGGAAATGAAATGAAAGTAACAGAATGAAATTTAACAGAAGGAAGTGGAAAGTCCTCCACTTAGCAGACTATAATCAAATCACACATAGAAAATAGAGTTTGCCCAGCTAGATAATGGTACTTTTTATGGTTGGGGGAAAAAAAGGGAAAATGCAGTTTTAGGTTGCATTAATAAAAATAGCTTACAATTCACATTTTTTTTTTTACTTTCAGTCAGATCTTATCTTGTGTATTGCAAGCATGTCTGAGCCTCACATTTTAAAAAGTATTTAAAATGGAATGAGATACAAGAAGGATGATCAGGGGACTGAAGATATGATTGTTATAAAGAAATATGGAAGAAGTTTGTTATATTTAGCTTTGAGAAGAAGAAAAATAAAGGAGGATAAATAGCACTTTTCAAATAAATGTTAAAAAGTCACAGTAAAGAAAGCCAAGTCCTGTTTTCTGTCTTAGATTCAACAATGGATTTAACCTACAGAAAGCCACATTTACAATGGAATTTTTGATAGACAGAAAGAGGCATGTGCATGCACACGCACGCACACACACACACAACCTGGCCTGTCCTAAGAAGAGTTTTTGAGAGAGAATTCACTTACTCAGGGAAATGATAAGTTTTCTTGGGTGGTTTCAAGCAAAGGCTAAGGAGCATCAATCAGGAATATTTTAATTTGGATTGTTGCATTAAGTAGGGGCTTGACTTGGTGGCCTAAATAGTCCCGACCTCACTCTATAAATCTGGGATAATAGTGAGGAAAAGTAGTGTTCACGTATAAATTGGTGAGGACTGAAAGATATGTTATTTTTCTCTACATATTCAAAGAAAGTATGAACTTCTTTCATACAGTCCATCAGTTGAATATCACTGCACAAGTAGTCACAATAGCTGGAAATGCCAGAAGGGCTTATACATGCTTTTAATGGCATATATACAGAATTTTTCAGGTGAAAAATCGTGATTGGGCAGGGTCTATCCCGAACAGAGGAGTGGTACATATGTTTTCTTGCATATACTGTATAAATAGAGGTCTTTCCAGTGGTGGGTGGCAAATAGTGAGATCATGCTAGATATAAATTTAGGGGTCAAGAGAACCACTCTTTGGTGCCTTAAATTTCAGATTTCTAAAGCATGGGTTGGCAGTTTGATACCTTTTAGGTATCTGGAGTGATATACCTAGTTCAAAGAAAGTAACAAGAATATGTTGTACTTTGTACCAAAACAAGTTACTTCATTGTTGTTACTTGGCTTATATAGGGAGCTTCTTTTATTGATAGTATTGATAGTATTGTGAGCAGTGATTTCCAGAATTTTATGAAGGAGGTTTTCCAGTTTTACTTGTGATTTTGGGACTTTCTGCATTCACAGCATGTAATTTTGCCATAGAGCAACAGTCTCTTTTGTGAACGTTATGCTTTCTTTTATTATGGTCTCGGGATAGTGAAAAAGAAAACATATTCTGTTTTAAAAGAAAAAAATCATGCAGGCTAACTATCAATTGTGTTGTAGTATAGGAACCTTGAGACATGGTCTGATTTAAAAAGGTGCTGAACACCCAAAAACTACTAATGGACAGAACAGGGACTTCTTTGAGCTAAGCAGTTTTCCAGTGTCCCTACCATATAAAAAATTAACAGCTCCATTGTCAAAATCAGAAGAAAGAATATAGAATACTGTATTATATCAATTTACTGTAGCCTCTAATTCTGAAATTCCTTAAGATTTACATTGTCTTCTATATAAACTAAAATTGATGGTCAGTATATTTAAAAGTTCATATTTAATTCAGCCTAGAAAAACCAGTGGGGGGGATTTATACTATTTGATATGTTGAACATCAGATTTGTTCAATTTTTATAGATTCAGGTTTTGAAGCTGTATAAGTGATAGAATAGAATAGAATAGAATAGAATAGAATAGAATAGAATAGAATAGAATAGAATAGAATAGAATAGAATTCTTTATTGGCCAAGTATGATTGGACACACAAGGAATTTGTCTTGGTGCATATGCTCTCATAAAAAGAAAAAAATACATTCATCAATAACATAAGATACAACACTTAGTGATAGTCATAGGTTACTAAATAAGCAATCAAATCATACTAGGAAACAAATAAAATGATATAAATCATAGAGATACAAGCAACATGGTTATAGTCATAAATGGGAAGAGATAGGTACTAGGAAGGATGAGAAGAATAATAGTAATACCGTCTTAGTAAATAGTTTGAGTGTTGTGGGAATTAGTTGTTTAGCAGAGTGATGGCATTTGGGACACAGTCCTTGTGTCCAGCTGTTCTGGTGTGCCCTATAGCGTCGTTTTGAGGGTAGAAGTTGAAACCATTTATGTCCAGGATGTGAGGGGTCTGTAGATATTTTCACAGCCCTCTTTTTGACTCGTGCAGTACAGGTCCTCAATGGAAGGCAGATTGGTAGCAATTGTTTTTTCTGCAGTTCTAATTATCCATTGAAGTATGTGTCTGTCTTGTTTGGTTGTTGAGCCAAACCAGACAGTTATAGAGGTGCAGCTGACAGACTCAATAATTCCTCTGTAGAACTAAATCAGCAGCTCCTTGGGGAGTTTGAACTTTCTGAGTTGGCACAAAAAGAACATTCTTTGTTGTGCTTTTTTAATGACATTTTTGATGTTAGGTGTCCATTTTAAGTCTTGAAATATGATAGAACCTAGAAACTTGAAGTTACCTATTGTTGATACTGTGTTGTCTAGTATTGTAAGAGGTGGTAGTATAGGAGGGTTTCTCCTAAAATCTACCACCATTTCTACAGTTTTGAGTTCAAGATTGTTCCGGTTGCACCACAAGGCTAGTTGTTCAACCTCCCGTCTGTATGCAGATTCGTCATTGTCTCAAATGAGACCAATCACTGTTGTATCATCTGCAAACTTCAGTACAGTATATTTATACTGTACTGAAGTTTGCAGATGATACAACAGTGATTGGTCTCATTTGAGACAATGATAAATGTAATATACATTTATTTATAGGATAGCTTTTATTTATTTATTGCCATTATATCGTTTTTTGGATCATACGATTTCATGAATGGGAGAGGGTTCATTTTCCTTTTTCTTCTCACAACAATCTTGTAAACTATTTTGATCTGAGAGAGAATATCAATTCCATTGTCAATCTGTCTCTCTTTCTCTCCCTTTCTCTCTCTTTCTTATAATAACATTGAAATAAAGAAGGGAAATAAATAAATATATGCTAGTGAGTGAAATTTTCATAGAATTAAGACAATTATAACACAAAAATAATTCCTGAAAAGATCTTGCATGAATATGGTAGACTATAAACGTCGCTATAGAGCACTGCACACCAAGACAACTAGACACAAGAACAGTTTTTTCCTGAACGCCATCACTCTGCTAAACAAATAATTCCCTCACCACTGTCAAACTATTCACTAGGCTGCATTACTATTACTATTAGTTTTTCTCATCGTTCCTATCACCCATCTCCTCCCACTTATGACTGTATGACTGTAACTTGTTGCTTGTATCCTTACAATTTATATTCATATTGATTGTTTCCTGATTGCTTATTTGAACCCTATGACAACCATTCTTGACAAATGTATCTTTTCTTTTATGTACACTGAGAGCATATGCACCAAAGACAAATTCCTTGTGTGTCCAATCACACTTGGCCAATAAAGAATTCTATTCTATTCTATTCTATTCTATTCTATTCTATTCTATTCTATTCTATTCTATTCTATTCTATTCTATTCTATTCTATTTATTAAGTCTAGTATATTTCCCAGTAAGGAACTGTTTGACTTAACTTCAGATGATGTTTCTTCTAGGGACTAAATGGTTAGGTTGTAGCAGAATTGAGAATAGAATCTGATGCTTTTTCAGTTTTCTTGTCTCTATTTATTATTTGAAGAGGGCTTGAAAGATGAGTAAAAATTAGCATCTTTGTGTGTGTGTGTGTGTGTGTGTGTGTGATTTTATAAAGATTTTTTTAAGTATGGGAATTATCATAGGTGTATGAACAGTGGAAGAAAATTATCTTATTATTACTTGCTTTTTTGGTTTGAAATTCTATTAATTTGGAAATTAATTTAGAAACATTTTAAATTTTGAAATTAATTAAAGCAGCAAAATAGGAAATAGGATCAAGAAAAAGCAGGTGAAAATGGCTTTTGTAAGCTTAATTGTTTCTGGTCATTCTGTCTATTTGTCATTCAGATTCTCTCTCTCTCTCTCTCTCTCTCTCTCTCTCTCTCTCTCTCTCTCTCTCTCTCTCTCTCTCTCTCTCTCTCTCTCCCTCCCTCCCTCCCCCCTCCCCCCTCTCTCTTTCTTTCTTTCATACACAAACATATGCACACATACACATGCATCCTTCACCCTCACTTTTCTATATTTTAATGAGAACTCTGATGCCAAATATAAAAAGATCTACAATATAATTTCCATTATATTATTTTTGTTATATTATTTGTTGTTGTTTTTAAATCTGTTCGGGAAGACTGTAATTTATTCACTTTTAAAACCTAAATGTAAATGGAACATATGTGCACCCAAAATTCATATTTTAAAAAATATGTCGTAGTATATGTACAGAAAACTGCATACATTGAGGGAAAAGGTGTACAAATATGAATGGGTGATGAATTACAAAGTATATAAATATGCAGAGTAGGAATAAAAACTATTCCATGAAAGTCCATTTAAAATGTCTTATACTGTTCTTCATTTCGTTCCTTAAGGCAACAATAAATATAGCTGTTATATGAAAGGATATGCATAAAAATATATGCCTACAGAATCTCATTACAGAAACAGATTTGATGTAAAGACCTAATACAGCTGTTGACAGCATAATTAAAATGATTAATTTGGGCAGGAGAATTTCTGTCAATGATTTTTTTAAAAAAAATATCTGTGACAATATGTGTGGTCAGCACCAAAATGTTAAAAAGAAATAAAGAAATATAAACTTTGGAAGGTTTGATAGGGTTTCTCAAAGTACATTAAAATTCACATACTTAAATAGATATACTATACTAAAGAAATTAGCAAGTCAGAAGGCTAGACCAGTTAATGGAATACCCACAAAGATCAATGTATACACCAATACCAAAGAAAGGAGATTAAACAGAATATTTAAACTATGGTAAGGTCATGAATGTGGCAAAATGACTGTTTCCAGATTGACAAAGGAATGAAACAAGGCTTCATAATTTATACAGTCTATACATGTATTGAGAGAAGCTGGATTTGAAGAAGATAAGTGAGGTTTTTAAAGCTGGAGGAAACCTCATAACCTGTGCAGTGTTAATGCTCTGTTAGCCAAACATGCTTCTATCCTACACACACTCATAATGAAAGTCAATAAGCAGAGTTAAAAATTAGTCTAGGATTAAATGTAAAGATCCAATTAATGACAACTAATATAGCAACCAGCCTTAGAACTGACAATGAATAAATTTGTTGAAGTGGTCAGTAATTTATGCCCTTTACTGTGGACTATCAACAGTAAAAAAAAAACAGCAATCAAGAAATATACCATGACTAGAAATTGGCTGAATCGGCCTTGGAAAAATCTTTTAGATTCTGTATTGTGTCTGTACAGAGTTCAGAATTATACAAGCAATGGATACCCAAAGACAATCTATGAAAATGAAAATTGGACTTTAAAGAACTGTTATAGAACTAGTGTTGACATGTTCAAACTTTTTTGTTGAAGAATATTCCTTAGAATGACTTTATAGCCAAGAAAGTGAATAAATGGATCATTACATAAATCAAAATCAAGCTACATCATAGTCAGATTCCTTATACAAAGACTAACTCTCTAGAAAAATATGTAATACTGGGAAAGGTAGAAAGAAAGAGAAGAAGAGGAGAAAATGTTAAAGTGGATAGATTCAATTAACAGTGTTGATAAGTGCACTGTTAGAAGACCTAAAAAATTTGACAACACTGGAAACAAAAGTTTATGTGACTACTACTACTAAGAATTGACAGTGGTTTGATGGCATATAATCAGTTAATTATACTAAAATAGCTGAAACACATAAATTGGCAGTGCTGTATAGCTTCCCTAGTTTTGAATTCAAGATGTATTGAACAACAGCTTTCAGGATTGCGAGTCATAGGCAAGAACTACATTTTGGAATACTGTAGTTGATAGTTATCTATCAAATACAATACATGTGATCAAGACTCAGTGGAAATCTTATTTATGTTATGATAATGCTATCAGCAATATCTTTTGTTTTACAAAGTTGATAAGGTAATGGGTATATACAGTACAGTGCTATAAAGTGGGATGGCACAATAAGATTCAGCTAAACTCCTCATCCTTTTGAGTCCTACCATTTTACAAATGACTGTTCTACATAATCTTCTAGTAACTTTTTATAGTTTAGTTTTTTATTCATCCTCCAAGGATGTATGTCATTGCATGTTTTCTACCACTTTCCTTTACATGCTTTTTTCTGAGATGCTGCTGAAATTTTAAAAATTATCTTTCCCTGGGAATTTACTGTCTTATCTATCAATCTACAATTGAGCCAGGAATTTTGGTCATAATAGAATAGAATAGAATTCTTTATTGGCCAAGTGTGATTGGACACACAAGGAATTTGTCTTTGGTGCATATGCTCTCAGTGTACATAAAAGAAAAGATACATTTGTCAAGAATGGTTGTCATAGGGTTCAAGTAAGCAATCAGGAAACAATCAATATGAATATATAAGTTGTGGTTGTTAAGCGGGACATCACATATTTACACCCAATTTTATGACCCTTTTTATGACAGTTGTTATGTGAACACTGTGGTCATTTAGCGAACCACTATACCCAATTGGCTTTTTTTTTGCCAGAAACAGGAAGTAAACACCAGCTCCCAGCAAAAAATGTAGACAATCATGTTCAGGTGATCACAGAATGTTCTATAAATGTGAGCTAGTTGCCAAGTGCCCAAAATGAAATCATGTGATGGTAAGGGGTGACTGTCATAACATTGAATCTTGATTGTAAATAACTGTGGGGAGGTCCATTGTATAGTTACTAAGCGACCTGTATCCATCTAATTTTATGCAAGATGTTAAACAGTTTTCTTGTACTATTTTGCCATCCAGCATTATTTTTAACCAATTTCATTTTAAACTTAAACAACGTTTCCTACATTCTACCTCCCATGTTAACTTCTTTGTTGGGAAATGTTTTAATGAATTAACTAGAGTTCAGTTCAGAGAGTACAGCACTTCAAATATGTCCCAACATATTTGAAATTTTTCTTGCTTCTCAGAAGAAATTTGAGGACACTATATATGAAATAAAAGAAGAGATTACCGTATTTTTCGGAGTATAAGACACACCTTTTTACCCTCAAAAAGAGGGTGAAAACAGGGTGCGTCTTATACACCGAATGCAGCCCCACCCAGCCACCCCCACCCTTTGGCCTCTGCCTGCCAGCAATTTACCTCTTTGCAGCAAACAGGGCAAAGCACAAGAGGAGCACAAGAAGAGATAAACTGCCTCCCGACCTACAGCTGACGGAGGCTTGCAAGCCACGTGGTAAAATGAAACTAACTACGGTGGCTGTAATGTGACAAATTGCTGGGAGATAAACTGCTGGCAATATTAGATTGCTGAAATTGAAAGTAGGCAAGCTATAGCTGCTATGGCTCAGAGCTAGAGCTCTTGCCTCACAATCAGGAGGTTGTGAGTTCTATCCTAGATAGAGGCAGATTCTGTTAATATGTTATTTTATTAAATGTTTGTAGAGTGTTCAAATTATTAGACTTATTTTTTAAAGACTGCTTTATTATTGTTCTAGACAACTTAACAAAATGAAGAAGCTTTTTAAAATAAATTATTGCTCTGTAGAGGCCCAGTGCTATTGTATATTCTTTTAAATAGCAGAGAATACTTCCAGAAAGCCACATCAATTTTAAAGATCTGTAAAAGTATAATCTGAAATGTCCTGTTTTAGTATTAAGTATTAGTATTAAGTATTAGTATTAAAACAAGGCAGCTGAGAAACCTTGACTTAGTCATGTTTGGAGTAGATCTATTTAAATAATTGGGAGGAGTTAGTGTGATTACATTTAAGAAAACTTTCTGGGATTAATATACTGCCATAAATGTACATTTCTCCAATTCTTTGCCATTTCTATGGGTCAGACACACATGCACAGAAATACACAGCAAACAGTGTATATCATCTGTACTGTTTGCTGTTTGCTCTTTGGCAAATTGCTGGGAGGCAGAGGCCTTTTTTCCTTGTTTTCCTCCCCCAAAATTAAGGTGCGTCTTATACTCCGGTGCGTCTTATACTCCGAAAAATACGGTACCTCCCATACAACCACCATCTTAGGAATATGGCATTAGTTTTTGCTGCTTTTTATTTTTATCTGAGTCCTAAGTCTGAATTACTTTGAATTTCCCAGTTACATCACAGAGCAAGATCTATATTATATTTCATAACTGCTAATGCCATGGAATTGAACTGCATGTCATCAACTTTGGCTTTCAGTGCAGTATTTGTCACCTTGTTATAGTGTGCAATATTAAGTCTTTCAGATATGTACAATGTGGGTTTTTTCTTTATTGTTGTGAGCAGTTTTATTTATTAGATGTAGTGTTTTTTTATCCCATGTTTATTGTTTTTTAATATGCCTTCCTCCCTCTGTTTTCTCCACAACAACTCTGTGACGTGTTTTGAACAGAGAGAGAATGACTTGTCTGATTCTTTATCTGAATGGAACTTTACCTCTTAAGTTCAATGGGGAAAAACACAGTAAATAAATTTAATAAATCTAAAGCAATTAGAAGGTACAAACATGTTTGGTTTATCTTAAATGTTTTTTTAAACTTTTTATTCATTGATACAAAGGTTTGTGTTTGTGTGTGTGTGTTGTGTGTGTGTGTGTGTGTGTGAATGGAATGAATGAATCAATGAATGAGAACTCTGGAGAAACACATAATGTTACACAATAGGTATTAATAGCTCTCTCTTTAATGAATCATAGTCAAAAGCTCTATGTGTTTCCTGAATCCCTAGAGAAGTTTGAGTTATATGAAAAAGGTACAATAAAAAGGGAAATTATCATCCTTAATTTGATAGTAGTTAAAAATGCCAAAAGTAATGCAGTTTTCCTTTTAACTAAAATTTCATTTATAACCTTTTTTATTTACAACTCGGTTTTCTAAGAACTGCAACATTAGTTTTTACTCTGTTGTGCCTGTACTATTGCTGGCGATAGAGATATCAGACATTTTCCTGTAAGGATCTTTTAATATTTTGGGGGAGCAGAGGGAGGAAAAGGTTATGCTTGTGCATGGTGATGGGTATGAATATGTGATAACCAACTTCTCTTGGGAAGAAGAAAGCTTGATAAATTGTAATAAATAAGAAATTACACGGATTCTGTGAAATTACCAGAGTCATAATTATTCTCCTCAATGCCTAGCAGATACAATTTTAAAATTTCTGTTGGTCTGAAATGTTAGATCAATTTATTGCTTGAGGCTGAGAAAGTGAAGTCTTACTGTTTTCATCACTAAAGGAAGATAAATTTGTTATCCTTCCTTCTTTTTCATTTCTAGAAAGGAAATACAAATGCATTATTTATACTTTTCTCTAAGTATAAAATAGTTTGTGTTTTATGAAGAAAATAACATACATAGCCATTTTACAGTATAGTATATATAATCCTTGTATTTCAGCTGTAATCATTATTATAAATAATAATAATATCAAAGGAACAATAGCTGCTAAGTTTAAATAAATTTATGTAAAGTGACATTAACATACACAATTGTGGAAATGCAGTATAAATATTAAATACAGAGACAAAAGTGCAAATCTGGAAATCCACTGTAGCCAAATAAAAATAGTCTATTACTATCATTTACGTTTTGGGCTCTTGATTGCCTGGTCAATTAAACTAATTGGAATTGAAGATATTTCCCCAAAAGAGATCTATACTAGAGTAAATTGTTTCATTTTTCCCCTTCAACCCCTAATTATCATGCTTTAAAGGAATGGTGCAAAAATATTACATTCCTTCTTCATGGACCATCTAGCAGGAAAAAGCACTTTGTAGTGACTATTAATAGCAAAATATAATTTTAATGTATGCAGTTCATTAGTATGTTTTACTGTGGACCATGACACATACTTTTAGCAAGTGAACTAGTCAAGTTTACTTTTAGCTTATAGTAGCAAATGTTATTTCATTATTCTAATAATTGAAAGCTTTCCACCTCCTGTTCTTTTTAAAAGAATAATGCATGTTTTTCTTCTTCCTGATTAATCAAAGGACTACATTGTATTTAATGTTTTTCACATAATAGCTGACTGTGCAAATCCAATAAGAATATGTTTCACCAGAATGTTACATACCAGGATTTGAAATTATAAAAAGAAAGGTTATTGTTGTCAGTTGTACAGTATATGTTGTGCATGCCAAAAGTTCCAGGTTAAATTTCTGGCATTTCTGGTTAATAACATCAAACAATGGTAATCTGAACAGTTGCTTTCAATCACAGGGGGCAAAATGAGATTGTTAAGCTAATAACCTTTCTGGCTGAGGACCTTCATATTTCTGTTAGACCTTCCAGGAGAAAATATGAACAATTTGCTTTGATTGCTTTTTCTGGAGAACAAGGCATGTGGTGCTAGCAAAAGACTTGTTATTTCCAGTAATGGCACATTAGTGGCAGCCTTCATAATGATGACTGAGGTTAAAGTGTAATTTATTATCCTTCCTGATGCACTATCTTAGGCAAGCTCTCAACCTTTACAATTCAATAGATGGTATTATCAGCAAGGTTCACATTGGAAGTCCCTCCCAGTCTTGATTCTATGAGATTTTCTAGCATAAGTGGGGGGGGGGATCTTTATTGAATGGAAAGTTGCCAATTCCTAGTTTTACCTATGTACCCTGCATTATATGATACACATTTTCAGAAGATTTTAAAAAGTGAGAAAAGTTGCAGTGAGGTTCTACATATAGGATTCAAACCTGCTTATTTCTCGAAGAAGCTAGTATTGTTTTGGGAACAAAACCGAATAAAATAAATAAATATATAAAAGCTATCATATCTTCTTGGAGAAAGCGTGGGAAATACATGTAAACACACATATAATTTGATGATATTTTAAATACCCATTTCCAAAAGCGCTGCAGAAGATAATGGCTTTCATATGTTTCCTAAGGAATAGTAGAGTGGAGTAGAGTAGAGCAAAAATGAAGTGAGGAAAGCTATGGCTCACAATGAACAAAGACTTGCGACAAAAGTAAAACAAAAACAAAAAAGTCTTCTTCCATGTTAAAAACAAGAAAAAAGTCAAGGAAACAACTGGGAGAAAGTGGCAAGAAGGTGACAAGCAACAGGGAGAAAGCAGAACTACTTAACTCATTTTTTGCAACTGTCTTTACACAAAGGGAAAAAAACAGTCCAACCTATCAAAAACAGCACTACAAAAAACAGATTAGGAACACAAGTTAAAATAGGGAAGAAAATGGTAAGTGAGCTACCCTAGATGAGTTCAAATCAGCAGAACTAGATAGATTACACCCCAAGGGTCTGAAGGAACTGGCAGACGAGATCTCAGAACCACTGATCTATATCTTTCAAAGATCCTGGAGCACCAGGGAACTGCCAGAGGACTTGAAAAAAGCTGATGGGAAAAAGTTCCCATCTTCAAAAAAGGGAAAAAAATAGATCCAGGAAACTACAGACCTATCAGCCTGACCTCAATACCAGGGAAGATTCTGGAAAAGATAATCAAGCAATGAATCAGCGAACATCTAAAAGCAAACAAAGTAATAACCAAAAGCCAACATGGGTTTGTTACAAACAGATCATGCCAGACTAATCTTATTGCATTATTTGACAAAGTGACAAAATTAGTGGACCAGAGGAATGCTTTTGATATTACGAGGGTGAGTCAAAAAGTAATGCCATTTTCTTTATTTCAGGTGAAGTTTTTGATAAAAATACCTGAAATTTTTCCCAGTTATAAATAATTATATCATTTACATTCTGAAATATTTTGTTTCTTACTTTTCAGGTTTGTAGACTCGCAAGTAAAATTCAAAATGGCTGCCCCCTTAGAGTTGCGTCAAAACAAAGAGCAGTGATTGAATTCCTTGTTGCTGAGGGGGAAACCCCTGTAAACATTCACAGATGATTACAAAATGTGTTTGAGGACAATACTTTAGATTAGGCCATGAAAGAGGGTTTGAGAGGCAAACATTATTCCAGTGACGAGGAAGCGAAAACTACAGTGAAGAAGTGGCTCAAAGAACAGTCAACAAAATTTTACGAGGCAGGGATACATGCTGTCATTCGAAGGTGGAACATTGCTATTGAGAGAAATGGTGACTATGCTGAGAAGTAGGGATGTGATCCACAGAGTACCAGCTTCATTTTGATGTATGCTACATGTTCCTGTGTTGGTAATTATACCTGTCCTAAAGAAAATGGCATTACGTTTTGACTCAGCCTTGTATTTACTTGGACTTCAGTAAGGCATTTGATAAAGTAGACCATAACTTATTACTAGATAAAATAGAAAAATGTGGGTTAGACAGCATCACCACCAGATGGATTCGTAACTGGCTGACCAACCACACTCAATGGAACTTCATCTATATGGAGGGAAGTATGCAGTGGGGTACCCCAAGGCTCTGTTTTAGGCCCAATACTCTTCAACATCTTCATCAATGACTTGGACGTGGGGATAGGTGGGGAACTCATCAAATTTGCAGACGACACCAAGCTAGCAGGAATAGCCAACACTCCACAAGATAGGCTTAAGATACAGAAGGATCTTGACAGACTTGAACATTGGGCGTTATCTAACAAAATAAAATTCAATGGTGAAAACTTAGGCAAGAAAAACAGAATGCACAAGTACAGTATATGTGGTGATACAATCAATAGTGGTGATTGTGAGAGGGATTTTGGAGTCCTAGTGGACAATCACTTAAATATGAGCCAGCAATGTACTGCAGCTGCCAAAAAAGCCAACACAGTTCTAGGCTGCATAAACAGAGGGATAGAATCAAGATCACGTGAAGTGTTAAGGAGGGTGCAGCCTAAGGAATTAGATACTAAATAATTGCTCTATACAGCCTGTAACCTTCAATTTAAAACCACTTAACTGCTTTGTTAAAACATAATCCTCATATTTTCCTATATCTTTTCATTAAAACAGTTTAAGGAGAAAAATACCTGTTGCTTTATCATAACAACAGCTTTGAAATGAAAAATTGGTTCATGTTTGGATGCGACCTACTGAATTTGGTCTTCCCAAATCTGTATGCAAATCAAAACCAAAGTGCAGCCATAAATGTGCACTTTGCTGAATGTTAAAATGTTTACTAATAATTTTGCTAAGGGAAAAATGTGTATTTTGGGGAGAAAATATGGAACAGTATTATGTTCAGGAAAATTGCTTCTCAAAGTCATCATTGAAACCATAAGAGAATTGGAAGATTCACAGAACACATGTAGCCTCCCTTTTTGTCTTTGTAAGTAGTCTTTGACTTGTAACAGTTTATTTAGTGACCATTCAAATTTACAACGGTACTGAAAAAAGGGATTTATGACCATTTTTCACATTTACAACTGTTGCAACATCTCCATGGCCATGTGATCAAAATTCAGATGCTTGGAAACTGATTCATACTTATGACTGTTGCAATGTCCCAAAATCATATGATCACCTTTTGCAACTTTTAACAAGCAATATCAATGCGGAAGCCTGGTTCAATTAACAATCGTGTTGCTTATTTATCAATTGCAATGATTCACTTAACAACTGTGGCAAAAAATGGTCATAAAATGTGGCAAAACTGACTTAACAAATATTTCTTAATAACAGAAATCTTGAGTTCAATTGTGGTTGTAAGTAAAGGACTACTTTTAGCATAATTTTTCATATAAATATATTGTGTGTGTGTGTGTGTGTGTGTGTGTGTGTGTGTGTGTGTGTGTGTGTGTGTGTGTGTGTGATATATATAACTTCTGGTAGTGTTAATGTACTCATGTTTATGTAGAAGAAGAAGAGTCAGAGCCTGGAGGTGGAGTCATCCTAGAGTCCTTATGTGTCCACAAACACTCCAAGTCTAACCCCTCTTCAATTCTGTTAACTTTTATCTAATGCTAATCTAGCACTGACGATTAGTTGACTAAATTCTTGTGTATAGATTTGAGCAATAAATCTCATTTAAATATGAACCAACAGTGTAGCTGCCCAAAAAAGCCAGTGCAGTCCTGGGCTGCATCAACAGAGGGATAACATCCGTCTGTTGGGGTCATGAGAAGTGACAGTACCACTTTATATTACACTAGTGAGATCACACATGGAATCCTGTGTATAGTTCTGGTCATCACAGTACAAAAAAGATGCGGACACTTAGAAAGTGTGCAGAAAAGACCAACAAAGATGATAAAGGGTCAGGAGGCTAAATTGTATGATGAACAAATGAAGGAGCTAGATAAGTCTAGTTTATTGAAGAGAAGGATTAGGGGGAACATGATAACTATCTTCCAGTATTTGAAGTGTTGTCACAGAGAAGGGGAGATCGACTTATTCTCCAAAGCACCAGAAGACAGGACAAGAAATAATGGGTCAAAGCTTGTTAAAGAGAGATCTTATCTAGAAGTAAGGAGAAATATTCTGACAGTGAGAATAACTAGTCAATAAAATAGCTTGTTTTCAAAAATAGACTGGACAACTATTTGACTGGGATGGTATAAGGCAGTGATGACGAACCTTTTAGACACCGAGTGCCAAAACTGCGCATGTGCATGCGCAAACTGAAAGGTGTGTGCACATGTGCAAATGCACACATGTGCAGACATGCGTGCATGCGCAGCAGAGACCTGAAGACCAGCTGGCTGGCTGGAAGCAGGGCATCCCAACACCGGCAGCGTAGCAAGAGGTAAGATCTTTTTCTTTCGTGAGCTTCTGTTTCGTCGTTTGCAGAGAAACAGAAACTCATGAAAGAAACGCCACAGAGATTTGACCTGGGGCAATGGCACACGTGCCAGCAGAAAGGGCTCTGCGTGCCACCTCTGGCACGCATGCCATAGGTTCGCTATCACGGGTATAAAGTCTCCTGCCTTGAGCAAGGGGTTGGACTAGAAAGCCTCTGGAGTGCCTTCTAGCCCTACAATTCTATGTTCTAAGAGTAGGTATGCTATTGAAAACATACATTGTGCATACATTGTGCATAATTTTGCATTACTGTATTTTCAAGGTATAAGACGCACTGGAGTATAAGACGCACCTTAGTTTTGGGGGAGGAAAACAAGGAAAAAAGGCCTCTGCCTCCAAGCAATTTGCCAAACAGCAAACAGCACAGATGATATACACTCTTTGCTGTGTATTTCTGTGCATGTGTGCTTGACCCATATGTGCATGTGTGCTTGACCCATATAAATAGCAAAGAATTGGAGAAATGTACATTATGCCAGAAAGTTTTCTTAAATGTAGTCACACTAACTCCTCCCAATTATTTAAATAGATCTACTCCAAGGTATGTCAGGATTTAACTCTAATACTAAACAGGACACTGTTACATTTCAGATTATACTTGTACAGAGTTGTTAAAATTAATTAAAATTTCTGGAAGTATACATTATTCTCTATTATTTAAAAGAAGATACAATAGCACTGGACCTCTTCAGAGCAAGCATTTATTTTAAAAAGCTTCTTTATTTTATTAAGTTGTCTAGAGGTCTCCAACCTTGGCAACTTTAAGACTTGTGGACTTCAACTCCCAGAATTCCACAGCCAGCAAAGCTAACAAAGCTGGCTGTGGAATTCTGGGAGTTGAAGTCCACAAGTCTTAAAATTGCCAAGGTTGGAGACCCCTGGCTCTAGAACAATAATAAAGCAGTCTTTAAAAAAAAGTCTAATAATTTGAACATTCTACAGACATTTATAGTTATTCACTTACCCCCTTCCATCCAGCAGAAAATAAAAATCTGTATGTCTCTCCCAGCTATTTGCTTCTTTGCAGCTAATTTCACTTTCATTTTCCCACGTGGCAAATCAGCTGTAGGTCGGGAAGCTGCTAGTGACTTGATTGGCTTTACAGGCTCTTCTCTCTTTGCTGCAAGCAGGTAAATTGCTGGAAGACAGAGGCCAAAGGGTGGGGGTGGCTGGGTGGGTGGGGCTACATTCGGTGCATAAGACGCACCCAAGTTTTCACCCTCTTTTGGGGGGTAAAAAGGTGCGTCTTATACTCCGAAAAATATGGTATCTTTAGCATGTATCTTTAAAACATTTATAATCAAAATTATGCGTTATAAGAAATTTAACATCTAACTGCATCACTTTTTAATCTTGTGGTTGACTTTTCTACCACAAATACTCAGATATCTGAAATCTACAGAGCATTGGTTTATGTGACTTGGAGATATATAAAATTATATAATTCATTTGTTTTGATTGTCAGAAAGTTATCAAGGAGAAAAAGTGTGATTGCAAATTAATCATTGTTTGGTATCAGATTGTCAGTGGACTTAAAAAAAACTTTATATCCATTGGTTTTCTCAGTTATAGCAGCACCTATTATTTGGTAACATTATCCATATATTTTCTTACTATAGAGAGTAATACAATGTACTAAGATATGAAACTTTCACACTATCTGATAAGTATTCATAAGTGTCTGACAGTTTCCACTTACTAGCACTTATGAATAACAGTCTTTTTTATTGGTATACTGACAAAATGTCTTTGACACCAGAATGGCCCAACATTTGTGATGAGGAAAAAATGATGAGCGGCCAGTGTTTTAACAGGATCTTTATTTCTAGATGTCTTGCAAAGCTAATAAAGGACAGTGAAGGGGAAAAAGAACACTCTTAAAAGATAACTGGAAGATACATATTATCCAGTCTCCTAACATGGTGAGAAAACAGTTTTGCACCCAGCTTGTCTACTTTATTGAGATAAAAATCAAATCAAGGTTATTCATAATTAGAGATACGGTGTTCAGATCTGAGTATGGATTTAGTTCAAGCTGCAATTTAGATAGGTTTAATTATCTTCTCTACCCTGGAAGATGGAGTTTACAAGAGCAGTTGAGATAAATGTGAAAACTGACGTGGGTAATATTTTTGCTATTCTAGAATAAGATTGATAATTTTTCTAAAATATCTATTTTTCAAGCTCTTTCTGAGTTACTGGGGAAGTTCATTTTCTCTATGAAGAATATGTAGGTAATTTTGTTTCCTGTGAATAGAACATTGAATGAAATTGGATTGCTTTTAATATTGCTTTATAATATTTTATTATTCTTTGAAGGAAACTATTAGTTTATTGATTTGATACGTTCCTTTCCGTTCATTTTTTTGAGGCTGCTAACAATATAAAATGCAGAATATAAATGCAAAAACTAAATTAAAAGGCTGACAAATAACTTGAATCTTATTATTATTCTAAGAGCCAAGTGTGTACGGCCAACAGAACTTCTGAGGGCCTGTTCCATAGCCTAGAATGATGCAAGAGAAGGAACAACCAAAGCTTTTCTGTTACCTAATTGTTCTTTTTATCTAGTAGCATGAAATATAGTTTTGGCCAGTAAAATTGACTGTGTTTTTAAATAACATTTTTTTTAACCCGAGTAAAATCCATTGAATCCACTGGGAATATTGCATTATCTATGGATTTTGTTGACAGTAAATTTACTGCTACAATGAGCTTGGATCACAGTCAAATGTTCCAAATTGTGCTGCCAATTTCATTTGGGTTTTCCAATTCTGATTCCCAGTGTCTAGTCCCCTAAATTTTTGAGGATGGTATCTTTATGTCAAGGCAAAAATATTGCTGTTCTGATATAATTTTCTGCACTAACGGACCTTGTGCTGTATTAGTACAAGTTGATAAGATGGAATCCTAGAAAACATTGTTTGTATATACAGTTGCTTTGTTATTTTATTTTTTATCCTATGCGAATTTGATACCAAATAACAACATTACTATGATTTAAATATGCCTGTGGAGAATATTGCAAAAGGCAAATTCTGTAGTTCAGACGTATATATATATTTGAGTAAAAGAAGTCAGACACAAACAAAGAGAGAAAAATTAGTAGTAGTTACCTTCAGATCTGTTGGGTTGGCATTTGTCTGATTATGGAGAGAAAACTCATAGTTGTGGACTGATCAATTAGCAGAAGTTATGTTCCTACATAGATTGAGCTATTGTTCATTTTATAGGGTCAAAAGATCATCATATACTAGTATGTGACTGATTCTGATGCTAGAGCTGGTTTCTTTTCAGACTTATAGATAATGTAGCAGGTAAGATTTAGTAGCTTGGTAGACTAAATGGTAACTAGATATCTAAATTCTTTTTACATAATTTATATCTTGCTTGCTATAAAAAGATGATTTGGATATGATTCAGTATGCCCATCAGGAGTCCTAATCTCTGCAGTCTTATTAAATGCATGCAGTCATATCTCCCTGTGAGACTTTCATGCTGTGAAACTCATTAGAATAATAAATTAAGTTTCTATGTATACAGGCACTTCCTCAAAAATTCAGGTGAAAACGGCAGTTTGTTCTGTTCTACTTTTCATCTTTTTCCATGTTTAGGCTATGTGATCTTCTAGTAAACTTCTACAATAATTCATTTATTGTGTCATCCAATCTGTAGTTAACCAGCTTCTTAAGCAGAATATCATATTATAAACTAGTTTCCTGAAAACAAGTTATACCTGTACATTCATACAATCTAGTAAGAAAGATAATCAGTAAAAAAATGAAATGTTAGTCTAGAAAAGACTTTTTCTTTGTAAATACATGCTGACTTCTGATAATGACTACATTAAGTTTCAATTAATTACAAATAGTCTCTTTATGACTTGGTTAGAAAAATTATGATTACCAATGACTGATTGACTAATCTGTAGTTTACTGTATCTTTTTCATTATGTCCTTTTTTCAAAGATACGGACAATATTTGGTTTCTCCCAGTCATCTGATTCTGTACAGTTTTTCAAGATTTCTCAAAGATAATACATAATGTCCAGTCAGATCGTCTTCTAGTTAATTTCCTATCTGAGAATTTATTCCCAGTAAATACAAATCTCCTGACTATATTTATGTCTATCTCTAGATTCAGTCCTTACCTTAATTTCTTTCTCATATTTGCTTGGAAGAACACATTCTTTTTTCTGTAAGAAGACTGAGTTTAAGACCTGAGTAATTCTACTTTTTCTTTGTTACATACTAGCATTTTGTAATTTTAATTTAATATCTGACATTATTTTTCTCTTCCTTTTATTTTAAATTTATATGTGGAAACATTTTGTCATTCTTTATCAACCACAAGAGTTACTATGAGCAACTCATTCCTGTATGGAATAGAAAAGAAGGACTATTGAATTACAATGGTACTTTTTGCTTAAAGTTCAAAATTTCTGACATAGATAATAATTACAAGAATGGAGTGGTTACAACAGGGGTGTCAAACTCGATTTCATTGAGGGCCGCATCAGGGTTGTGTTTGATCTTGGGGGAGCAGGGGGCGTGGCCAGGAGGTGTGGTCAGCTCAACATAATTTGTGTCCGGGGGCCCTGTTGTGGCCCGAGCACTCTACCAGCAAAAACGGGCTCCTGAGCTCCATTTTCAGTTGCGGTGGCTTCCTGCAAGCCTCTAACAACAAAAACGGAGCTCGGGAGGGCCGCACATGGCCCTCCCTAGCTCCATTTTCTCTGACACAGGCACTGCGGGCCCTTATATATTGAAAGGAACTTTTCTATGAAGGATATTCCTTTTTTACCCTCTTTAAAATTGAAAGAAAATGTTTTCACATACCGTATTTTTGGAGTATAAGACGCACCTTTTTACCCCCCAAAAGAGGGTGAAAACCTGGGTGCGTCTTATACACCGAATGTAGTCCCACCCACCCAGCCACCCCCACCCTTTGGCCTCTGTCTTCCAGCAATTTACCTGTTTGCAGCAAAGAGGGAAGAGCCTGTAAAGCCAAGCAAGTCACTAGCAGCTTCCCGACCTACAGCTGATTTGCCATGTGGGAAAATGAAAGTGAAACTGAAACAGCAAAGAGGCAAATAGCTGGGAGAGACACACAGATTTTTATTTTTTGCTGAACTGGATGGAAGAGGGTAAGTGAATAACTATAAATGTCTGTAGAATGTTCAAATTATTAGACTTTTTTAAAAGACTGCTTTATTATTGTTCTAGAGCCAGGGGTCTCCAACCTTGGCAATTTTAAGACTTGTGGACTTCAACTCCCAGAATTCCACAGCCAGCTTTGTTAGCTTTGCTGGCTGTGGAATTCTGGGAGTTGAAGTCCACAAGTCTTAAAGTTGCCAAGGTTGGAGATCCCTGTAAATCTAGACAACTTAACAAAATAAAGAAGCTTTTTAAAATAAATGCTGGCTCTGAAGAGGCCCAGTGCTATTGTATCTTCTTTTAAATAATAGAGAATAATGTATACTTCCAGAAATTTTAATTAATTTTAACAGCTCTGTACAAGTATAGTCTGAAATGTAACAGTGTCCTGTTTAGTATTAGAGTTTAGTTACCTTGAAGTAGATCTATTTAAATAATTGGGAGGAGTTAGTGTGACTACATTTAAGAAAACTTTCTGGCATAATGTACATTTCTCCAATTCTTTGATATTTCTATGGATCAAGCACACATGCACAGAAATACACAGCAAACAGTGTATATCATCTGGTAGATATATTCTGTGACGGAATATCTAATCCTAGCTACACAGAAGAGCAGTGCAACCATTACATACAGATTTTAGAGTCTTTAGGCAGGAGGAAATGAGAAAGACACTGAAGATTAAATCTGTCTTAATTATTTTAGATATAAATAGAATAAAGAATTAATTTAGTAGGTTTTTAAGATTCTTTTCCAATGTCTTATTAATAGTAAAGATCTACATATGCATCTTCCTTCCTTCCTATTTCCCACCATATAATACATACTTCAAGTATGTAGAAAATTATACATATGTATTATGGGGCGTACATGGAAAAACACATTGATTGTCGTTTTAGGTATCTTGCTAAGACAGACTTTTTAAAAGCATATTTTACTGCACAGTTGTCCATATGACACCCAAACCTTGAATACGTCTTCTGGACGTTTTAAAAAGTTGTTACCAATTTGTAATTTTTAATGTAATAAAATAGGAAAAATATTTAAAAATATTAAACTCAGATTAATAATATTCTATGACAATTAGGGTGCTTACTGCAAGGAGGTAGAGGGTCTGGTGTTTTAAATCTTGGAAAAATTAAAGAGATCATTATCAATTTCAGAAAAAGCAGGCACAGCCACACAGCTCTGAGGTATTAATGATTTCCCTGTGGAGGTGGTTAGCAGCATCAAGTTTCTGGGTGTGCAGCTAACGAGTAGGCTAGCTTAGTTGTTCAACAGTGTGCTCAACAGACACTGGTGAAGTTGGCACAGCAGCGCCTGCATTTTCTGCATTGCATGAGAAAAGTATATCTTTCTCCCCCATCCTTACCACTTAGGAATTCTTACCACTTATAAAGGCTTTACACAACCTAAAACTATCCCTATACATAGGACCAGATGGACTTTGTGCTTACTTCTTAAAAAAAACTTTCCACTGTCCTATCAGAACCTCTAAGCATTATTTTTGACATATCTTTCAGAACCAGCACCCTACCCAACCTAAGGTCACTAGCCACGGTTATCCCTGTCTTCAAAAAGGGAGACCCCAACCTAGTTGAAAATTATAGACCAATCTCCTTATGTTGCGCCACCTGCAGAGTCATGGAATCAATCATCAACCAATCCATTACCCTCCACTTGGAGACTAACAACCTACTCTCTCACAAAAAATTTGGTTTCAGAAAAAAGTTATCCTGCAATCTGCAACTTCTACATTGTAAAAACATATAGACTACAAAACTCGACCAGGGCAAAGCAATAGACGCAATCTACATAGACTTTTGTAAAGCCTTTGACTCTGTAGTACACAACAAACTACTCCATAAACTAAAATCTTATGGCATCTCTGGCCCCCTACACAAATGGATAACTGCATTCCTGGCAAACAGACAACAAGTGGTCAAAATAGGATCAGCTTTATCAAACCCTGTACCTGTTAACAGTGGTGTTCCCCAAGGAAGCGTTTTAGGACCTACTCTCTTCATTCTTTACATAAATGACATTTGTGATAATATACAAAGCAACTGCGTCCTCTTCGCAGATTATGTTAAACTATTCAACACCACCGACAATACTACAACCCTTCAAAAAGACCTTGACTATGTTTCTGATTGATCAAACAAGTGGCAACTACCAATCTCAAACAACAAATGCTCAGTTTTACACATTGGCAAAAATAATCAAAACACAAAATACAAACTTGATGATCATGACCTTGATGATGATCCTCACTCAGTAAAGGATCTTGGAGTACTCATCTCTAATGATCTATGTGCCAGAGCCCACTGAAACAACATAGCTAAGAAGGCATTAAGAGTGGTTAACCTAATCTTGCGTAGCTTCTTCTCTGGTAACATTGTACTCTTAACCAGAGCATACAAAACATTTGCTAGACCGATCCTTGATTACAGCTCATCTGTCTGGAACCCACACTACATATCAGACATTAACACAATTGAGAAGGTCCAGAGATATTTCACAAGAAGAGTATTACATTCCTCTGTTCACAACAGAATACCTTATGAAACCAGACTTGAAATTTTGGGACTTCAAAATTTAGAACTATGCCGCCTTCGATCTGACCTAAGTGTAGCTCACAAAATTATCTGCCACAATGTCCTACCTGTTAACGACTACTTCAGCTTCAAACGCAATAATACACGAGCTCACAATAGATACAAACTTAATGTAAACCGCTCCAAACTTGATTGCAAAAAATTCAACTTCAACAACAGAGTGGTTAATGCCTCGAACACTTTACCTGACTCAGTAGTTTCTTCCCCAAACCCCAAAAATTTCAACCTCAGATTATCTACCATCGACCTCACACCATTCCTAAGAGGTCAGTAAGGGGCGTGCATAAGCGCACAATCGTGCCTACCATTACTGTCTTAATGTACCCATATATTCATACCTCTTTTACTCTTATTCATGCTTGTACTATTACATATATATTCAATCATGTTTTACTGTTTATACTTTGCTTATAATCATATATGCTTGACAAATAAACAAATACAAATACAAATACTTACTATTGAGTGACTATCAAGAGCATCCTGTCATATTGCATTACAGTCTGGTTTGGAAGGCGGTGCAGAGATTGGTGAGGATGGCAGAAAAGATTATTGGCAGTTCACTCCCTTCTATCCAGGATATAGTATATAAGCATTACTTGAGCAGAGTCTGCAGTATTGTCTGGGATGCTGCACATCCTCTTCATGACCGGTTTTCCTTGTAATCTTCTGGGAGGAGGCTTTATAGTATCCGAACCAGAACATCCAGATTCAGGCACAGTTTTGTTCCACCTTGTGAACTCTCAAGCTTCCTCTTTCCGCTATGTATTCAAAATGGAGAGGAATTAACATTTTAGTATTTAATGACTATAGGCCTCACAGTTTAAGGATTGGTATTATAATATAGTTAGGCATGTGTAACTGACAGATTGATGCCAAATTACGATTTTAATATATATTTTATCTGTTATTTATTATTTTATTCTAGAATTTTTAACTGGATATTTATTGAATGCTTTTATTTGTTCTGGTCTATGGTCTTTGATTGCAATAAACTTGATTTGATTTGAAATAAAAAATAAGCAAAATTGAAATTGATACCTTTCCTATCCTTATCAATATGTCCCAATTCTTTTCAGAGTTATATATTAATTGGAAGCAGGAAAAAAAACTATTTTCTTCACATCCCCTGCTGAACTAGTTTGGATTGGCTCCATCCAATTAAACTGAGTTTTCATGATATTAGGATTAGAGGTGAGAGAATTCCCAAGGATGCTGCAGTAGCCATTGTGAATATATTAAACATATTATGAACCAATTATCAGTCGCTCTCTAGATGGTCAATAGGAACATGCCAAAAAAGTAATTCAGTTCACATACTACTCAAGCTACTTTTGATCCTGAAGTATAACTTCTTTTACAAGGACCCCCCCCCCAAATACTATTGGCCCCATCTTTTCAATACAGGGTTTGTGTTTATGTTGTCATTTACAGAAAAAAATGGAATATTTCTAACAGGGTCAAGTTGCTTGGCTACCAAACTGTCATTTGTCCTGTATTAAAAGTCCCGTTGAGAGCTATGAAGGTGGCATGATATGTCACTGATCTTCAAACTAAGCACATTTCCAACTTCTCTAGACATTGTTGTCCGCTGCAACAATAATTTAAGAGGGGGCCGAAGGTCAGCAAGCTTTAAACAGAATGCATAATTTTTAAGGCTGAGGGAACTGGAATGTGTTACTTTGTTATATTGTTATTGTAGCCATGCCACCAGAGTAACTAACATTACTTCACACATAAGAAAAAAGAAAGAAAATAGAAGCAGTCTGATATTTGATTCATCTGCTACTTTTCTACAGAAGAGAAAAGAGAAAATGAATCAAGCCAACATACCCTTTAACAGACTTACTAGGTTGACTGAAGGTCCAGAATCAAGAGGAGGGGTAAGGCAAAAGTTACCTGTAATAGAAAAAACAACCTGCAGTTAAAATCCACACAGCTTCTGCCTTCAGAAAAAAATACGGCATTTTGCTTTCTTGGTTGCAGTCACTGCTGAGCTTTATCATGGTTATGTTAATCTCAGCTGCTGTATGTTATTTATTGGTTTGATGATTATCATGTTTTTTATCTTGTTTTTAATTTTTAGATATTAGATGTATTTAAGTTGGGTGGCCGTATAAATTGAATGAATAAATAAATGAATGGGCTCAGCTGCCAAACTTGGCCAATAATATGGAATTACTCTAGTCTGGAGAGCTGTTTATGAGGTAGTGCAGATCTATAAAAAAGAAAAACAGATTCCAAGAAGCCCCAACCCCCCTCTCTCCCCCCCCCGTGTGTGTGTGTGTGTGTGTGTGTGTGTGTGTGTGTGTATGCTCTTAAGGTCTATTCTGTTATCAAAATCCAGAACACTGTAATTTTTCATATAGCACAATGTGGAGTTGAAATCAAGATTAGCAAGAAATAAATGTTTTTCAGTCAGGAAGTGGAAATCTAAAGACAGAGGCTAAAGGTGATAAATAAGAGGGTAAAATGTCTCAGGTTTGCAACCTGAGAATTTGAGCCTGAGTGATTTTTGTGTGTGAACCATACCCTGAGTGTGAAAAAGTCAATCCCACCTCTAATTGTCATTTTAATATTAGTAAATTGCATTATTTGTAACCATGCCACCAGAGTAACTAACATTACTTCACACATAAGAAAAAAAGAAAATGGAATCAAATGATATTTGATTCATCTGCTAGTTTTCTAGAGTGAAACAGCAAAGCAGGATTTTTGAAAGTGTCTTCCACTTTCTGATTGAGATCTGATAGTTAGACTCATGGTACAATTAGCATGAGAAGCCACAGGTTATTCCCACTGGTTTTTCTCTTTTTACTACAGCCAAGAAGGAAGGAATTCTGTGTTGAAAGTTATTAGTATGGCTGAATGAAAGTGTGTGCCCCTGACTTGTTATCTTCTTTTTTAAGCTATGAAATTTGCCATGTTTGAAATTCACCACCTGCGTGTGTGAATACGGAGAATGGAAGATATTGGGAAACATATTTGTTTTTAATCCCAGCATTTAATGTTTCCTTTATGGAGCTCCAGAAAAATGTTATTCACACAAAGAGAGGCAAATCAAATAAAAGTAGTTTTTCCCAATCTGACAAGTGCCACTCTATAGATCTCATTATTCTTGGCTGGAAATGAAAGGAGCTATAATTAAGCATATCCTGCAGATCCTGGGTTGAGAAATGCTGAAATGCTTTCCCCTCCCCTTCTTTTTCTTCTGTTTCTGATTCCAATAAAAGGAGGCCAGGCTGGTTTTCTGACAGGTAGTAGGAAAAGTTTGATTAATTGACTTATCCAGGGAGAGAGAATTGGAGCAGTCAGCAGTATGTTGGTTTCCCTACCTCTGATAGTTTCTCCTATAACAGAGCAATCAGGTGATGGCTGTATTTCCCCCCCCCCACCTCTGCTGTCTAATGAGTTTATGCTGAGGCTGTAGATCTACTTTCAACCTATTAATAGTCTTGTAGCTGGAACCCCCCCCCCAAAAAAGAATACCCTTTCTAAGTGTCAGGATAGCAGTGCATGGCAAAACTTCAGTGACAAGAATCATGGTTTCTGCCTCTTCTCTCTGTCCCTCTCTTCAGAGTTATCCTAACTAGCTATGCAATTGTGATTTTGACAATTAAATTTTGGGACTAGACTTTGATGTTTTAGAGGCATGTAAATATTATTTTATAACGTGCAAAGGGTTGGGAGGGTTTGAAAGGAACTCTAGCTCTTCCTTTTAGCTGGCTCACAAATAGACCGGTTCAAATAGAGCTTGCTAAAAAGATTATTAAAAGCACAAGGCAAGCAAGAGTGTAAATCATCCAGATAGAAATGTAACTCATCTGAAATGACAGCATTTGGGTGCCTGGATGATTATAACTCATACTATTACAGCAAAATTGTTTTGGTTTTCTAAACATAACAAATGACAAAGCAAATAGCATTTGGCCAGTGGCATACAAGAAGCAATCCATAGTATATGGATTTGTTCAATGGCATTTAAAGGACCTTGATTAAAATTCAGCCCAGACTGGAATGGCGAGAAGACTGTTTTTTATTGAAAGCTGTTTGAAGTCATAAGTTGGACTGCAGACAGGGACCACAGGGATAGAGATGGAAACATTTCTTACCTTGCAAGTATAGTAACTAGCTGTCAGGAACATCTGACATTTTAAAAGAGGGGCATAAAAATTCTTGAACAGTATGATTGCTGTGGAAACTGCAGCATGTGAGTTTTTGTGGCCATTGTTATACAAATGAAAGACTTCCCATCAAAATCAGGACAATTATCACCATTTGTTTGGGTTCTCTCTTCCTTTATTTTTCCTTTTATGTACAGTATATATAGTATGTTTATTTGTCTGAATGTCCGTGTAAGTGCCTATGTGTATCTGAAAGCATATAATGTAAAACAGTCTTTTGTGACTGTTCCCTGTGCCCCTTGCTCACTATAGCAGCAAAAACTCTGAAAGTGCAAGTAGCATTTTTATCTGGAACTCAAGATTTTAGTTCATAGTTGGAACAAAAGAGACCTACACTTTGCCGACTTTTTTTGTTTTTCCTGTACTTAACAAGCTCAAACATGTGTGACCAATACAAAAAGAACATTATGAATATGATAGTGTAAAACATTTTGAAGAAAATAATTCATGTTTAGTCTAGGTTCCAAGGCAGTTTATTTGTTCATCAGATAAAGACCCACTATTTTATAAGAATGAATACCAAACAAATTATCCTTTCCTTTTTATTGTTTTATGTATGACAGGTAACAATTTAGAGTAATATATTGATCAGGTGATCTATTTCACTTTTGACTGCCTATATGTGTACTTGTGCAGTTACATTCTGAAACTTTTAATTTTTTTGAGGAAGAAAATGTCTGCTTTTTAAAACCATTTTTAAATGCTTGGATAGCAGTTGGTGATATGCAATCACTATGCTGCCAAGTAAAAATGCTTTGTTATGAGAGCATATTCTTTTAAAAATGCAGAATAGGAATGCTTTAGAAATTTAGTGATTATGAATGGAAATTTAGCTGTCTACTAAGATCTGCGGCCTTTAATGTTCCATCATAACTTTTACTTGAGAAAAAAAACCCACAGTAAAATACTGTTTAGAAACATGTTTTTCAGAAGAAAATGTTTAAATTCATCTTTAAGCATATGCAACTGTAATATCTGTGCAGTCTTTTAAAAAAATATGGAAAAGAGAGAAAATACATATGAATAAATATATTAAAAATGCTACGGCTTTGGCTTTCCTTTATATAAAAGGCTGGTTTATGATTATTTTCCCATGAAACTTGGATTAACATTTTCTTGCCTATTGCATAGATAGTCCTATATATGTATGTATGTCTTCCAAAATATCTCCAAGTATCATGACCTCACATGCCGGCAAAGAGGGTTTATTACAGATCCTGTTGGTCAAAGAATTCCGATTTTCAGAATCCAGAAGAAAAGCCTTCTCAGCCACAGTGCCCGTCCTTTGGAATATCTTACCCTCTGGGCTAAGATCTTCCCCCACTCTCCTATCCTTCCTCAGGAGACTGAAGACCTGGCTCTGTTGGTTGGCCTGGGGACCAAATGGGGAATTCCACACTGGAGGTGTCTGCTGGATTGATGACTCCCCCTCCCCCCTCCCCCGCCTTGCTCTCTACTCTCCACCAATCCATCTTTTTGTTATCATATTGATGATAACAATGATTCTTTTTTATTGCTGTTTCATTGATATTGTTTTATTTTACTTCCATTATATTTACACTCTTTTAATTTCTTCCTTTTTATTGTTGTAAGCCACCTAGAGTAGCCTCACGGGAAGATAAGTGGCAGATAAATTTAGCAACTAACTAACCAAATAAATCCCTGATCAGGAAAAATTGTGACTGTCTTAATATTTTAATACACCAAGGGAAAACATAAATGGATGATAGTATATATTTGTTTGTTGGTAGAGTACTGGAGTTACTGCATATAATCCATAATCTGTTGGTTTGAAAATCCCAGGGCAGGTGAGTCTTCTTTCATATAGCAGTACTATATCTTTCTAATATTTGACAAATATATTTTATACCTTAGCCCTGGAATTGTGCCCTGGGGCGGGAAACATAGACGGACATGTACAGAAGCATATTCTTCTTTTTCATTAGATGTAATCCAGGAACAAATTTCCATTTCACCCAATAGTAGAACAGTTTTGTTTTCTTAGATTTTTCTCTGAATGCCCAGACCTATCATTCAGAATGTCATAATTCGTCTTTGAACAAGAAGAGTATAAATATCTAACAAAGGATAATAGTGATTTCTGAAAGTATTTTTGTTTTTCTCTGAGTGCAGCTGGGTATGTTCTAGCCCAGTGATGGTTAACCTTTTTGTTGTCGCATGCCAAAAGCGCGCAACGACAAAACCCTAACCCTGCACCCATAATGCAATGTGCGTGCAATACCCCCATGTGCCCCACACCCCCATGCATGCACGTGTGACTCCCCCCTGTGCTTCCCTGCTCCCCCATGCATGCACGTGTGACCCCGCTGAGCCCCATTTTGGGCCTAGCCGGCCTCCCTGCAGACTCCTGGGACCAAAAATGAGCCGTGGGGGGCATGCTGCCCCTGCGCATGTGACCACTCATGCATGTGCGTCTCCCACATGCCCCCCACCCCCACGCATGCACAGCAGAGACCCCAAAATCAGCTGGGCAGCGGGAGGCGCGCGTGCATGCGCAGTGGAACTGAACTGGGGCGACGGCTCACTTGCCCGCAGAGAGGGCTCTGCGTGCCATCTGTGGCACGCGTGCCATAGGTTCGCCATCACGGTTCTAGCCTGTCCCCTGCGAAACTGTACATATGGAATGTATAGTGAATTATGTGCTAAAAAACCCTGTATGAAGCATTGGACAAATTGAAATAATTACAGTAGGAAAAAAATTCAAATCCTTCCAAATCTCTTTCCAACAGGGAAAAGAGGATTTTTAAGATAGTTGAGAAAAGTCTCAGTTTATTGTTCTCAATTCTAACCAATGGTTTTTCATTTGGGGAAGAAATTATATATGAAATGGAATATGTATTCTTAATAAAGAAGAGATATCTGAAATTGGCCATTTAGATTTATGGAATTTTAATAATTATAAAGTATGAAATGTATTTTTCATATATAGTTCTAAAAGCCATTGTTTTGCTATAATTCACTATATTCTAATTCAGGAATATGTTGACAGAAGAGAACATAGGTTTAATCTTACTGCAGCTGCTAGCTTCAATGTTTATACTGCTAGGCAAAGTTCTTTGTTTTACATACAGTATATATATTTTTTATTGAAACTGAAACAAAAATATATCTCACAAATGAAGGCAAATATATGTGTCCCAGGATAATGTTTGAAATATCCAATTTTAGTCAGTCACCAGGACCAGAGATTCAGTCTTCCAAACTTCTGGACTTGTGCTGGAGCTCATTTTCAGGGTACACATTCTGGAGAGAGAAGCTATTCCCTAAGAATGGGCTCCAGCATGAGTCCGAAAGCTTGGAAAATTAAACCTCTGATCAGATTGGATCCTACAGAAAGATAACTAATACAAGCTAAGGAAGAAAAAAGAAATAAAAAAGCAAAAAGTGCAAAAAAGAAAAGTTGTGGAAAAATAGAAAAGGCGGAAAAAAAGCTTACAATATTTTTCATAGAAGTTGGAGGTACAAATCCCCCCCCTCTCTCTCTCATTGCACTATATTGTTATTTTCATAATCTATCCTTCCTGTCCAATCATTAAACCATAAATAATTTCATTTTTTTTCATTTTTACACAAAAAGTCCTTAAGCGGCTTAAGAGTCACCAATAGATATAAATGTGCTTTCTTTAATCAAATAACTCAATTTATTCATTTCAGCAAAATCTGTCAAATTCATCAACAAATCCACCACAGTTGGTAATATGATAATTATATTTTTTCCAATCCTAGAACAGAGTTCAGTATTTTTAACATAGTTTTTTTAATCTGAATCTTTCTTCCAACAGCTTCAATCTATTAACTTCTTAGTTCTATTTTATCTTTATGACAAATCTGGAGAAAATGCTAATAATTTCTCACTGGAGAGTTGGGGAATCCATATAGGAGTTACTGCATACTCAATAATCTGTGTCAATTGTGATAATCAAAGACCACAAACTTTTGGGGATGGCCAGGGTTAGCAGAGAATAGTTAAAGCTAAAATTTTCTAGGATCATTCTGAAGTTTAAGGGGAAAGTTTCAGGATGTTCAGGATGTAAATGATAGTAAGAGACATACATTATACTTTCAGATGTTTTCCATCTCAAAATATTACTATGGGTAACATGGTAACATGATACGTCATTGGTTTTCCAAACCATAATAATTTATTAGGGAGGTTGCTGAATAGTTATTTGAGGACTGTTATTGTTTAACTATTTTCCAAAGATATCCACTGAATTTCATGATATCTTTGTAGAACACTAAATTACATTGATTTAATGAGTCAATAATTTTTCCAAATGGCTCAATGGGTGGGCGTTTTTTGCCCTGAACTAGAAGTAAATGCCAGTTTCATCTAATTTTTCTATATTTATGTGCAGTATATTAACTAACAGAATATTCTATTTCTCTTCCAATG
>JALIGW010000007.1:3512500-3865000 GCA_023053685.1 Diadophis punctatus similis | reverse complement strand
AGCTTCCAAAATCCATAGTTAGCATGCACTGTCCCTGTGGCTGGATTATGAGACCTGCATATCAGGAGAATATCAGGCATGTAAGTCTATTGTAACATTAATTGTTGCTTTTCTAGAAATATGGCTGTTTTAATGTTCTATTCCTGTAAAATTGTTGGCATTACTGGGAGATATTAATGTAATAAATAAATGCAATTTTGGAATGAAGGCAACTTTAATTATGATTTTATACAAAAGTGCAAATAATTGAACTAAAAACAGAATTCTAAAATATGGAATCTTAGTCATGGAAGTATATCCAAGATATTGGAGGTTGTAGCATTTTAATTTTATAAACTATAGAAATGAATATTACATTCATTTCTCAGTTTTGACAGAATCACACATTGAGACACCTTTAGTCAAGCTTACAAATATATATATAATGGTGTGAATCTTGAATTAAAAAGAGTGCACTGTAATATTTCAGCTAAAAAAGTAAAAATAATGTATGAATAAAATAAGATTTGTTAGGCTATGTAGGAATAAATAGATATATGAGTCAACATGCCTTACTGGCTTAATTAAGTAAAGTGTACTTTGATCAAATTTGGACTGCACTTACCTCACATAAAGAAAATTTGGTTTATTTTCCAATTCCTGGTTACTGTTGCCTGAAAATACACACCTATAGAGAGAGGGTTCCCCCCCCTAACAGTAGTACATTGGGGGCAGGGCTGGGAATGAGCATAGTAATTTCCTTTAAAAAAACACCAGAAGAGATAACGACAAATTTTACTCTGCTGTAAGCATTGATTCATATAGCGACTAGCATCCACATAGAATTAAGTAAAGCAATATTGAAAGTCGGCAGGATAATATCAATTTTACATAGTATGTAATTTGACCTGTAGATTTCAATTCTCACTGCCTCCCATAAATGGTTTTCTATTAGTAAAAGTAGTAACAAGAAGGAAGTTTTAGTTTTTCCTTATTTATTTTTGCACTAATCCCTTTTTTCAACAGTTTGTTCAAAACCTGATTTTCACTTGCCATTTAAAGTGACTATCTAAAGTGGTACCATAGAAGGCTACTACGTTCAAATTTCTTTATCTTGTTTACGTGTGTGGACCAATCCATTATCCAATATCTAATATCTCAGGATGATTCTTACATTAAGATGTAATATGTAGAGAGTCAGTACAATCATGGCAACCAGACATTCTTGAATAGAGTTCAATGAAAGGAATGTGTTGGATGAAATAGAACAAGCTAAAATTAAATCCAACGATGATAGAATACTTTAGATAAGAAGCAAACTGGACTTGGGAACTTAAATGTTTCCTTTTAGGAATATAGTTATTCTTATCTAGAAAGAGGAAAATCACAATTTGGGAGTTGTTTCATCCATCTGGATTTGCAGGTAGGAATTCTAATAATGAGCACATTTGGTCGATAGGTAATGTGCACCTACAAGTTGATTGAATTAACAGTGGTTATCTCTTCAATATATCTTGATATGCGATGTGATTTATGTGTGGCGCCAATCATTGAAATGTTTCTGGAAATTTCAGTTAGTACAAAATGTGGCTGGCAGTTTGCTAACAGGTGCAAGATATTCAGGTTATATAAGCTCAATTTATGGATCTGGTATTGATGTTCTAGGTGTAAGAGACATTGTCACTTCCACTATGAATGTGCCCAGAATATATCTTCACTGCCATAAACTTGGGTATTTGGTATACGTATGACTGTCTACTTTTGTATAATTCTCAGATTTTCCAAGCATATTTGACTATTATGACATTAATTGTAAAAGTGGCAAAAATATACATTTATCACCAATCTTGGTTTATTAATTAATAAATAATTTATTGACATTGCCTTTAATTGGTTACTGATTTGTCAAATTTATATGGCCACCATCTCACATGAAGTGACTCTGAGTAAGATATAATAAAACCAATAGTTAATACATTCTATAAAACCAGTTAAAGCAATAAAAGCAATAAACATTGATGAAAGAAGACCATGAGGGCAAAAATTACATAATCCGTAGTCAACATATGGGTTCCCTACTATTAGTTGGAGAACTTTCTAGAAGATCATAAAGGTTAGGACTTACCTAACCTAATGAGAGATAATGCTTCAGATGATGTGTATTACTTACTGCAGCAGAAAAGACTCAGTTTCTAGATTCCTTCAGATGGAATTCTTTCACAGTTGAAACCTGCTGGACCTGATGGGATAGGTACACTAATTGTGAATAGGTAGTCCCTCAAGTAACCTAGCCCACTACCATGCAAGACATTAAAGGTTAAACCAGAATCTTGAATTGAAACCAGAGGCAAACTGGTAACCAATGCAGTTGGAGCAGAGGTGTACTGTATCTCCTGTGCCTCTGCAGTTTGCACCAGTGGAAGCATCCAGATATTTATCATAGGCAACCCTATGAAGAGTGTGTTGCAGTAGCTCATTTGGGAATTGACCCATGTGTGAGTCACTGTGAGTAAAACCTCATGATCCAAGAATGGGCACAATTGGCACACAACATGAAGTTGAGCAAAGGCTTCCTGGCCACAAACTGCACCTTTTCCTCAAGCAGGAGTGATGAGTCCAGAAGAAACCCCAGGTTGTAGACCAGATCTGTCTAGGATAGTGCCACTCCACCAAGTAAAGTCCCTATCCAGATGGCCCTAAAAGATGGTGAAGTCCAAGATCCAGAAAGCCCTAAAGACCAAAGCCAAAGCCAAAGTTCAGTCTTGCCAAGGTTCAGCTGAAGCCTGTTGTTCCCTATATAGACCCTCACAGATACCAGGACAGGACAACTACAGCATGGCTTAATGCATCAATAGCAGAAAGTTATAATTATCATCAGCATACCTCACTCTGTGGCAATAAATGAGCTCTCCCAGTGTTTTAGGTTAAATAGGAACCAAGATAGCACTGAATCCTGTGGCTCCCCACATAGTAGGTGCCAAGGTCAGGATCTCTGACTCTTGACCAACTCTGGCTGTTGACTGGTTTTAATTGTATTTATTTTATGGTTCTGCTATATAATGTATGTGTATGCAGTTATGAGTTGCCTTGATAGTTTAGATAAATAGAAATCTGTACACTTAATTCATTTTTGAAAGTTACATTGATTTTCATTATTTAAATTCATACCTGTTACACAGTGATAATTTTCAGTGCCAAATATTTACAGATTATAAATATCACTGTAGAGAAATATTTTAAAAAATAAAGACAACTAGACTGGTTTAGGAGTTTATTGGGACAAACCATAATGATATTCATTCATTCATTCATTCATTCATTCATTCATTCCCTCCCTCCCTCCCTCCCTCCCTCCCTCCCTCCCTCTCTCTCTCTCTCTCTCTCTCTCTCTCTCTCTCTCTCTACCAGATTTTAGATGCCAAAGTACCCATCTTGCTTGGCGAAACATTTTCCAGCTTTGCTTTATTCTTTAGTGCAAAATTTTAACATATTAAGTTTTCCTATTCCATTTATGAAGACATTTGTTTCTTATTAAAAGGAAATAGCTTGAAATTTCACTCATCCTTAATGAAAAAGAAATAGAGAGCTCTGAAGATGGTAGTGGTTACAGATTCTTTAGTTTCGACACCCTCTTGAATGTGTGACTAAATCACACAGTGAAGAGGATTAAAACTTTTTCATCCTATGATCCACGATTTCTATACTTTGAGTTAACAAATACTTTAAGGTAATCTTTAGTAAGGGAATAATTTAACAATGTCAAGTGCACTAGACCGATCTGGTAACTACAGAGGCAATAAACTTTGTCTCAGAAGCAGTAAAACTTTTAAGATGAAGGAATTGAGCCTTTTCCTTTATGGTACACAGCTTTGCATATATAAACTTAAAAGCTTTAGAAGCACCTCTAACTTAAAAGCTTTAGAAGCACCTCTAACTATGCTGTAATAGTGTTTCTGCCAGTTAACTGTTGCATGGGGCCAATACAATGTTATCTGCTAATAAATCTCTCATCTGAATTGAGTTCAGAAAGCATTTGCTGCATGGAGAATATTGCTATTTAATTAGGTATTGCTATATGATCTACAAATTATTTTATATATAATATATGCATATTTCATATATATCATATTGGATTTATCAATATGATGAATAAGTATTACTTTTGTGCTAGTGGAAATGATTTTATGTAGCATTTTTTTCCTTAGGTTTTTTAAAAAAATTCCAAATAAATTATATTTTCAAAGATATAGTATTTAATCATTACATAAAATAAAATGGTAAAGAAAATGTATATAAATTACATATATTTCAATCAAAAACATGTCATTGTTCAAAGTTCAACAATTGTACTGATTTATATTCATATGCTTATTCTCCAAAGATAAGAATTATTCTCAATCAATGTACACATTCATTCACATATCGTATAACAGTCCAAAGAGTCTTTCACTAAATACTTGGGTTAAATTGGAATATATTATTTATAACAGAATAACAGATTTGGAAGGAATATTGGAATCCAACCCCTGCTCAGGCAGGAAACCCTATACATTTCAGACAAATGGTTGTCAAATCCAGTCCTTTTAATTTAATTCCAACAATATTAGATTATCAGAGGAATCTGATGCATATTGCTATATTATTTTTGTAAAATTATATCCTTATTTAGAATATTGTTTTATTTAGTTTGCTAAGAATAAAAGTAATGGTGATCTCAAGCTATCATCCCATTGCAATAACTGAAAAAAATATTTTAACTTGGCCTTAAAGATTGTTGGATACTCTGGTTGATTTAAAATACAGTTTCTACAGTAGTAATCCTTATGAGACATATGGATTGGATTTTATATCTTCTGAAACAACCTGGGTTTCAGAGCACAATTCAAAAGACTGTATTTACCTTTAAACATTCACATGCTGTAGTTTGAAACCTAGATTAAGAGCCAAGATGGCACAGTGGTTAGAGAGCAGTACTGCAGGCCACTTTAGCTGACTGTGATCTGCAGGTCAGCGGTTCAAATCTCACCGGCTCAAGGTTGACTCAGCCTTCCATCCTTCTGAGGTAGGTAAAATGAGGACCCAGATTGTTGGGGGCAATATAAATATACATTGCTTAATGGTGTAAACCAGTGGTCCCCAACCTTTTTATTGCCGTGGACCGGTCAACGTTTGATAATTTTTCCGCGGCCCACTGGGGGGGGGGGGTTGCGGCGTCGCGTTGATTATTAAATCAAAACAATCTAAAATATAAACAATTTTAATTTAATTGTATTTAACCATGGCATCAAAATAAAATACAATTACAACAAAATTAATATAACTTAATTTAACATTTTAACTCTCTGGATTCTAGTGACTAGAACGCTAAATCAATGAGAACCCTGAGCTTGTTTCTCTGCAACGAGATGGTTCCATGGTTGGGAAACACTGCTGCACATAGTATTTTTAGGACACAATCGGATCTACATCCTATGTGCCATATTGGTGCTGGACCCTCGGGTATATTGTACATGTCTTCTGCGGGACTGTGTGGCTATGTGTTGGAGTCCCCTTTACCTGCTGCACCGCAGACAGGCCCTCCTGTACACGTTACTTTCAATACTGATGAGCCGCGCACAGAAGCCCCGCCCCCACACTGATCAGCTGGGCCGGGGCACGTCAGCAGACGCAGGAGTCCCGTCCCTGCGCTTATTTTCGGGGCTCGCAGAACTCACAAAAATCGCAGGACCCGCCGCCGCCGGCACAGAAGACGCAGACTTTGTTTATTTATTTATTTATTTATTTTGGAATTCTTATATGCCGCCCAACTCCCTAAGGACTCAGGGCGGCGTACATCAGTGAAAAATACAAGAACAACCAAAATCTAAAATAGTAATTAAAACAATATAAAAATTAAAACACAATATAAGAAATCAACAACCATTCAACATCATACATACTTGGGGGGTGAGCTCGAGTGAATTAAGCTCTACCCCCCGCCTGCAGGAAGAGCCATGTCTTAACGGCTTTTCGGAAGGCCAGCAGAGTGGGGATAGTTCGGGTCTCTGGTGGAAGTTGGTTCCAGAGAGCGGGGCCAGCCACAGAGAAGGCTCTCCCCCTTGGGCCCGCCAGCCGGCATTGCTTGGCCGACGGGACCTGGAGGAGGCCAACTCTGTGGGCCCTAACCGGTCGGAGGGAAGTATGAGGCAGAATGCGGTCCCGTAGATAACCTGGTCCTAAGCCATGAAGGGCTTTAAAGATGGTGATCAACACCTTGAATTGGACCCGGAGACCGATGGGCAACCAATGCAGCTGGCGGAGTATCGATGTCACGTGGGTGTACCTTGGCACACCCACCACAGCACGCGCAGCCGCATTTTGCACCAGCTGAAGTCTCCGGATACTCTTCAAGGGTAGCCCCATGTAGAGCGCATTGCAGTAGTCCAAACGAGAGGTGACAAGGGCATGAGTGACCGTGAGCAGAGCCTCCTTCTCCAAATATGGCCGCAACTGGTGCACCAGGCGAACCTGTGCAAAGGCCCCCTAGCCACAGCAGAAAGATGATGGTCCAATTTTAGCTGTGGATCTAGGAGGACCCCCAAGTTGCGGACCCGGTCCGAGGGAGTCAGTTTCGCTCCCTCAAGGAACAAGGAGGGGCAGTTGTCATGATCCTTAGGAGGCAATATCCACAGCCACTCAGTCTTGTCGGGATTAAGTCTGAGTCTGTTCCTCCCCATCCAGATCCTAACGTCGTCCAGGCACCGGCACATTACATCAACTGCCTCACTGAAGTCAGACGGGGTGGTGATGTACAGCTGGGTGTCATCAGCGTACTGATGGAAACACACCCCATGTCTGCGAATGATCTCACCCAGCGGTTTCATGTAGATGTTGAACAGGATGGGCGAGAGAACCGCCCCCTGAGGCACCCCACATGATAGGGGCCTAGGGGATGACCTCTGCCCCCCTGCCAGCACCGACTGCATCCTATCAGCGAGATAAGAGGAGAACCACCGCAAAATGGTGCCTCCCACTCCCAACTCGCTGAGACGATGCAGAAGGATACCATGGTCGATGGTATTGAAAGCCGCTGAGAGGTCAAGTAGCACCAGGATGGAGGAGTTCCCCCCATCCCGGGCCCGCCAGAGATCATCCATCAGAGCGACCAAGGCAGTTTCTGTACTGTAGCCGCGCCTGAAGCCCGACTGGTAAGGATCTAGATGATCTGTTTCATCCAGGAGCTGCAGAAGCTGAGTAACCACCACCTTCTCCACAACTTTCCCTAAAAAAGGTAAGTTGGAGACCGGACGATAGTTCTTCAAGTCAGCTGGATCCAGGGAAGGCTTCTTCAGGAGGGGTCGCACCACCGCAGCTTTTAACGACTGCGGTACGGATCCCTCTCTCAAAGAAGCGGTGACCACCGCCTGGATCCAGCCACGTGCCACCTCCCTGCTGGTCGAGACCAGCCAGGAGGGGCACGGGTCCAATAAACAGGTGGAGGTACCCATCGCTCCCACAGCCCTGTCCACATCCTCAAGAGAAACAGGCCCAAACTCTTCCCATAATGATGGACTAGGACTAGCCCCTGTCAACTCAATGGACTCTGCCCAGCCAGAGTCCAGGTTTGACCGAATCTGAGCGACTTTATCCGACAGAAACTCAGCGAATTCCTCAGCTCTGCCTTGTAAGTGTTCCTCGCTCCCCCCTTTTGCAAGGAGGGAGCGCGTCACCCTAAACAAGGCGGCCGGGCGAGAATCTGCGGACGCAATAAGAGCGGAAAAATAGGATCGTTTTGCCGCCCTTATCGCCACTAAATAAGATCTGATGTAAATTCTTAATAGTGTTCGATCAGACTCGGTTTTTCTGGCCCTCCAGCGGCGTTCTAGACGTCTCTTCTGGCGTTTCATCTCCCGGAGCTCCTCGGTAAACCAGGGAGCTTTCCGGGATCCACTGCCATAGAGAGGTCGCTTAGGCGCAATTCGGTCTAGGGCCCCTGATGCTGCGGTGTTCCAAGCAGCCACCAGGGAGTCAGCCGAATTGTGTACCAGGGTTTCAGGTATTTCCCCAAGTTCCCTCTGGAATCCTTCCGGTTCCATTAGGCGCCTGGGGCGGAACCACCTAGTCGGTCCCGCCTCCCTGCGGGGGAGGAATGGGGCTGCGAAATCCAACCTCAGTAGGAAATGATCTGACCATGACAGAGGGGTGATGACTATATCCCTTATCTTCAGATCATCTCTCCACTGCCCCGAAAGAAACACTAGGTCGAGCGTGTGACCACCCTCATGAGTCGGACCCTGGATTACTTGGGTCAGGTCCATGGTTGTCATGGAATCCATGAACTCCTGAGCCGCCCCAGAGATTTCGCCAGCAGATGGCAAGTTGAAGTCCCCCAGCACCATAAGCCTGGGGAACTCAACTGCCAAGCCGGCTACTGCCTCGAGCAGCTCAGGCAGGGCCTTGCTTACGCAGCTGGGAGGCAGGTACGTCAAGAAAAGGCCCACCTGTACCCCTAAGTCCAACTTCAAAAGGAGCGTCTCACACCCAACAATCTCCGGGGCAGGGATCCTACGAGGATGCAGATTTTCGCGGGTTATTATTGCCACTCCTCCCCCCCCTTCCCTGGGGTCGAGAATGGTGCTGCACCGAGAAACCGGCTGGGCATATCTCGGAGAGAGCTACTCCCCCCTCCTGCCCCAGCCAGGTCTCGGTAACACACACCAGGTCTGCCCCCTCCTCTGTGATTAAATCACGTATCAAGGGGGCTTTGTTGACAATTGACCTGGCATTAAGCAGCAGCATCCTGAGCCCAGGGCCCTGAGAACCCTGGTTGCCAGGTATCCGGGTTGAGCAAGATGGAACCGGATCGGAGGGGCCGGAACAAGGGATCGCTTGTAAACAGCGAGGTCTTATTCCCCGAGAGCGGCCCGCCCCTCTGCTCCCGTCATATCTGCCTCTTCCCGTTATGACCGAGATGGTCCAGCTCTCGCCTACACCAGAGACCCCCTCCCCTCCCCCGCTGGTCTCCCTCCCTTCCTGCAGGCCATACATACCATTCTTACAGGAAAGGGTAGCCGGGTCTCCCCGCCCACTTCTGTTTTTACACTCAGCGGGGGGGAGCAAAGTCCCAGTCCCTAGCTTTTCCATTTTCCATTTCACACGCTTACTGATACTCAAACACTCATCTCATTCTACCCACATTCACCCACATTCATATCACATCTCAGAGGGGAGGATACAATTTAAAACGGTTTCTAAAAAATTCTAAAAAGGTGGCAGGATCACAAAGGTGGCTTTGAAAGTCTAAAGTCTTACACCCCTCAGTGCATGATCGAATTTTAGCCAAGGGGGGGGTCAGCATCTTCGTCTTGATTGCCTTAATCAATAAAGCGACTAAAAACGTCCACAGGAGCCAAGGTGGTGTTGAGAAGAGCATCCAGAATAATTATAGTCACTATGCCTTCCAGAAACTGCCTTCTAGATGACAGGCAGGCAGCAATGGCGGCCTCTCGCGATCCCTCCAGAGAGAAGTTCTTGCGGGCATCCAAAGACAGACGTCAATGCCCAAGCTATATCTACACCCCCTCGACAGCAACAACAACGGGAGGTCCCAAGGGGCAGAAAGCAACCTCGTGTCCAGAGTCTCCCTTGGTTCAATTTAGCGATATTGGAGGTTGTAGCGCTTGGGAAATACTCCCGCGCCATTAACATAATGTCAGACACCCACCAAAACCACCCAGGTGAAAAATAAAACAGGCAGTAATGGTGGCGGTTGTAGCGTTCTTTAAACGTTCCTTAGAGTATCAGAGAGTGAGGCTAATTTTCGGAAGCAAGCCTCCGCCATGAGAAAATGGCGGCGATCTCCATTATCAGCGTCAAGAATCTAATTAGTCGCCGTTCTCACTCCCGCCATTCTCACTCCCGGAACGCAGGGCCAACTCCTGGCAATCCACACAGCTCTCAATAGCCTCCCACACCTGGTCGGTCTGCTCCAAAGACGCTCACAAAAACGCCATCGATCTTCCCGGCCAGAACTGGAGAGCGGCGCCCAACGCGCAAACCACAGCTAATCTCTCCAACCAGGCTCAGCCAAGTCCTCTGACAGGGCACAGCAAAGCTCCTCGCTGCCGATGACAGGCACGCCGTCCGAGCTCGCAGTCTCCCCGCAGGCTGGTGTCAAATTCCTCCCTTTTTCGCCATTTAGCAGTTTAGTGAATTGGTGATGGTTTTCTAAGAAACCCCTCCCGAAGTTCCTCCCGAAGTTCCTCTCCAGTTTGCCACTCCAAAATGGATGACCGTCTCCGCAGATGTTAATCCTGAAGGAGAATTTAGCGGCACTATCCGCGTGCGGCCAGTTATTCCGCCACAATCGCTGGGTACCTGCTGGGTACCTGCTGTGATCTAATTCCACCCAGAACAAAAAGGATCTCTGGGGGTGGTCTCCTTCGAGCAGACGGCGGCAGAGAATTCAGATCTTATGCGGAGTCAGATTTTTCTCCGCCATCACCGCCGAGGCTCCTCCCCTCTATATGTTGTGCGGACCGGTACCGGGCCGCGGACTGGGGGTTGGGGACCACTGGTGTAAACCGCTTAGAGAGTGCTTGCACTTTGAGCCAGTATATAAATCTCACAAATATTGTAGGAGTTACATCGTCCTGAATGATGGTCATTGAGGATTATAGTCAATCTTCTCTGGATTCTTTTATAGTGATTAAAATATAATTTTGGGGTCATAGCATTCACCATTCAAATTTTCTCCCTACAAGGCTTGTCTATTAGCTTTTTGTAAATGACTTTTTTATCTGCTCAGGAGTTTATACACTTGAAATATGTGTTATATTTTCTTTCAATTTTTGTGGGATGTCCAAACCAAAAGGCAGACTAATGATATTTATTTATTTAGATAAATAAAATAAGTGAAAAGCTAATACCACATGTAGACTTTCTAAGGGATTTCTCCTTTTGGGAAAGTATATGCTAAAGCAGTTTTGCTGTAAAATGACATTATGGGGGAAGATAATATTTAAAATAAATTAAACAATAGTCTGGTTTTCATCTGAGAGCACTTTTTCTTTTTTCATGTATTACAATTTCTGAGAACAAAATAATGTAATAGAAGCCACAGGATTAGTTTGGCTCCATTCCCTGAAAAACATAATATGCAAGAAAGAGGATTTTCCTTGAAGAATATTCTTCAACAGGCTTTCCAACAAGATTAATTTTAGGGATTTTATTTGTTATTAAGTCACATTAGCAAGAGGTATTTACTATATCTGTTATACCAAATAAAATGTGGAAAGCAAATATGAAAAACAGAAGATGGGAAAACACTGGTATTCATTTTTCTCTGTTTCTTCATGATAGTGGGGATAACTCAAAACTTCCAAGACTATCAAGTTTTACTCAATCACTGCTGTTTGTTTCCTATAGCCTAGAACAACAACTAAATCCAGAAACCACCTCCCAGTTGAAACCTATCCATAAGCACCATGAGGTGCAGGACAATTCCATTTTTACTTATTTCTAGATTTTCAGTAATATGGGAGTTAATTGTAACTAAAGCATGTGGCTATTCTAGAGTATAGGAGTCCATAGCTGAAAAACTTTGTCAATGAACTGCAGTTCAGGAACTACCTAAAGGGGTACTACCAGGAAGATCAAATGGTTGTCTTGCAAACCTAGGCTTCAAGCTCAGTAAAGAGCTTTATAGGTTAAAACTAGCAGTTTTGAGTTGTGGCTAGAGAAGGATCAGCAACCAATGTTTGCTGCCTTTCTGATTTGATGATACATGAATTGCTGCATTTTTAACCAAACACAGTTGTTTTAGTCTTCATTATCTCTGTGCTTTGTGGAATCTATACTAATGCATAGATTTAATATCTATTCACACAATGCTTCATTTGGGTGAAAGGGTTGAAGAGGTTTTGTAGTTTTTCTTTTCTGTGGCCTTTGTTATACCTGAACAGTTAAGTTAACCTCTAATGTGATGTGAGAAGTCAGTCAGGGACTTGAAGGATTTAGAATAAACTGACAAAAAATGCTTCTCTCTTTCTTTTTCTCCTACACTGGCTTCTTCTTTAGGGCAATCCTTTTGCAAGCAAAAAGAACAGCCCAGATTTTTATTTATTCTGCTTTTATTACTTTGTAAAACAACTGAAGCTGGTGAACGTGCATAATTTTTTATTTATTTTATTTATTTATTTTGTCGACACATGTACAAGATAACAGGTATGATATAAATATAAACAAAAGTAAAATATGTATAGGTAAATTTAGACAATAGGACAGAAGGACAGGGATGGTAGGCACAATGGTACGCTTATGCATGCCCCTTACAGACCTCTTAGGAATGGGTTGAGGTCAACTGTAGACAGTCTAAGGTTAAAGTTTTTGGGGTTTGGGGAAGAAACCATAGAGTCAGGTAGTGCATTCCAGGCATTGATTACTCTGTTGCTGAAGTCATATTTTCTGCAGTCGAGTTTCGAGCAGTTAACATTGAGTTTTAATCTATTGTGTGCTCGTGTATTGTTGCGGTTGAAGCTGAAGTATTCATTGACAGGTAGGACATTGTGGCAGATGATTTTATGAACTACATTTAGATCAGATCGAAGGCGACGTAACTCTAAGTTGTCTAAGCCTAAAATTTCAAGTCTGGTGGAATAAGGAATTATGTTGCGAGCTGAGGAGTGGAAGACTATTCTTGTGAAGTATTTCTGGACTCTCAATTGTATTAATGTCCGATATGTAACGCGGGTTCCAGATAGGTGAGTTGTATTCGAGGATTGGTCTGTTAAATGTTTTGTATGCTCTAGTTAGCAGAATAATATTGCCAGAGAAGAAGCTATGCAAGATTAGGTTGACAACTCTTAGTGCCTTTTTGGCAATGTTGTTACAATGGGTTCTGGCACTTAGGTAATTAGATATGAGTACTCCAAAGACTTTAACAGAGTGAGGATCATCTACAAGGTCGTGTCCTCCAAGTTTGTATTTTGTGTACGGATTCTTTTTGCCAATGTGTAAGACAGGGCATTTGTTTGTTGAGATTTGTAGTTGCCAGTTATCAGACCATTGTGATACATGGTCAAGGTCTTTTTGAAGGGTAGAAGTATTGTCGGTGGTGTTGAATAGCTTAACATCGTCAGCAAAGAGAACGCAGTTGCTTATAATATGATCACAAAGGCCGTTGATGTAAAGAATAAATAGTGTTGGTCCTAGAATGCTGGCTTGAGGGACACCACTGTTGACAGGTGCAGGATTTGATAGGGCATTCCCTATTTTAACCATTTGTTGCCTGTTTGACAAGAACGTAGTTATCCAATCATGAAGGGGACCAGAGATGCCATAAGATTTTAGTTTCCGGAGTAGTTTGTCGTTTACTACTGAATCAAAGGCTTTGCAAAAGTCTATGTAAATTGTGTCTATTGATTTACCTTGATCCAGTTGAGAAGTCCATATGTTTTTGCAGTGTAGGAGTTGCAGGTTACAGGATAATTTTTTTCTGAAATCAAATTGTTTGTTAGAGAGTAGGTTGTTAGTTTCTAGGTGAAGGGTGATGGATTGATTTATGATTGATTCCATGACTTTGCAGGTGAAGCAACATAAAGAGATTGGTTTGTAATTTTCAATGTTACTTGGATCTCCTTTTTTGAAGATAGGGATGACTGTGGCTAGTGACCATAAATTGGGTAAGGAGCTAGTCCTGAAGGATTTTTCAAAAATTATGCTTAGAGGTTCAGCAATGATTGTGGAGAGCTTTTTAAAGAAATATGCACATAGTCCATCAGGTCCAATGGATAGAGATGGTTTTAGGTTGTGTAATGCTTTTCTAACATTATCTTCTGTAAAATCGATTTGTGTCAGATCGTTTCTATAGTTTGACGTGCGACTAGGAAATATTGGGCATGCGCCATTGCTGTTAACCGGAGACGGAGCCAAAGAATGTGTTAAAGAGGTTGGCTTTAATAGCTTCATCATTATATTCTTTACCATTTGGTCCTTAATACTGGTGTCTCCTTCTATTTTCACAAAATAGAAAATAGCCCATCTGGCTCTCAGGATAAGTTCTTGGCAATTTTTGTAGTACATGAGGTTTGGTTTATTTTAATGCAAGATTCTGTTAGATCAGAAAGCCTAATTTGTTTTGGGGAGTGGGATGCTGGGCCTTTCTTGGTCTTTGATTAGAGGACTGGCAATGGCATTCGAAAACATGAACTGCTACTTACTTATATCTTGTGACATAAATAGAAAGCCCCCAAATTGAAAAAGATTAATTGAAATTTAATATTTAAATAAAATTAATATGATTAACAATTTTTCCCATCTAAGAGTATTAGTTAAAAGAAGGAAAATTACATTTGGATAGCAATCTTTGAGAGTGTCTCCTAAAGTTTAGAAGATACTTTTATTATTTCTGTGTTAGTTATGGTTAGTTTCTTTAGTTGTAGAATTAATTTCCCACATGAGTTTAAGGCATTGAATCTGCAGATGAGTTAGGATGTTGGAATCTATTAAATTTCAGGTACTTATTTCCACTCTTTCTATGTAATTGGATGCTGGGACAAAAGTACACCAAAAGAATCTATGGATACAGCTAGAAAACCTTCATACAAAAAGGAGTTCTTGACTGTGATTCTAGGCATTATAAATATCCTGGATCAGTTGAAGGTAATTTCCAATATTACAGTTTAGTCTCTAATGTTTCAAATGAAATTAACTGATTCTTTAAAGACATAACAGTCTTTTACATGATTTTGTTAGTTGTCTTCAGGATGTACTTTTAAAAAATTAACTGATGCCTTTTCCAAGTTAATGTGTGGAGATTGCTTAGGGCTTTTTTTTTCTTTTCAAAATGGGAAGCATTTTATTTCCAGATGAGAATTGCACTTTGCACTTTGAAATAAGGGCTAATTTAACAAGTGTTTCCTATCAACCTTATCAATACAAGTTTAAAAAAAAGACTCCATGGTGGCTATAAGTTCTCTGAGTTCAAAAGTGCTTCAGGATGTGATCTTTCTCAAGCACCCAAATGCTGTGGGCGTTTTGGTGTAAACACATCACAAATAGTCATTTGAGTCAAATTCTCTCTGAATTGCACTGCTTCAAATAAAGACAAACAATAACAAGAAATATCCACTCCTTTTTTCCTCCTGCACAGTTCAGTTTAGTCAGTCCCTTTCCTTGACCACTTCAGGCTATAGTTACAGAACTTAAAGAAAGGGGAAAAAAGGAAGGGAGGGGAAGACTCAAAGCAAGAAAACAAGGAATTAATGTGCATTAAAGAAAGACTCCTTTTACCAAGTACTGTACAATATACTGTTTTTAAAAGTTGGGAACTATGTTAGCAAAGAAGCCTGGGTTGTAATTTAGATAACAACTCTGACAATGAGCCAGCTTGTTAATTGTAAAGACTCATGGAGAGCTGCCAGTGACAGTATCCTTCCTTTTATAGCCTGGCTGTGAATTCTTTTTGTAAGTTTCTGAATGATGTGACACAATGCTTTATATTATATTTTCATATGCAGGGAGTCCTCGACTTACAACTATTCATTTAGTGACTGTTTGAAGTTTCAATGGCACTGAAAAAAGTGACTTACAACCATTTTCACAATTATAACTGTTGCAGCATCCTCATGGTCTCATGATCAAAATTTGGGTGCTTGGCAACTGGTATGTATTTACAGTGGTTTCAGTGTGTCAGTGTCATATGATCATCTTTTGTGACCTTCTGACAAAGCAAAATCAATGGGGAAGCCACATTCACTTAACAACTGTATTACTAATTAACTGCAGTGATTCACTTAACAACTGTGGCAAGAAAGGTTGTAAAATGATGCAAAAATCACTTTAACAACTATCTTGCTTAGCAATGGAAATTTTGGGCTCAATTGTCATTGTAAGTAAAAGATTATCTGTATTTCATTTCAATATCTTATGTTTATTACACATTTGATAGATACTTAGAAACAAACACCCACCCACCCACCTGCAACTTTTGCACAGTGGGTGTTCCTGGGAACAACAAAGTTTTGATGATTAGATCTTATTGCAAGCATTCTTAAACCAAAAATGCAAACAAGAAGATTACAGCCAAGTGATTCATCTCAAAATCATTATAGAAATTGCAGTTGCAAAGCCTCCCCCCCCTTATACTTTACAGCACTCTCCCTAATATTGCTGTGGTCTCAAAATAAAACATTGTTTCTTGGTTTCTTTAATCAGCTTGCTAGATTGTTTGGAAATATATAGAGAGAGGGAATCAAACTGTGGAATAAATTTTGGTTAATACAGATGAAACTTGAAAAATTAGAATATCGTGCAACAGTTCATTTATTTCAGTAACGCAACTTAAAAGGTGAAACTAATATATGAGATAGACTCATTACATGCAAAGCAAGATAGTTCAAGCCGTGATTTGTCATAATTGTGATGATTATGGCTTACAGCTCATGAAAACCCCAAATCCACAGTCTCAGAAAATTAGAATATTGTGAAAAAGTGCAATATTCTAGGCTCAAAGTGTCCCACTCTAAGCAGCTAATTAAGCCATAACACCTGCAAAAGGTTCCTTAGCCTTTAAATCGTCTCTCAGTCTGGTTCAGTAGGAATCACAATCGTGGGAAAGACTGCTGACTTGACAGTTGTGCAGAAAACCATCATTGACACCCTCCATAAGGAGGGAAAGCCTCAAAAGGTAATTGCAAACAAAGTTGGATGTTCCCAAAGTGCTGTGTCAAAGCACATTAATAGAAAGTTATGTGGAAGGGAAAAGTGTGGAAGAAAAAGGTGCACAAGCAGCAGGGATGACCGCAGCCTGGAGAGGATTGTCAGGAAAAGGCCATTCAAAAGTGTTGGGGACTTTCACAAGGAGTGGACTGAGGCTGGAGTCAGTGCATCAAGAGCCACCACACACAGACGGATCCTGGACATGGAATTCAAATGTCGTATTCCTCTTGTCAAGCCACTCCTGAACAATGAACATCTGCAGGTGTTGGTCCACTGTGATTCATTAAGTCCAGGTCAACACAGCCGTCTACCAGGAGATTTTGGAACACTTCATGCTTCCTTCCACATATGAGCTTTATGGGGATGGGGACTTGGCACCTGCCCACACTGCCAAAAGCACCAAAACCTGATTCAGTGATCGTGGGATTACTGTGCTTGATTGGCCAGCAAACTCGCCTGACCTGAACCCCATAGAGAATCTATGGGGCATTGCCAAGAGAAAGATGAGAGACATGAGACCGAACAATGCAGAAGAGCTGAAGGCCGTTATTGAAGCATCCTGGTCTTCCATAATACCTCAGCAGTGCCACAGGCTGATAGCTTCCATGCCACGCTGCATTGAGGCAGTAATTGCTGCAAAAGGGGCCCAAACCAAGTACTGAGTACATATGCATGCTTATACTTTTCAGAGGTCCGATATTGTTCTATGTACAATCCTTGTTTTATTGATTGCATGTAATATTCTAATTTTCTGAGATTGTGGATTTGGGGTTTTCATGAGCTGTAAGCCATAATCATCACAATTATGACAAATCACGGCTTGAACTATCTTGCTTTACATGTAATGAGTCTCTCTCATATATTAGTTTCACCTTTTAAGTTGCATTACTGAAATAAATCAACTTTTGCACGATATTCTAATTTTTCAAGTTTCACCTGTATAAGAACTCTTTACACAGGTCTTCCTGATGTGATTCAGATACCATAGCTTTAACATATCTTTGATATTTCACTTGGATTTCATAACGTCAATGCACTAAATAGAAAAAAATATTTAATTCCAGTTGCCCATATGTTTTGGCATGCAGTGATTTATATATCTATGCCATCAATTATTATTTTTAAACCTCCATGAAAATTATTACTTAAATATGTAATATGTGATTTCTGAATGTATTTTTATTAAAATACATATTTTAAAAGCAGTTTGATATGCATGCACATATGTATTCAAACAGCTTTATTAAAGTTATGTTCATTTTATCTTACCTACTCAAACAGTCATTAAACTCAAAAACAATATAAAGATCTTAAAATATTAAATACAGCTATATAATGTAAAAAGCATGATTTAACAGTTTGAAGAATAACCCTCACCCTCAAATTCTTGTTAGAAAAGCCATGTTTTCAACATTGTTCAACACATTAAAAATGAGGTGGCCATCTGGATATAAGAGGGGTAAATTATTCTAGGACCAAAACTAAAAACCACAGCAGCCAGTAACTCCTTTAGTCTATTGGGCTAAAAACTGCATCTGGATAGTTGGAAAGTTTATAAGTTTGTAATTTGAAGGTTGTCTAATAAAACTGTACAAAGGATTTGGATTGGGCTTTAGGAAGTGATTGCTCCAAGCCTCAAGTCTCTTGTTAGAAACCAATGTGACAGCTTTCAGGGCATCTTGTCATAATTTAAGTATTCCTGGAAGTGAAAGAGTGGAGGTTTATTTTTTGCAAGCTTGATAAAACACTTTGGAAAAGCTTTTGAAACACATGTGCTGAATTTACAAGAAGATGCGGTATATCTACCTACACCTGAAGCAACTTTAAGATATGCTTTGAACATGACTGGAAAATCTTTCCAGATAGTTTGCTCATTACTGATCTACACATAATCCATCCTTGATCCATTCTTGATTACATGGCTGCCTGAACTAGTTTACAATGTTTTATGAAGTGCCTTACAAAAATAAAACTACATACAATAAAAACAGCAGTAATAAAGTATTAATAAAATCACCGGTAGCATTTAAGCTTTGCTCTTAGTCAATTACAGAACAATGAAATCAGATACCAGAACAAAACAACCGAGCCCATTCATGATAGCCCATTCAATTTTTTCAGAATTGGTTTTTTTAGCGCTCTCATATAGATGATCTGTTTCTTCTTGGCCCTACTCTTCCTATAGATAACAGCAGTAGCTAGAAAGAGATTAAACCACAGGACATACCGCTTGAAGTCTCCTAACCCTGCCTGTTGTTTGATTATTATTTTTTTAAACTACATAGAACTATCTAACTCCAGAAGTTTTAAGTTTTTTTTACTTCAGAAGTTTAAAAAAACCAAAAAAAACCCTGTGTGTGTGTGTGTTGGTAACCACATAAATCTAAACAAAACAATCCACCCAGCTTAAAGCTGGAAGACACATCCAAAAATAATATATTTTCTTCATCTTACATAACAGGACTACAAATACTTATAAACTTTCCCATCTGTATTTAATAAACTTGCTATATTAGATACACAAATATCCCTGATGTAAAAATCTACCGTATTTATCTAGTAATCAAATCGACCTAACATCTGTTACACACACACACACACACACACACACACACACACACACACACACACGTCAACCTGTTACTCCAAATGTAAAACTAATCTTCAAATACCTCTGTTAACCATCTGTTATTGTATTTAACAGATAGAAAGTCCACAAATGCCTTCCGGTCTCCTATGAAGTTATCTAGTCCATTGTCTCTAATCATGGAATTTTGCCATCTCTGCTAGTTAACACAGTTTTAAAATCAACTCTTTGACAGTTCACCTTGTCTTTTCTTTCCAATGCTTAGCATATACAATCCTCACAGCGGTCATCCTATAAAGAAATAGCATCCTAAACTGTTTTTCAATTGGTTTGTTCGTAATACCTAAACTGAAAGATTAGGGTTTCATTAATATTTGTGTTTTAAATATTTTCTGCAGTCATTAGTATATGTATTGAATATGATTTAGCATGCTTATAAGACCAACACATGTGATAACATGTACCTGGATTTTAATTGCATTTCCAACAGTTGTAGGAAATCTCTCCATACATTTTTGCTAGTCTACTTGGGGTTAAATACCAACGGTACATCATTTTATAAGTTTTCTTTCAAACTGGGATTCAAATTAAATTTTAAACTGTTAGTCAATACATTCTCCTATTTGTCTAACATATTATAACCAAGGTTTTTTTTGCCCATTTTACCATACAATATTTGACATATTCATCTTCCAGATTCATCTGACTCTGTAAACCACTTAGAGAGGGCTGTAAAGCACTGTGAAGCAGTATAAAAGTCTCAGTGCTATTGCTATCTTAACTAACATTTTAAAAGCTTTAGGAGGTATCAAGAACATAAATTCATATCCAATTCAGATTTAATTCTTATAAAAACTAAACTTTTCCTATAAATTTAAATCTTTCAAAAGGTCTATAATAATTGAACCAATCATAAACAAATCCTTCACTTGGTAATTTTTCTTTTGTCTTATCTTAAATTGCTGAAATATCAGTAGATCCTGATAGTCATCCATTTAATTCTAATAACATCTCTTTTCTATGTAGTGCTTCATGGGGTGAAAACCAAAGTGGCACATTGTCAACAAATCTTTTTCTTTATTTTCACCATATATGCCCAATCAAGTGCCTAATGATTCTAAAAACCAGGTTTAACTTTTACCTTAACATACCACATATAAGCAAGCCACCAAAATCTCAAATCAGAACCATCAAGATCCAACAACTTTGAGTTTTTCAAAGTTTGAAAAACTTTGGGATATTTTCTTTTCTTTTTGTACACAAGATCCTCTTTTTTAAAAATATTAGTGTTTGATGTTTGTCAAGTTTTTCTTTTTTCTGTTCTGTATTTTATCTTTGTTGATAAAAAATAAATAAATACGTTTTTTAAAAAAGGATTTTTAAAATGTTTTTTAAAAACCACTCTGATAAACTACTCTGTAAACTTTTACTTTTCTCTTCCTCATAATTTATTTTTCATAAGTTTCAATACTTACTGGCAATAATACCAATAAAAGGATAAAAAGAACAAGCAATGCTCTATCTTTATTCATCCATAGTAGCTGTACTATTTTATGTGGTTTTCAACTAAATGTGATGAAAAAGTAAAGAAAAAAAGCCTTAGAAAATCAAAAATTCTTGCAATATCTATATAGTGTTGCTCCAGTTTGCAAATTTATTCTAAAAATTTTCTTCAGTTTGCTGGTAAGCTGGGTTTGAAAAATGGATGGGTTGCTGGAGGAGTAAATGGCTGTTTCCTCCAGGAAATGCCGAATCTGTATCTCCTCTTTTATATTGGGCCTTATTAGAAAGTATTTAAAGAATTTTAAATATTATTTCTAACTCTTGCTTGGATTTCTGTAATTAATTTCATAGAAAATTAGAGAAATGTTTCATATTGGTACAGAGAGTTTTTTCTTACACATATAGTATATAACAGTTCTAGTATAACACAATATAAGCACAGTGTTTGGTTTATTATTTTGATTAGTGGTGCTACTAACTTGAGTTTGAACATATGGAGGAGGAGATTCTTTACTTTAAAAACCTGAATTATTCTAAAGATCTCAATTTCTAAATCTGATTCAGACATGATTTCTTTTCCCCTTTCATTCAATTCTCAGAGACATACTGGACAATCTGTTAATCTGTAATATCTGCAGTTTTCTTTGCAAGGTTTTTCAGATGCTTTCTGCTATTGCAAATCATTTCTAGGGCTGAGAGAAAGTTACCCAGCTGGCTTCTTGCCTAAGGCCGGTCTAGAACCCACAGTCTAGTCCTTCTTTGTAGCCTAACCATTACACCAAACTGGCTCTCATATATGATGGCTATATGTACATGTAATTATTAGTTTATTGCTCCTTTGGGGCAAGTACAGTAATCCTTTGAAGAAAATCTTAATAACCCAGATTAAGGTTATCCCTTGATTGAATCTTGTCAAAATTACTCATTTAAGATGTCCATTGTTAAACTTAAAAATAAGAATAGGTAGAAATCTACAGTATATTTTTCCAAAATTTCAGCTTACATTCAGGGCCAAATAAGAGCAGAAACTTCAAGGGATCACTTTTTTTTAAAGATAAAAAGGAAGTCATAGCTATGTGGAAAATCTGTCTGATGCAGAACAAAAAGTTCAAGCCTTCATGTCTTTTTCTTCTTCCCTTTTGGGTCAACAGTCTTTTGGCTGTTCTTTTCTTAGCCTTCCGATTGGAATATATCTGCTTCATGTATACACGATGGTTGTGTTTGATGTGAGCAGCACAGGTTTCTATCCAGACAGGATTAGCAATAGCAGTTGCCAGAAATTTTGAATGTGGTACTTGCTTTGATATCAGTGTGCATATAGCAAGGCTTTTGTTGAAAGAGTCTTAGAAACAGGTCTAATGCAACTGACCTAAAAGGTTCTGAGAATATTTTGTCAGAGAAACTTACTAAGAGGAAGGTTGCAATTCACGTTTCTGCAGATGATGAATGCCATCCAAATCAGTGGCGATAGCTAAGTGCTGTTCTAAAATAGCTGTTTTTTCACTCTTAATTAAAGAAGCTAGTCTTATATTCTACTATATTTGATCATGGCAGGTTTAATTTTTCCCAGTTCTTTTGTGTTAAAGTACAGAGGGAATACAGTGCAGGGAATACTCCTTGCAAATTAAATTTCTATGTTGTAACCGTGGTAATGCAAAATTGGTTTTTTGATTTGTGTATCAATATTTGAAATTATGTCAATCTATTTTTTTAATTCAGTATGTATAATTCACACTGTTCTTTTATTTTATTTTCTGATACATTCAAATTGTTGAACTCCAAAATGTCCTAAGAACAAATTACACACAAAAGACTAGTTACAAGCCTTTTGGACTGAGGGGCTCTGACAGCATTGACTTATGTCCTTGTCCCCTTGAAAATAGGCCACTGTACATTTGGCTGCCTTTGAAGGTGACTCCTTTAAAATGCAGCAGCCTGTCTTCTAAATGGAGACAGCAGAATTATCATTTCTATCACTGGACTAAACTTTCTGCATTATTGTATTTTATTTTGCACATTGCTAAGAAAAAATTGTGACCCTTTTTTATGCTTTCCTGTAAAAGCATCAATCAATTAAATAATAAATGTGCTGTTGATTAGCTTTGAAGTCCTGCATGACTTGTAATCTAAGTACCTAACAAGCTATTTGTTTTGAATTGCAATCTAGACTCTGAGAGATAATGTGCTGAAGATCCCACTCCTTGTGAAGTGAAGGGTCAGGTGGCCAAATGTACCTTTTTGGTGGTTTCCCTTGTTACTTTCCACCTGAGATAAGGAATATCCCAACCTCTTTGCTTTGAAAAAAAGATTGTTTTCTCAAGATATTAAGGCCATGATGATAGAAAAGCTCCATATAATTAATTAGTTAGGCTGCTTTATTATTTTTACAATTTATATTTCTGGTCATATACATTTTAAATAATGGCAAACCACCTGTTTGATATAATAAATGAATGAATGAATGAATGAATGAATGAATGAATGAATGAATGAATGAATGAATGTTTGGAGTTTAAGATATATGTGATCCATTCCATATAATTATTAATGGAGAAAAAAACACTAAGCTAGCTCCTGGATTGCTTCTCATGTTATTTCATATCTTGATCTTTATTCTATTTACTTCTTCACTTCAGTAGAAGTAGGAATGTTACAGAGGGATTCAGTGTTAACCACTTTATGATATTACATAATTTCTGGATTTCACTTTTGAGTTATTAAGTTATCAACAACTCAGGTGATTTGAATTCTATTTGTTCAGAGTGATTCCATTTATGTCTATTAAGGAGGAAACAGCACTGGGGATCTTCACATGGGTTATTTACTGATTTATTTTCTTTAGCTTAACTTGGACTTTGCATATGAACAGTTTGTAGTCTATTCCACAGTCAACACCTGGCCATGATTGAATTCATTTATCTTTGTGTAGTCAGTTTCATTTCTATGTACTCCATCTGGTGATATCCATGTATATAAGTGTCATTTTGAAGTCAGTCATGTTTGAAGTCAGTGTTAGATATCATTGGAGTGGCAGAAATTGATGTCTCTCCTCTTCATTTTGGTTTCCTAAATCATATAACTCAACTATATATTCCAGTCTCCAACCACAAAGAGCACATTCTGCTTGCCAGTTCACTTGATTTCATATTAAACATAAACATAAAACTGGTCAATTTCCTCTTCATCTGCATCAGTGGTTAGAGCATATGCTTGGATAATTGTCCTATTCAAGGATTGTTTGAAATTTAATTTATACTGTTCAGTCAGTGACTGCATTGTACCAAAATACAGTATTTGCTATTACCAGCACTTCAGGATGATCAGGTTAGAAACAGATTGCCAGATGAACTAAAGGCTTTAATCTAGCCATACAATAAATAGCATTAGTCCTTGAAAAGATCCTCAATTCTTCTTCAATAGTATGTTAAGGGTCATCTGACCTTCTGGCATTATATCATCAATCATTTTATACTGTCTATTCATGTTTTTGGTTTTTTTATAAAATACAGTAGCTGTCTTCTCCCACACAGTATGAAATGATGCCTTTGATAATGTCACTAAAATGATCATCTGCCTCCAGCATTGTTTTATATCACTGCTACTCAATTAAGGTGCCTGTTTGTTTTAGCTAGGCAGCTGAGATGACCTTCATGCCTTGAGTGGCTCTGAGCATTCTTCCTCATCTCTCCCCACAATGAAGAGACAGCATAGAAAAATTTGAAGGTTGGAAAATAAATGACATACTGCAGATGGTATCTGTAACATCATTAAACATCCACATCTGTCTATCCTAGGTCCTTGGGAAGGATTTGATAGGTAGACAAAAATACCAAATCCAGTCTGAACATCTGGATGACTATACAACAAACCATAAATAATAATATATGCATGGTAATGTGTGTACATACATAGAAGAACAAACACAAGGAGTTAACTTATTCTTCAATTATCTTCATTATGGAGAAGTAAATTCAGTTAAATCAGTGGATTGATTTATATTTAGTTGTTTAAAAAAAGTTAACACAAATATTTTAATCATGTTTGTGTTAAGATTTGTTTGAAGGTGATAAAATAATTTGCATAATATAAATACTATTTCTTGAAACACATTTCATAGCATGCTTTTTTACCTGATTTGTTAAGACTACAAGATTATATATAGGGTTTAGAACCCGCTTTGCTCCGAAATTTGCTCCTAGCAAGGAAAAAAACCTGCATTATGTTTTCGTGTTTGTTGTTTTCCGGTTTGTCAGATGCCATGCTACATCATTCACTGAAACAGACTGTCAGATCTATGGCATTATTAATCATCTGCATTGCTAATTTTCAGTGTGATTTCTGGTAAATTGTATTTTTGTTTTGTTTTTGAAACACACACAATTAGTGAATATTTTAGATTAAATCAAAGGAAAGAGTGTGTAGGAAGTGAAGCATTAAGGTAATGAAATGAAGCAAATGTTTGAGAAGTTTCATTTCAATTAAAAATATTTTATATAATTTAAAGTGAAGGTTTATGTAAGAAATTCTGTAGAAGTCAGCAGGTGCATTGTTCTGTGCTTCTGAGAGATAAAGGGAAAGCGGGAGCCATTTATGTGATTTTAATTTTAAATAGAAAGAGCCAACTATGCGTTGAACAGTCAGGTTCTCTCTGAAGTGAATAGGACTTAAGACTGTTCAACAGATGTTCAAGAAATCTCACAGCTTGGCACCATTTAGTCACAGGGGCTTTGTTTAAAAATATTGCAAGAGAAAGGTCAGGTACCATCAGAATATTTTAGTCTCTTTAGTATATTCCTATGAACTCTGTTTAAGAAGAAATAACATTATAAACCTTTGCCTAGAAGAAATCTTGCCTACTAGAAATTCAAATTCAAAGGTCACTTTTTCTTCCAAGAAAAGATACTGTACAATTTAATAGTGTCTGGTTGCAGAAATTACAGGAACATATGAGAGAATTTGTGCTGATTTGTAAAAAAAAAATGAAGTTATGATCAACAAGTAGCTTAGCTCTTTGTTTTCCCATTGCTGTTTTTTGGATAGTTACAAGAAGGGTGATGAGGTCACATTAATATATGTGAAAATACTATAACCACAAGTTTGGATTATTTTCTGAAATCTTATTTACAATTCTGTAAACAATAGTATTCAGTTGTGGCAATAATGAAGTTGACTTTAATTCCTGTTTTCTAGAGAGGGTAGCAGTAGCACTTCGACTTATATACCACTTTACAGTGTTTTACAGCCCTCTCTAAGCGGTTTTCAGAGTCAGCATATTGCCTCCAACAATCTGGGCCCTCATTTTACCGACCTCAGAAGGATGGAAGGCTGAGTCAACCTTGAGCCTGATCAGATTCAGACTGCCAAATTGCAGGCAACAGAAAGTCAGCAGAAGTAGCCTGCAATACTGCATTCTAACCACTGCGTCACCGTGGCTCAATAATTAATTAATGATGAGTAGATTAATGGTCTCTGAGAAATCATGAAGTCTAAAATATTATCCCTGTATTTCTTTTTCTTTCTCTGCTCCTTCTGCAACCCCAACATATACAGCAAGAGGTAAGGAATAAAAATAGTGTCCAAGTCTATTACACTTTTGCTTTGCCCTACTTAATGTCCTTGATGTATACCAATTTCATACAGTGACAGCTAATATGCAAATTGGTGAAAAGCTCCATTAGTTGTTTGAAGCTAGGGAAACCCATCTGTCAGTATCTGTGACATTTTGTAACCTGACTTCTCATGTAGGAATCTCCTTTGAGATATCTAGACAGTTGAATTTCCTCTAGTGTCTAATGTTCTCAGAATCTCCGAGGAAGTAGTGATACATTTTTATTGCCTTGATGCTTGGTGATAGGTAGCCCTCCCGTCTTTTGTATTTATACACACACTTTTGGCAATGAAGAAATAGAGAAGGGAACCGAAAGATATTTTCGTCAATAGTAATCTTCTTTTCCCTGAACAAAATCTAAAATGTTTTGTGTTACAGAAGTCATAACCAGAATTATGAATGATAGTTATTTTTTTATTAATTACCAGTTGTCCTTTTACATGAAATAATTTTATGCCTATTTACATAAAAAATAAACAAACAGAGTTGAATTACAAAAATCTATTGACTATATGTTTCTTTTATCTCCTTAATATGTTAATATTGAAAGAAATTAACAAAAAAAGCAAAGGAAGTCTAACAAACGGGCTAAAGTTCAAAGATTGCATGGGGCCCTGTATGTTATTCTGGAGTTTTTCAAATGATGTTCCATAGAACACTAAGAGAAAAAACTGTCTGCATTTGACTCTACTTTTTTTCTTCTTCTGTCCTGAAACCCACCTGCAAGAATCTAATGGGATTTCACGACAGAAAAAAGTACATTCGAATGCAGTCGGATTTCTGTTAACAGAGCTCTTGATCTGAATGAGTTTCTATGCTTTTTAAAAAAACAGACAGGTTCTGAAAAACTTTGAAGTCCTTTGATATATAAAAAACCTCAAAAGGACAGGAAAGAAATTTAGAGAATTTTAGAAATCAAATTTGAAATGAAACCACTATTCTTCCCAGAACTAATTCCAAAACATATTAATAAAATTGACACTATGGGATCTCCAGAGACAAGGAATAGCAGCAATTCTGCATCTTTATACAAATCCACTTACTTCAGTGGTGGGATTCAAAAAAAATTTCTACTGGTTCTGTGGGCGTGGCTTTGCGGGCATGGTGTGGCTTGGTGGGTGTGGCTTGGTGGGTGTGGCAGGGGAAGGATACTGTAAAATCTCCATTCCCTCCCCACTCCAGGGGAAGGTTACTGCAAAATCCCCATTTCCTCCTGATTAGGTGGGACTTGGGAGGCAGAGAATAGATGGGGGCGGGGTCAGTCAGAGGTGGTATTTACCAATTCTCCGAACTCCCCAAAATTTCCGCTACCGGTTCTCCAGAACTGGTTAGAACCTGCTGAATCCCACCACTGACCTACTTGCTTCAGTTTTTCTGCGATGTTGTGGGTAAGATGATGCTTTTGTTATTTTGATAAAGTAAGAATGAAAATAAAGCTTTATTCAGTAAGTTTTGGGGTTAGCAGATAAAAATAGTATAACAGAAGAAACTACATTGGATGATTGAGCAGAGTTAGTACATGATACAGAAGTCCCTCGGGAGTTGGGCGGCATATAAGAAAACCAAAATAAATAAATAAAATAAAGCAAAATATTGGTAAATACCCTAGTAAAATCCTAATGTAAAATCCTAATGTGTCCTCCTCCTAGATGAGGAACAACTCTGTACCTTTTGAACACAAAATCATTTGGGAAGTAAATACATCAGAGCTCCCTTAAAATTGCCTTCTGATACAATGGAAGAAGCGTGAATACAATAGAATTGGTAAGGCAATTGTCAAATGTCCACATCCAGTTTGTTCAAACATGGGAGATAACTGTCCATAACAGATGCTATGTGCCCTTTATATGGTAATTTCCTTTTGCAGATAGATTAAAGTAGCTTCCAAATTTAACATATAGGACCTAAAGTAAACTCCGGATGAAACAGCTTTATTGATAGAAATCAAACTTGTATCTTCATTTCAAGCTAATTTTTTGTTGACTCAAATATGACATGTAAATTTAGCCCTCAGCCTTAAAACCCATATATATATATATATTAGAATTGTTTAAAATGTGCTTCTAAAATATTTTAAATGTGCTTCTAAAACATTCTAAATTTGTAATATTAAAATTGTTAGCAGCATAATAATAATAAAAATCTATGCCCTCTTTAGAAACAAACTATTGACTCACTTGTAGAACTGCATGATATAAGTAAGATATTATGATAAAAAATATGAGGATCAGGAAGGAGATTAAATATGAAGTAAGATGATATTATAGCATGATAAAGGTTAACATGTTGGGCTAGAATCACGGACTGTCACTGATTCATGACACTCACCAGAGGACAGTTTTGGTGGTTGTATGTTGTCTACTCCCACCATACATATGCCACCATACATATAAATACAATTTAAAAAATAAACACCAACAAATCTGAATATCTTGATTCTACAACTCCTCCTTCTAATCAAAATGACTCTTCATCTATGCAAGGCAGAAAAGGTAGGTCTTCAAGATTTTCATTAAACCTAGGATGGAAGGCAGAGCTGAACTTATATTAATGTTTAAGAGCTATTTCCTTCTGGCATATTTGGCAGTTTTCTTATTTTTATAATATAATTTTAAAATAGTTTTATTGTGTTCCACCTTATTTCTGCAGAGGCACCAAGTTTTTAGAGAGGTAGATATGTTTTTCAATTCTTGCTAGAACTTTGATGCAGCCAAATTTTGAGTTGTTTAAAAGATTTTAATGTATGTGAGATTCCCCACTCATGGATTCAGATATATTACAGCTAGAACTTGCTGACTCTCCTTTCCAGTTAAGAAGGGAGAAACACATTTGCTATTCCTTTCAGGTATAAACACAGAGATTTTGTATATTAAATAAGAAATAAGGAAAATAGTGATGAAAATCCCACAGTGTTTGCATTTTTTCTTAAATGTTACTTATATTTCTTAAAATAGTAGCTATTAATTTCTGCTATGACAGTTTTGAAGTGCAATGCTAAGACAATTTATTAAGCATAAATTCACATTATTAATATAAAGCACATACTGATAGGCAAACAGTGAAAACCATAATCAGAAATGGAAGAGAGTGGTTTTATCTCAAGCAGAATGAGATTCTACTGTAGGTTATATTTAATTGTTTTTCCTAATTGTACTGCTTTATTATTTGTCAAAGGTCTTGCCTTGCCTTTTGAATTTTTTGCTTTTTTCATTTTTGTATTGGTAGGGTAGTTGTGATAATTGTTGTCATTCGGTGTATAAGACGCACCCAAGTTTTCACCCTCTTTTTGGGGGTAAAAAGATGCATCTTATACTCTGAAAAATACGGTAATGTTAGAATATAAAAAGAATTTGAGTAACATTTATTTTTGTTGGAAATGCAGCATTAACTTTTACCTATCAAGGAATCACACTCTATTTATTTCTTTTTCCCAAGTTAGTGCATCACTGCATGTCTTTATGTCACTTTCTGTTAAAAGTCATCAATGTGGCATATAACAAATCATTAAAAAGAAAATAATAAAATTATCACACTTTGGAATCAGTGGAAAAAATGTACAAGTGTTTTTGTATAAATGTTGTTAAAAAGACATGATTTAACATCATTTCTAAAATCCAAAACTATAGCATATTTAAAGAAAAAGTTTAGAAATTGAAATATGTAATTTGTTTAATGCTTTTTGCAAATAAAATGGCCTGAGTTATATTAAGGAAAGCCATAAGTAAGCAATAATTTGGTATTTTCTGTGTTTTTTGTTTCTCTTTTGGTTTATTGTTGCAATCCTAATGTGTAAACTGGGACATAATGTCTGTACAATAAATAGATTGGGATTACAGCTTTATGTTATGACTATATAATGATTGAATGACAAACTGGGTGGTGGAAATAAAAAATGGCCCTTACCACACTGCAGCCTGTTGAAACTGCATGCAGATACCTTTGCTCTACATCACTCTAACCTCTAACCTTTTTTGGGGGGAATGCATGACTTGGAAAACTACCTCATAGCAGAGATTCGGGTTGCCCTATGAAGAAACAACTTTGGGGAGCAACATGTGTGAATAAATATTTCATGAAGTAGAAATAGGGAGAAAACAAAATCATTTGCGAGTTTCTGAGAAGCTAAATATTTGACTGCTTTCAATGCCCAATTGCTGGAATTCAGTTGCAATTATATGAATGAAGTTTATCCTATATTTAGATGTATATTTTTCTATCTGCATAGCAGGATTTATGTTATATTATACCATAACAAATCTGACCTTATAATCCACTGAGATAGCTATCTTTCCATATCATACTGCTGTCAGCAAATAACGGTGCATAGTTAAATTTTGTTAGTTTTGTTTCTCCCTGGAGATAAAAATTTTTTGTAACTTCATGAGCCTTTGCATTTGGATAATTCTGATAAAGATTCATGATATCAACAATGCCTTCTTCATTTGCCAGACACATAGGAGTAAGCAATTAAGGGAAGAGGAGAAAAAGGATCCAAAGAAGAGAGAAAACAGCTCTAGACAGGGCAGCAAATGTTCTAATACTAATCCAGACAATCAATTAATCTAGTTCAGGATGTTAAACTTGATCTCATCGAGGGCCACATCAGGCTTGTGTTTGGCCTTGGGGGAGGGCAGGGGGCATGGCAGGGGTAGGCTGGTCAGGGTGGGCATGGCCAGCTTGATGTCACTCATCTCGGGGACACTGTGGTGACCCGGGGGGGGACTGGGGGGGATCCATTGTCTCCAGCAGAGGAAGGCGGCATTGAGAGCACCAAACCCTTGTCCGCCAGAGGAGCCTCACCATCCCTCTCAGGCCACCGGAGAACTTCCGGATGGTGGGGCAGGCTGTCCAGAGCCCTAGGCAATGGAGGGCAAACACTCAGTCCAGCCCTCCATCTCCCAGGGTACTAGGACCCCACAGCCCAGCTCTGCTTCCCCGAGGGAGTGCCCGGCTGCGCTTACCTCCTCCTCGAGGCTGCTACTGCTGTGCTTGCTCTCCTTGGCCATGGTGTGTGCAGGAGGGCAGAGTGTGTGGGTTAGAGGCAGGCACACTCTCTCTCCATGCAAGAAGACCTGGTTTTGTAACCAAAGCATCTTCTGCGATAGGATGGGAGACCACCAGGAGAGGTCAGGAGGAGGAGACAAGGGTTTGGCGAAAGGGCAGCAGGGCTTCTGATGGCCAAATGCTAAGGCAGGACTTCCTTCATACCCTCCAACCCTCTCATTATAATCTCCTTCCTTCCTTCCTTCCTTCCTTCCTTCCTTCCTTCCTTCCTTCCTTCCTTCCTTCCTTCCTTCCTTTTCTCCTTTTTCCTTCCTCTTCCTTCTCTTTTTTCCTTCCCCTCTTTCTTTTTCGTTCCTTGCTCTCTTCCCATCTTCCCTTCTTTTTCTTTTTCTTTTTCTTTTTCTTTTTCTTTCCTTTTTCCTTTTCTCCTTTCCTGTCTCTTCTTGGATGCTCAAATGCAAAAGGGGAAACATTTCTCCTTTTGTGTTTTGTTTTGCTTTTCGTTTGTTTTGCTTAGACCTCTGCCAGTGAAAATGGAGTTCAGGGGGGACCACCTGTGGCCCCCCTGAGCCCTATCTTTGGTCACAATGACCTCCTGCATCCCTCTGCCAGCAAAAATAGACCTCGGGGGTCACATGTGGCCCCCCAGTGCCCTGTTTTCAGCTATGATGGCCTCCTGCAGCCCTCTACCAGTGAAAACAGAGATCAGGAGGGCCACACGCATGCTGAATAGTAGTGGAGATTAAAGACAGTGGGTCTATGACAATTCACCATGGCCTACTCACCAGAGCCAACTTATCATGGCCAACTCACCATGGCCAACTTGCCACGCCTAGTTTGCTGCAGCCAACTCACCACAGGATAACTCGCCACAGGACAACTCGCAGTGGGATAAAAGTTACAATAATATCAAAGAAATGGTGGGAGAGAATAATTAAAGAAAGGATGCAAAAGGAGGTACAAAATGAAATGTGAATGACAAAAATTTAAATAATTTTCTGTTTATTTTAAATAATTGAATTGCATTGTTAAATTGTCCTGTGACAAATTGTCCCACAGAGTCAGATATGGTGAGTTGGCCACTGTGAGTTGGCCATGATGATTTGGCTGTGGCCAATTGGCTGCAATGAGTTGGCCATAGCGAGTTGTCCCATTCTGCAGTAGAGAAATACTAGATATCATAGGCTGGTTGCTTAGGATGATTAGGCAAATCAGCAAGCTAGAGCTAGGGGACTGAAGAAGAACTCTCCACAAGCAAGGGTAGTAACTTTACCTCCAAATATGGTAAATTCACAAATGATTTGATGTACAGTCCTACAGCAGTTTCAAAGTTTGAGAAAATAGTCCTATAAATATGAGGGTGAGTCAAAAAGTAAATCCATTTTCTTTATTTCAAGTGACGTGATAAAAATACCTGAAATTTTTCCCAGTTATAAATGATTATATCATTTACGTTCTGAAATATTTTGTTTCTTACTTTTCAGGTTTTTAGACTCGCAAGGAAAATTCAAAATGGCTGCCCCTTTAGAGTTGCTTCAAAAACAAAGCAGTGATTGAATTCCTTGTTGCTGAGGGGGAAACCCTGTGAACATTCACAGACGATTACAAAATGTGTTTGAGGACAATACTTTAGATTATAGCAATGTATGCAGGTGGGTCCATCCTCTGAATGATGAAAAGGTGGGAACTGTGAGCATAGCCAATAAACCCTGTTCTGGCCATCCGTCCTCTTCTGTGAATCCTGCCAATAAAGCAATTTTACGAGGCAGGGATACATGCTCTCATTCGAAGGTGGAATATTGCTATTGAGAGAAACGGTGACTATGTTGAGAAGTAGGGATATGATCCACAGAGGACCAGCTTCATTTTGATGTATGCTACATGTTCCTGTGTTGGTAATTATACCTGTCCTAAAGAAAATGGCATTACTTTTTGACTCACCCTCGTACATTGGAACCAGTAGTGGGTTCCTACCGGTGCGCTCTCCGCCTTTCTTCGCTGCCGAGCCGAAGACGCTGGCGGCGTTTTCGGCGGGGGCTTCCCCCGCCCGCTTTTCCGGGATGCCGGGATGCCGCCATTTGCGTTCTTCTGCACTCTGCGCAAGCGCTGCTTGCGCAGAGTGCAGAAGAACGCAAATGGCGGCATCCCGGCGTCCCGGGAAAGCGGGCGGGGGAAGCCCCCGCCGAAAACGCCGCCAGCGTCTTCAGCTCGGCGGCGAAGAAAGGCGGAGAGCACACCGGTAGGAACCCACTACTGATTGGAACCCCCACTTAGTGAAATTCAACTCCAAAAGTCCCATATTTGTCCTCTCTCATTTTCCAATATGAACATAAGTAAAGAAAAGTTAATGCAGTAACCACATCTGTTATTGTCATATAAGCTAAATTTACCAATATTGAACATAGCATTTAGAGGGAGATAGCCAATGTTGAAAGCAAATTTGCACAGGGTAAAGATCAGCAAAGTCTCCACATACATAATTTAGTTTGACACTACTGGAATTTGGGATGGAAGAACTAATCCTCCCAATCCTCCCTTCCTAAATAGAATGATTTGTGGTCTCTTATCTGGAGAACAGCTGTAATGTCTCTAGGTGTAGAGCAGTTAAAGGTCTACAAAAATTTATATCCAGTTTCGGACTAAGCCTGATCTGTTGCAGCAGACTCACCAGTTGGAGAATGGATCAGAAAGACTCAGATGCAATTTCATCCATGATTCATAAATGTCCTGTGCTGGTTCCCAAAAGGAACAAATAGTCATGATCCAACAGCATGGTCTGCTTCATATTTCTCATACTTCAGATATCTGGCTTTCCCCATTCAAGCAATGGGAGATTAGCTGATGTTAGTATGGATTAGCATCATGGTGGGTTTTTAAAAAAATTATAATGTTTAATTATGTTTTAACTAGTTGTGTTTTATCATTTTTTATTTTATATGTTTTTTCTAAAAAAAACCTGATTGGGAGTCGCCCAGAGTTGGCTGAAAGATGGATAGCTATATACAGTAAATGTTATATATACAGTCTCTCTCTCTCTCTCTCTCTCTCTCTCTCTCTCTCTCTCTCTCTCTCTCTCTCTCTCTCTCTCTCTCTCTCTCTCTCTCTCTCTCTCTCTCTGTGTGTGTGTGTGTGTGTGTGTGTGTGTGTTCCCAGAACATCAAAGCATGATTCAAATGTCATTGCATTTTTGGATGAGAGAAAAAGTGAAGGGTTAAGAAGCATGTGAAAGAACGAGTGTGCAGAGAGGTGTTTGGGAAAACAAGAGGAATAATTTGTTTCTGGCAAAAACCCTGGTAACCCTGGTAGTAAGTATAACTATAATTAGATGTTGGAATAGCAGGAGATGAGAAATATAGACAAAGCAACAGGACCATGGGAGTTAGAATGTAAGAAGTATCAGTGACTTGGGTAATGGAAGGAGAGGATACCATACATTAAGTTTTTGCTGCTGGAGGAGGATGATCTTATTTTGATGGCTAGTTGATCATAATGTGGTAGGTTTTTGAGAATTATTGCATGATGACACTTTAAATTGCATTTTAATGTATTTTGTCTTCTCTGTACATTGTTGAAAATGATTAAAAAGACTTATATTTTTGTATCACTCTGATCATTTCATCATTTTTGACTTGCTTCATGCACCTCCTCTTTTGATACGTCTGACAAGACAGGCAGTCTGTGCTGTCATTGAGTTTTTCCAGTTTTCTGTGCTGGAAACCTGCATTGCGAAGAGCAGCACTTTGATTTAACATAATGTTTTGTGAGAAAGGAACCAGGGTGGTGGGTGATGTCCTTCAGTAAACTGCTATTTATTTTAGACATAACTGTAGATTCTAGAGATCTTTTACTTGAGTGTCCATACCACTCTGATTCTACTAAAGGGGTAGGAGAGAGTTGTTTGGGACTTTTTAATTTTTATTTATTTTTTATTTGTCAAGTATATATGATTACAAGCAAAGTATAAACAAAGTATAAACATGATTGTGTATATGTGTGTGTATGTATATATATATATATATATATATATATATATATATATATATATATATATATATATATATATATACATACATACATATATATATACATATATATACATATATATACATCATATATACAACATATATATACATATATATACATGCATATACATGCATACATACATACATACATACATACATACATACATACATACATACATACATACATACATACATACATATATATATATATATATATATATATATATATATATATATATATATATACCGTATTTTTCAGAGTATAGGACGCACCTTGATTTTAGAGGAGGAAAGCAAGGAAAAAAGTATTCTGAACCAAACGGTGTAGTAATATATTATTTAATAAAATACTAGTGTAGCAGAATACTTTTTACAACCATGTACACTTTTTACAACCATATACACTTTTTACAAACTTCAAACTTGACAGCTTTAAGACTTGTGGACTTCAACTCCCAGAATTCCTCCTCCAGTCATGCTAGCTCAGGAATGGGAGTTGAAGTCCACAAGTCTTAAACTTGCCAAGTTTGAAGACCCTTGCACCGCTAACCCCTAACCCAGGGGTCTTCAAACTTGACAGCTTTAAGACTTGTGGACACAAACTCCAATTCCTGAGCTAGCATGACTGGAGGAGGAATTCTGGGAGTTGAAGTCCACAAGTTTGAAGACCCTTGCACCCCTAACCCCTAACCCAGGGGTCTTCAAACTTGACAGCTTTAAGACTTGTGGACACAAACTCCAATTCCTGAGCTAGCATGACTGGAGGAGGAATTCTGGGAGATGAAGTCCACAAGTTTGAAGACCCTTGCATCCCCTTGGCAAGTTTAAGACTTGTGGACTTCAAATCCCAGAATTCCTCCTCCAGTCATACTAGCTCAGGAATGGGAGTTTATTTATTTATTTATTTATTTATTTATTTATTTATTTATTTATTTATTTATTTATTTATTTATTTATTTATTTATTTATTTATTTATTTATTTATTTATTTATTTATTTATTTATTTATTTATTTATTTATTTATTTATTTATTCTTATATGCCGCCCAACTCCTGAAGGACTCAGGGCGGCATATAACAAAGAGAAATACAAGAGTAATCAAAATTTCATAAAATTTAAAAAACAGTACAAAATTTAAAAACAATATAAAAGCAACAACATCCATTCAGCAACATACATACCTGGGGGGTAAGCTCGAATGGATTAAGCTGTCCCCCCCACCTGCAGGAAGAGCCATGTCTTAACGGCCTTTCGGAAGGCCAGCAGAGTGGGGATGGTTCGGGTCTCTGGGGGGAGCTGGTTCCAGTGCACGGGGCCAGCCACAGAGAAGGCCCTCCCCCTGGGGCCCGCCAGCCGGCATTGCTTGGCCGACGGAACCCGGAGGAGGCCAACTCTGTGGGCCCTAACTGGTCGGAGGGAAGTATGAGGCAGAATGCGGTCCCGGAGATATCCTGGTCCTAAGCCATGAAGGGCTTTAAAGATGGTGATCAACACCTTGAATTGGACCTGGAGACCGATGGGCAACCAATGCAGCTGGCGGAGTATCGGTGTCACGTGGGTGTACCTTGGCACACCCACCACAGCATGCGCAGCCGCATTTTGCACCAACTGAAGTCTCCGGATACTCTTCAAGGGTAGCCCCATGTAGAGCGCATTGCAGTAGTCCAAACGCGAGGTGACAAGGGCATGAGTGACCGTGAGCAAAGCCTCCTTCTCCAAATATGGCCGCAGCTGGTGCACCATGCGGACCTGTGCAAAGGCCCCCCTAGCCACAGCAGAAAGATGATGGTCTAATTTTAGCTGTGGATCTAGGAGGACCCCCAAGTTGCGGACCTGGTCCGAGGGAGTCAATTTCGCACCCTCGAAGACCAAGGAGGGACAGTTATCATGGTCCTTAGGAGGCATTATCCACAGCCACTCGGTCTTGTCAGGATTAAGTCTGAGTCTGTTCCTCCCCATCCAGATCTTAATGTTGTCCAGGCATCAGCACATTACATCAACTGCCTCGCTGAAGTCAGACGGGGTGGTGATGTACAGCTGGGTGTCGTCAGCGTACTGATGGAAACACACCCCATGTCTGCGAATGATCTCACCCAATGGTTTCATGTAGATGTTAAACAGGATGGGCGACAGAACCGACCCCTGGGGCACCCCACATGATAGGGGCCTGGGGGACGATCTCTGCCCTCCTGCCAACACTGACTGCATCCGATCGGCGAGATAAGAGGAGAACCACTGCAAAACGGTGCCTCCCACTCCCAACTCGCCGAGCCGATGCAGAAGGATACCATGGTCGATGGTATCGAAAGCCGCTGAGAGGTCAAGTAGCACCAGGATGGAGGAATTCCCCCCATCCCGGGCCCGCCAGAGATCATCCATCAGAGCGACCAAGGCAGTTTCTGTACTGTAGCCACGCCTGAAACCCGACTGATAAGGATCTAGATGATCTGTTTCATCCAGGAGCTGCAGAAGCTGAGTCACCACCACCTTCTCCACAACTTTCCCTAAAAAAGGTAAGTTGGAGACTGGACGGTAGTTTTTCAAATCGGCTGGATCCAGGGAAGGCTTCTTCAGGAGGGGTCGCACCACCACAGCTTTTAATGACTGTGGTACGGATCCCTCCCGCAAAGAAGCGGTGATCACCGCCTGGATCCAGCCGCGTGCCACCTCCCTGCTGGCCGAGACCAGCCAGGAGGGGCACGGGTCCAATAAACAGGTGGAGGTACCCATCGCTCCCATAGCCCTGTCCACATCCTCGGGAGAAACAGGCCCAAACTCTTCCCATAATGGTGGACTAAGATTCGCCCCTGTCAACTCTATGGACTCTGCCCTGCCGGAGTCCAAATTTGACCGAATCTGAGCGACTTTATCCGACAGAAACTCAGCGAATTCCTCAGCTCTGCCTTGTAAGTGTTCCTCGCTCCCCCCATTTGCAAGGAGGGAGCGAGTCACCCTAAACAAGGCGGCTGGACGAGAATCTGCGGACGCAATAAGAGTGGAAAGATAAGATCGTCTTGCCGCCCTTATCGCCACTAAATAAGATCTGATGTAAATTCTTAATAGTGTTCGGTCAGACTCGGTCTTTTTGGCCCTCCAGCGGCACTCCAGATGTCTCTTCTGGTGTTTCATCTCCCGGAGCTCCTCGGTAAACCAGGGAGCTTTCCGGGATCCACTGCCACGGAGAGGTCGCTTAGGCGCAATTCGGTCTAAGGCCCCTGATGCTGCGGTGTTCCAAGCAGCCACCAGGGAATCAGCCGAATTGTGTACCAGGGTTTCAGGTATTTCCCCAAGTTCCCTCTGGAATCCTTCCGGCTCCATTAGGCGCCTGGGGCGGAACCACCTAGTCGGCCCCGCCTCCCTGCAGGGGAGGAATGGGGCTGCGAAATCCAACCTCAGTAGGAAATGATCTGACCATGACAGTGGGGTGATGACTATGTCCCTTTTCTTCAGATCATCTCTCCACTGCCCCGAGAGAAACACTAGGTCGAGCGTGTGACCACCCTCATGAGTCGGACCCTGGATTACTTGGGTCAGGTCCATGGTTGTCATGGAATCCATGAACTCCTGAGCTACCCCAGAGGTTTCGCCAGCAGATGGCAAGTTGAAGTCCCCCAGCACCATAAGCCTAGGGAACTCAACTGCCAAGCCGGCTACTGCCTCGAGCAGCTCAGGCAGGGCCTTACTTACGCAGCTGGGAGGCAGGTACGTTAAGAAAAGGCCCACCTGAACCTCTAAGTCCAACTTCAGAAGGAGCGTCTCACACCCAACAATCTCCGGGGCAGGGATCCTACGAGGATGCAGATTTCTGCGCGTTATTATTGCCACTCCTCCCCCCCTTCCCTGGGGTCGAGAATGATGCTGCACCGAGAAACCGGCTGGGCATATCTCAGAGAGAGCTACTCCCCCCTCCTGCCCCAGCCAGGTCTCGGTAACACACACCAGGTCTGCCCCCTCCTCTGTGATTAAATCACGTATCAGGGGGGCTTTGTTGATAATTGACCTGGCGTTAAGCAGCAGCATCCTGAGCCCAGGGCCCTGAGAACCCTGGTTGCCAGGTATCCGGGTTGAGCAAGATGGAACCAGATCAGAGGGGCCGGAACAAGGGATCGCTTGTAAACAGCGAGGTCTTATTCCCCGAGAGCGGCCCACCCCTCTGCTCCCGCCATATCTGCCTCTTCCCATTATGACCGAGATGTTCCGGCTCTCATCCCCACCAGAGACCCCCTCCCCCTCCCCACTGGTCTCCCTCCCTCCCTGCAGGCCATACATACCACTTTCACAATGTAGGGCCACTGAGCCCCCCTCCCCCTCGCTCCTGCTTCTGCACTCAGCGGGGGGGGGACACGAGATCCCAGTTCCCGACCTTTCTATTGTTTCACACTCATTCTAACATTCAAATATCCATCTCGTCCATTCCCATACTCACTCTCACCCATACTACATCTCAGAGGAGGAGATTTCAATTAAAAGTTTTTTAAGAGAGGCAGGCACATCGAAGTGAGGGTGTGCTGGGGAGGAAAGTTCCCTGGTTCGGGTTGGTCTCCCAATTGATCTATAGTCCAAGGATGATGACAAACCTCCCTTATTTCGATGACCTAGGGAGTCTAAAGTTCTGCCCCCCTCGGTTTGTAATCGGCTTCTATCAGAGGGGGGATTCCACCTCATCGTCTTGATTGCTGAAGTTGTTAAAACAGGCAGGAACATCCACGGGAGCAGGGGTGGTATCATGCCAGACATCCAGAAAAACAAAGGAAAAGTCCCCCTGGATTTCAAAAGGTCTCTGGATGTAAGCAGGCGGCAGCGCGAGGGGGGGGGCAACGCACAGGAGGTAGATTCGCGCCAATAATATATAATTCGTGTCAGCCAAGACTGTCCTTAGGCTGACATAGGGGCAGTCATGGAGAGTTTCTCTCAATCTTCTTTATTTCTCCGGGCGTCCAAGAATAACACTAACGCCCAGGATGCATCTCCGCTCTCACATTAATGGCGGCAGGGACCTCAACAATCAAATAGAATCCCTTCTCATTCCCGAGCGAAGGGCCAAATCCGCAAAAGTTCGTAACTATTTGCACAGTCCACCCCCCACAGGTCACATCCAGTCCATATGTTTCAAAGTGCTCACCGCTTCACTATCAGTCTTCCTGATGAGAGTTAGCAGGCAAGGGTTAAATGGCTGAATCCCAGCTGATCTCTTCCACGGGGGGAGCAGGAAGCGGCCGAGCTCTCAGCTGCTGATGACAAGGCAAGCCTTCCGAGCTCGTCGCCTCTCGTCGTCTCTCCACAGCAAAATTTAGTCCTCTCTCACTCCGGTTTAGCATTAATCAGCAGCCTTCCGAGATCGTATTTCAAGTCTCTTCGTATCAGGCCTCAAAGGTCTGTCGGCCCTCACGGCGTCTTACTATTCCCAAGATGGACGGCCGTCTCCGAAGCTGGTAAGCTGGTAAGCAATGGGAGAATTAACGGTGTTATCCGTGTGTGGCTGATGTTCTAACCACCGTCTTCGAGTGCCTGCCAAAGTCTGACCTCACCCAAGGGAAGAGGAACTCCAGGGGGTGGTCTCCTTAATGCAAGGCAGTTGAGGGAATTTCATTCTCCTGGGGAGCGAGATTTTTCGCAGCCATCTCCAGCCATGACTCCTCCTCCTCCTCCTCTTAAACTTGCCAAGGGGGTGCAAGGGTCTTCAAACTTGTGGACTTCAACTCCCAGAATTTCTCCTGCACTTGGCAACCTTAAAAAAAACCCTTTAAAAAACCAATTTAAAAATAAAGTTCTAACTTGTCGGCTCTCTTCAGACAGAAACGGCAGCAGTGGCTCCTCAGGTGCCTCGGGAGCAGGCTTCAGGCGGTGGGGGGGCAGTACCGGGGGTGGTGGCTTGCTTCAGGTGGCGGCGGCGGGGACAGCAGCGGCGGTGGCAGGGACAGTAGCGGCTGGGACAGTTGCGGCTGGGGCAGCGGCGGCGGAGGCAGGGACAGCAGCGGGGAAAGCGGCAGCGGCAGCAGGGAGACCAGGGACACCTGCAGGGACAGTCACGGCGGCGGCAGCGGCGGCGGAGGCAGGGTCAGCGGCGGGGAGAGCGGCAGCAGCGGCAGGGAGACCGGGACGCTGGCGGGGACAGTCATGGCGGTGGCAGCGGCGGCGGAGGCAGGGAAAGCAGCAGGGAGAGCAGCAGCGGTGGCAGGGACAGCGGGGACGCCGGTGGGGACAGTTGCAGCGGCGGAGGCAGGGATAGCGGAGGCAGGGACAGCGTCGGGGAGAGCGGGGATGGCGGCGGGGACAGCGTCGGCATCGGCGGGGACAGTAGCAGCGGAGACAGTTGCGGCGGGGGCAGTGGCTCCAGGCAGCAACGGCTGCGGCGGCGGTGGCCAGCAATGGCTGGAACCGGCCGAAAATGCGACGCACGGAGGCCGAAACCTCTGAAGGGTGGGGGCTGGTGGGTGGGTAGGGGTACATTTGGTGTATAAGACGCACCCAAATTTTCACCCTCTTTTGGGAGGTAAAAAGGTGCGTCTTATACTCCAAAAAATACGGTATTTGGGAACCTAGTGTGTAGATATGTTTATCACAGATGATCTTCCTAGGAGAGGTTGGCGGCTACTGGCTTGATTCTCAGAGATATTCTTCAGCGGTATTCCTAGGAATATTTTGATTCTTGAGATCATGTTCAGGATTCTTGAGAATGTTATTCTTTAGCTTTGGTGAGATATGAAAAATTATGACATTGTTTCACTTGTTGAGCCATAAGAAGCACGGCTTTTTCTCTTTTGCTTTCGTTGCTGATGTAAGACACATGTATGAGAGCATAAAGGGGTTGCCTGGGTTGACCCTGTAGCTTTTTGGTATCAGAGAGATGCATTCAGAATGACAACTGAGACTTTAGGCAATTAGTCTCTCTCATATCTTTGCCTTGATGGAATGGATATACTGTATAAAATAGTTCAATTGACCGAGTTTATGTGTTTCCATAACAAGTCTTGAGGGGAAAGTGAGTTTAACCTCTGCAGGTTAAATGGTCTTTTTTTTAAAGTTAAGGTTTACTCCATTAATAACCATTGTCTTCAATTATGTGTTGTGGGGAAAGAGTCAATCTATATTTTCATGTTTTGTTCAATCATTTTATTACAAAGGTTTCAACTGTGCAAGGTTGTGTTATAGTACTAAGTTACAGGATAATGAAATCAGTTTTTTTAAATTATTTGAAATTCACTAGAAACAATTATTTTGGCAAGTGTACTTACAGTTTTGAATCTGTGAAGACAGAAAACATTGTGTTTAAAAAAAGAACTGGAGGTTTTCCTTCATCAGTGATAAATATTTGATACCTTTAAAAAAGTTACATTTACTATGCATATATGTAAAATTATCCAGTCAAAACTTGGCAGTTTGCCTTTCATTAAAGCAAGAATTCTAACTAAACTTCAGGTCAGATTGGTAGCTGAAGATAAAAGTAACAGCTTAATTTTGTAAGAAGTGATGAAAACAGTTTCAATGAAAAGCAGTTAAAAGGGTTTTGTTTTTGTTTTTAGCCTATGAGAATGATTGAACTCTAAGGAATTATTGATTACTTGATACTTGCTCGATGATTATAAGGTCCAAAGCAAGAATAATTTAGCAGGATATTTTGTCCGGTACCAATGTATATTTTATTTTATTTATTTGTTTTTGTCAAGTACGTATTGGTGATATACATAGATATAACATTGTTTATATACATAAGATGGGTACTAATAAAAGGGAACATTAGGACAGGGATGTTAGGGACGCTGTTGCGCTTATGCACGCCCCTTACTGACCTCTTAGGAATTGGGTGAGGTCAACAGTGGACAGTCTAAGGGTGAAAGTTTTGGGGTTTGGTGACGAAACCACAGTCAGGTAGTGTGTTCCAGGCATTAACCATTCTGTTACTAAAGTCGTATTTTCTACAGTCAAGTTTGGAGTGGTTCACTTTGAGTTTGTATCTCTTGTGTTCTCGTGTATTGTTGTGGTTGAAGCTGAAGTAGTCGTTGACAAGAAGGACGTTGTAGCAGATAATTTTATGAGCTATGCTTAGGTCATGCCGAAGGCGACGTAGTTCTAGGCTTTCTAAGCCCAGGATTTCAAGTCTGGTTGCATAAGGTATTCTGTTGCGAGTAGAGGAGTAGAGGGCTCTTCTAGTAAAGTATCTCTGGACACTTTCTAATGTATTTATGTCCGATATGCGGTGTGGGTTCCAGACAGATGAGCTGTATTCAAGGATTGGTCTGGCAAATGGTTTGTATGCTCTGGTTAGTAGTGTGATATTACAGGAGAAGAAGCTACATAAGATTAGGTTAACAACTCTTGAAGCCTTTTTGGCGATGTTGTTGCAGTGGGCTTTGGCACATGGTCATTTGATATGAGTATTCCAAGGTCTTTGACAGAGTGAGGGTCATTTGCAAGATCGTGTCTATTCAGCTTGTATTTGGTGTTCTGATTCTTTTTGCCAATGTGTAGGATAGAGCATTCTTCTACTGTTGCCTGCTTTTAGTAGCCAGATGATGGTCAGAAGACTTTTTAGTATACCTACAATAATCAAAGTAGCAGAGAAGAATGTTTATTGACTCACTTCCTAAGGGAAGAAGGTGGTGATGCAGTCTGTGGAGTTCCTTGTCCAAAGGGGAGAGGGAATGGGAAACCTGTATTAGAGGCACTCTTATTTTTCTAGTTCATTCCCAAGATGCTTTAAAAATTTATGTTGGTTATACTTTTTAGATGCTTCTGTTGGTCATATTTATTTATTTGTCTTGCTTTATGAGACAGAACAACAAAACAAAAAAGAAATAAAGATACTAGGAGCTGAGATAGCGCAGTGGTTAAAAGCAGCATTGCGACCTTCAGCTGATTGCTAGTTCAGCAGTCCAGCTGTTCGAATCTCACTAGGCTCAAGGTTGACTCAGCCTTCCATCCTTCCGAGGTGGGTAAAATGAGGACCCAGATTGTTGGGGGCAATATGCTGAACTCTGTAAACCGCTTAGAGAGGGCTGGAAAGCACTATGAAGCGGTATATAAGTAAAGTGCTATTGCTATTGCTATTGAGACAATGATGCAACAGTGCCTGCATTTTCATAGTGCCTGCCTTTTCATAGGGAACAGTGCCTGCATTTTCATAGGGAAGAAAATGGTAAGTGAACACCTGTCTACCCTAGATAAGTTCAAATCACCAGGACCAGATGGATTACACCCCAAGGTTCTGAAGGAACTGGCAACGAGATATCAGAACCAGTGAACTATATCTTTCAAAGATCCTGGAGCACTGGGGAACTGCCAGAGTACTGGGAAAGAGCTGATGTAGTTCCCATCTTCAAAAAAGGAAAAAAAATAGATCCAGGAAACTACAGACCTATCAGCCTGACCTCAATACCAGGGAATATTTTGGAAAAGATAATCAAGCAATAAATCAACAAACACCTAGAAGCAAACAAAGTAATAACCAATAGCCAACATGGGTTTGTCAAAAACAGATCATGCCAGACTAATCTTATTGCATTCTTTGACAAAGTGACAAAATTAGTGGACCAGAGGAATGCTGTCGATATAATTTACTTGGACTTCAATAAGGCATTTGATAAAGTAGACCATAACCTACTACTAGATAAAGTAGAAAAATGTGGGTTAGACAGCAACACCACCAGATGGATTCAAAACTGGCTGACCAACCGCACTCAACGTGTAGTGCTCAATGGAACTGCATCTACATGGAGGGAAGTATGCAGTGGAGTACCCCAAGGCTCTGTTTTAGGCCCAGTACTCTTCAACATCTTCATCAATGACTTGGATGAGGGGATAGTTGGGGAACTCATCAAATTTGCAGATGATACCAAACTTGCAGGAATAGCCAACACTACAGAAGATAGGCTCAAGATACAGAAGGATATTGACAGACTTGAACATTGGGCACTATCTAACAAAATGAAATTCAATGGTGAAAAAAGTAAGCTTCTACATTTAGGCAAGAAAAACAAAATGCACAGGTACAGTATATGTGGTACCTTCCTCAACAGTAGTAACTGTGAGAGGGATATTGGAGTCCTAGTGGACAACCATTTAAATATGAGCCAGCAGTGTGCAGCCAACACAGTTCTAGGCTGCATTAACAGAGGGATAGAATCAAGATCACGTGAAGTGTTAATACCACTTTATAATGCCTTGGTAAGGTCACACTTGGAATACATTCAGTTTTGGCCGCCACAATGTAAAAAGGATGTTGAGATTCTAGAAAGAGTGCAGAGAAGAGCAACAAAGATGATTAGGGGACTAGAGGCTAAAACATATGAAGAACAGTTGCAGGAACTGGATATGCCTAGTTTAATGAAAAGAAGGACCAGGGGAGACATAATAGCAGTGTTCCAATATCTCAGGGGTTGCCACAAAGAAGAGGGAGTCAAACTATTCTCCAAAGGACCTGAGGGTAGACAAAAAGCAATGGGTGGAAACTAAACAAGGAGAGAAGTAACTTAGAACTAAGGAGAAATTTCCTGACAGAACAATTAATCAGTGGAACAGCTTGCCTCCAGAAGTTGTGAATTCTCCAACACTGGAAGTTTTTAAGAAGATGTTGGATAACCATTTGTCTGATACTGTGCCAGTATGATGAAGCTCGCGGCAGTCCTGCAGTTCGTGCATGCGACGGCACAACAAGCCTTGCAGAGTCCTGCTCCACAAGGCGGTGGCGGCGGGCCAGCTGCTCGGCCGGTACCAAGAACAGGGAGGGGAGGCGGCGGCAATGGGACATACAGTCCCATGCTCGCCACCTACTGCACTCCCAAAATAATAAGCCCCCCGATAATAAGGCCAAGGCCATATTTCGGGATTCAAAAAAAATATAAGGTCCTGTCTTATTTTTGGGGAAACATGGTAGTTTTATTGAAATTTATATTTTTATATTTTAAATATGATTAGATGACTTGTTCCTTAATTTTAATATAGCAGTGGAATAATCTAAAAATAAAAAAAATATTCCTGCCTACTGAACTATACATAACTTCATAATGAAAAACTTTTGTTTTCATTCATGATGATTTTTCAGTAAGTACAATATAAGATTTCTACCTCAGAAACCATTCTTTTCTGAATGTTTTACATTACATTTTAAAAGAGAAAGCATCTCTTTTTGTGACACATGGCCACATCTCTATCATTTTCTTGGGCTGAGTATGAAATGGTTTTGCCATTGATTTACTTTGAGCTCTCTTCTCTTCTCTTCTCTTCTCTTCTCTTCTCTTCTCTTCTCTTCTCTTCTCTTCTCTTCTCTTCTCTTCTCTTCTCTTCTCCTCTCCTCTCCTCTCCTCTCCTCTCCTCTCCCCTCCCCTCCCCTCCCCTCCCCTCTCCCCCCTCCCTTCCCCTCCCATCCAACTTGGAATTTCCTGCTGGATTCTTCTTTGAATCCCGTTTCATTCTTCCACAAATATAACATTGTATGTATTAGGAAAAAGGATGCCAAAATTACATAAATCATTTTTTAAAAAATTGCAATCTGATTATGTGATGGCTTGAGAAGATATAATGAAAAATGAGAGAGACAGCTATGTTGACAAAGTCCAAATAATTTTTCCCCTTAAGAAAGGAAAGCTTCTGTGGGAAACATTGGGAGGACACCAATAACCATAAACCGTTTCCTTTCAGATACTAATCAATATAACCAACACAATTCCTGTTAGGTATTCAATTGGAGAATTTTCTTGCAGAGAGAGAGAGAGAGAGAGAGAGAGAGAGAGAGAGAGAGAGAGAGAGAGAGAGAGAGAGAGAGAGAGAGAGAGAGACTTCCTTTGAATTCATTCTGTAATTGAAGGCATAGCAGAAGTTCAAGTTTCAACATTTTGTTAACTTTGGTGGTCACTGAACTCTTCTTTGTGAATCAGAAAATGGGGGGCTGTTTATCCTCAATTAAATACTCTCTTTTAATGCCAGGTTTTCTAATATAATTTCCTCTATTTTTAGAAAAGTTCACTGAAACTATTTTTTTATATTATATAAATAATTAGATAGTATCCAGCTGGATCATATACTTCTGCTGCTTAACAGTCAAGGCCAAAAATTCCTAGCAAATAAACTCTGCAGTTACTCATTTAATCAGTGTCTGTTTCTCAGTAGCAAAGCAGAGTAGTTCTTATCAGTGTATAGGTCACTGGGCAAATTTCAGTGATTCTGGCCTTAAGGACACTTCCCCATGCATTATAAAATCTTATCTGCTGAGAAACTCTTTTATTGAAAGATAGAAAACTAAATGGCTGGTATTTGGAATGTATCCAATTGAAGGCAAAGGACATCTTTTCAAAACTCTATTTACCAGAAATGATTAGTGCTTTGTGTACACGGATTATTCATTCTTACTAAGATATTTACTTTCTAACAATTTTTGGCTGAAGTTAGAGCGCTAGTAAATATTGCATTTTGAAAACATATATAAAATATTTTCAAATGGTGGATATCATTTTGTTTGCTTGAACAATGGTATGGATTTCAAAATGTAATTTTTTTTAAAAAAAAACTCCCAAATCTAAAAATGAAAACAAAAAGCCCACATTACAAATGTATTTTTGAAATACCAAAAATGTATTTTTGGTATTTTTGATATATTTTGCAACATATATCATAAAATTTTGAGAAATTTCAAAATCTCAGAGTTTGGCAATGGGTTTCAGACCAAATAATATTTTGTAATTTTGCGGTTCTCTGGATGTGAACTGGATAGATCCTGCTTTCTTTGCTCAGTATCATTTACCAGATGGACTATCTTCCTCTCTGCCTACAACTACCAACTGACCCACCGGCCAGGGCGGTCCCTGGGGCATGCCGATGCTCTCAGCAAGTGCCCCCTGCCTCAACTTGTGGAAGACCCAACACCGGGCATCTCCATCCTCCTAATTGACTGCCTTGATTCTGGCCTGGTCACTTTGGCCAAAGTGGCCAGACATTCGACAAAGAATTCAGTTTTCCAAACTCTTTTGAACTGGGTGTGGAGGGGATGGCCACAAGGGCCTGTTAGCCTGGAGTTTAAACCGTTTATTGCTAAACAGCATGAAATATCTGCTCAAGGGGGTTGCCTGTTGTGGGGGGATCAGATTATTGCACCACCTACGCTTTGTGAATCTGTACTAAGGGCATTCCACGAGGGGTACCCAGGCATGGTTCGAATGAAGGCCCTTGCCGTAGCTGTTCTGCCCCAGCTACAGACCAGAGAAAACGTAGCACACACGCAGTTTGTTCAAACCTATATTTAATTGATTAACAACTACTAATAAACTGGCTTAGTAGTGTTCACACACAAACAAATCTTAAAGCAGTCTTTTCTTGGAAAAAACAGCTGTTAATTAAGCGGTATTAACAGCTGGCATAAGTCCATAAAGTCATAAAGCAAAGATAAGTAATTAGTCCTGGATATCTCAGTAAGCTTACAGTGGGTGGCAAGATGCTTGGAATCAGTCCACAAGAAGTAAGCCAAAACAGATAAGCCGAACAGAGGTTTTCCAAACAAGAGGCACATGAACGAACAAACTATCAAACAAGTTGTTTCCTGTAGAACTTTTTCTGTCTTCGCCATTCCTTAAGTAGGCCTGGGAGTGGCCAATTAGCCCCAAGCCTACTCCTGAGGAGACCTCCTCCTGAGTAGCCATTCCTGCCTTTTGGCAGCTCTGTGTGCCCGGGCATTAAGAAGAGGCTCCTCCTCTTTTTCCTCATCACTGATGTGAGCTGCTAGAGGTTCCGAAGGCCCTGGCTGAATCTCTGCCTCTGGCACCAAGTGCTCGCCAGCCTCCTCACTGTCCGACTCGGGTGCCAGCTGCACAGGCCGCTTGCCCATCATCTCATCGGCCTCGTCTCGGATGGATCTGCTACCAGCTGCACGGGCTGCTAGCGGGTCAAAACAGTAGCTACGTTTCCCAATATGGATAGGGAAATAGAGGAGTGGGTGGCCTGCTGCATGCCATGCCAGGAATCCTGACCACCTTCCCCTAAAGCCCCAGTCCAAGAATGGGAATGGCCCTGGGCACCCTGGTCGAGAGTTCACATAGACTTCGCGGGGCCCTTTCATGGCCAAACCTTCCTAGTGGTCATCGACGCATACTCCAAATGGCTGGAGATTATTCTAATGGGGTTGACTACTGCTGAGGCAGTTATATGAGTGTTAAGGAAGCTTTTCACAATGCACGGCCTACCCGATGTCCTTGTCTCTGACAATGGACTGCAATTTACAGCCACACAATTTGAGGGGTTCCTAGCTGAGCAGGGCATCCACCACATCTTGACTGCTCCTTTCCATCTGGCCAGTAATGGTCAAGTTGAAAGGATAGTCAGATTGGCCAAAGAGGCCCCCGGGCGGCTAGACTCAGGTGACTGGCAAGCCAGGGTGGACAAATTCCTGCTAGTCCAGCACATTACCCCAAGTGCGGCAACAGGGAGAATCCCAGCTGAGCTCTTAATGGGCCAGTGGCTTCGATCAATACTGGATCAGTTACACTCAAGCTACTCATCACAGAAAGTCCAAGAAACAAACAAACAAACCAGGTCCTTTAACATAGGAGACCTGGTTTTTGCAAAAAAAATTGCCGAGGGGTCTCTATGGCTATCTGGGAAAATAACAGAAATCACAGGTCCACGATCATATATAGTTGGGCTTACCGATGGGCGTAAATGGCGGCGGCACATAGACCAATTACACAGCTGTCACCAAGCAAACATAGAACAAAAAGTAAATCCAAACAATAATGCCTTCCCATATAATCAACCTACAGCTAACTCAAGCCCAAGGGATGAGGAACACGTACCTGCTCCAACTGCGAACCGGTTCCGGTAGAGGCCAAGGCCCCACCTGAAAGCTTCCAGGAGCTTCCATGGGTGGAGCAAGAGAAAGCAGCAGACCCAACCTCTCAGGCCGTTGCCGCCACATCTACTGAGCTGCACAGGTCTGAAAGGGTCTGCAAATGCCCTGCCTAATTACGGGACTACGTATGCTAAGTGGAATGTTCCATTCAAGAGGGGAGGGGTATTACATATCAAGAATCCCTTTTTACAACCAGGTCCTCTGTTTAAGCGGGAAAATACTAGTCCTTGATTGGCTGAGCCATTTGACAGCTCCCTATATAAGGGCAAGCTGTCAGACTGGCTCTCTGCTGGATCTGTACATAGTTGGAATAAAGAGCTGTTGCATGAAACCTGTCTCCAGTCTCTTCACTCACCCGACTTAACATTAAGAATTTTTGCAAATGATTTGGTGCTGCTTTTGGAAGACCATTGAAGAGAAGGGAAGTATTAATGGGGAAACTAAAAAAAAGGGGTGCACTTGCACCCTAACCGTCCCCCCTGCACATGTGCATGCGACCATCCCCATGCTGCTTCGCCCCCCACGCATGCATGCGCAATCTCCCCCCATGCCTCATTTTGGGCCTAACAGGCCTCCCTGAAGCCACCGGAGGCCGGAAACGGCTCGCTTCCGGACTTCCGGTGGGCCTAGTAGGCCCGTTTTCCCCCTTCCCCGGCTCCAGAGGCTTTCTTGGAGCCTGGAGAGGGTGAGAACAGCCTCCCCTGTCCCCCCAGAGACCCTCTGAAGGTTGAAAACACTCTCCCAGAGACTCCACGCGAGCCCTGTACTTACCTGGCATCCAAAACGGGCCGCATGGAGACTCCTGGGAGGGGAGGGGCAGCATGGGTGGGGCTAGCCAAAAATCAGCTGGCCAACGCACACATGCACGCTGGAGCTGAGCTAGGGCAATGGCTCGTGTGCCCGCAGATACATGATTATATTAGAAAAAAGACATATCGAAGTGTAATGCTCTCTGTAATACAGACGTGAAGTGTTTTTATGATATGTAACATAAAAATGAATGTATGATATATTATTTTAATAATTAGAAAAATTATATTATTGAAAAAATGAAAGTCATGATGTAACCCAGAATAAGAGATTAATTTACATCTATATTTACAATTCCTATAAAGAAAATCAGAAGCTATTTCTTTATATTTTCTTTCTTTTTTCCTGCATTTTGGCTTTGTCCTTTCTTTTCTTCTTTCTTTCTGAAAGATAACATAAACAACATGATAAATAATAAAATAAAATAAAACTAGCAGAAAGGAACCTCAGATTGTAAATTAACCTATTCTTTAAAAGCCTGAAAAAATGTAAAAGCCTGGAGTAAAAAAAAAAGTACTATGGAAAAATCAGACTTTTTTCTCTGGGATGGTCATTCTAAAATCAAGGGGCTATTACTAAAAAGACTAACTCTTGGAATTTTCCCATTGTACTTAAGGATGGAAGCAGGCTACCTAAAAAGCTATATGGTATAGGTGGAAACATGGAGGAAGAGGTCTTTCTGTCAACATTGTACGAAAGACCAGACCAAGAAACTAATGTCATATAGACTGAAAACCACTTTTATTGGAACATTTATGGTAACAGTATCTTGCAAGTTTGAATGTGCTCTTCTCTTACTTGTTTTATCTTCCTGTGAGCTAGGAAGGGACTTCTCTGAGATTTTTTTTATCAAATTAGATTCTTCGGATCTAAGAACTCTGCTTGTTGCCTTTTCCTCCTATCCCTTAAGGACATTCCCTTTACCCTTCTTCAGAAATTGTGGCTCTGCATCTTGAAATACTTTATAGACTAATACCAGAACATGAACTGGGGCTAGAATATAATTTGAGCCTTTTTTTAACCAGATACAAGTATGCATGCAGCCATTTAAGTTACAATCAAGGTCATGTCAATGTATTATTTTGTAGTCTGATGAAAATGTAATATACAGGTATATTACCTGTAATATACAGGTATATTGATTTACAATTCATTTGGGTACAACAGCATTGAAAAAAGTTATTTATGACCATTTTTCAGACCTGTGATTGTTGCAGCATCTGCATCACGTGTCAAAATTCAGACAGTTGACAACGTATTTATAATGGTTGCAGCGTTCCAGAGTCATGTGATCATTTTTTGTGACCTTCTGACAAGCAAAGTCAATGGGGAGGCCAAATTTTCCTAACAACTGCGCTACTAACTTAACAACTGCAGTGGTTCATTTACCAACTGTGGTAAGAAAGGTCGTAAAATGGACAAAATTCACTTAACAACTATCTTGCTTAGCAACAGAAATTTTGGGCTAAGTTGTGGGATGAAGTTATTTCATTACTTAGGATACATTGTACAATATCTGGGGGCCCTGCTCTATATGTGCCATTTGAAAGACTTGAATATAAACTCAAGAACCCCTGCCATAATTACCAACAAATCATAATTTTGTTGTATGTGTCTGTGGAAAGGATAGGTTAATAAGCAGCATACTTATTAATTGTGTTTAATCCAATGTAAATTTTATTACTTTTAAATTGCATCCAATTTAATTGCTATCTTTGCGTGCCAGATTTTAAGGAGAATATCTGCATGCCAAACAAATCTGAAAAAAGATATGTATCCCTGGCTTATGTACAATTCAGGGTTATTATAGTAAAGCTGATTGTATCTTTTTTCCAATATTCCTCTCTCTTGTTTTCAGCATTCCTATGCACCAGCTCCCCATCCCATGGCTCCTCCCAGCCCCAGCACTAACAGTAGCAACAACAATAGCAACAACAGCAGTGGTGAACAGTTGAGTAAAACCAACCTGTACATCCGAGGCCTTCCTCCCGGCACCACTGACCAGGACCTAATCAAACTGTGCCAGCCGTAAGTAAAATTATTCATTCTGTCTTCCCATTGGGAATCACATGTGCAAGGACAGATGGTCCCAATAACTTTGGACCTTGCATTGGCAGTTTTATTTATCTGCAGATGAAGTAATTAAGTGTGTAGCTTGCCTTTGGATAACATCTGATAAAAACTTGCATCTTGGTCTTGAGGGTGATAGAAACTTCCTGATAACCTCTGCTGGGCAAAAAACATAGAAGATATGCAGCAGTCTCTTTGGGAAAATGTTAAAATGTTCACTTGATGCTGGGTAACGTATGTACTAGTGATTGCTGGGGAAATTTTCTGCGGTGGAAAAGAGAACAGATATAGAAAGACAACAGACATGTATCCCAACACGGCTAACACAGGAGGAACTTTTTGGGTGAGATCTAATGCCCTTGTTCCTTGAAAAGTTTAACCCTTCCAAATTAGCAAACTGTATCAAAATCAAATATCTGGATAAATGTTGCTTTGAATCTTCTTGTTGGAGTAAAATTAAAGAAGTGAAATATATTATTCTTTTATTTCTGCACATCAGTAGTGGGTTCCTACCGGTGCGGTCCACTCCACCGCACCGGTAGCGATTGGCTGGTGACGTCATCATGCCGGTGCCGGTCCCTGGGCACCGCCATCTTTTTTTGATTTTTTTAAAAAAAAATTTTAAAATTTCCTTCTGAGCATGTGCAGAAGCCAAGTTCCGGCACTCTGCATGAGGTCGCCATCTGTTTTTCAGCCATGCCGTGCAAGCGAACTGGCAGCGAGGTAAGTAAAAAAACTCCTCCCCAGCCAGCATTTCTCCTAAAGGCTGTGGGGAGGGGGGGATAAAGAGCAGCCCAGCAACTTTGCAGGGTCCTTAGAATCCCCTCTCCCCAGCCAGCGTTTCTCCTAAAGGCTGTGGGAGGGGGGATAAAGAGCAGCCTTTAGGAGAAACGCTGGCTGGGGAGAAGGGATTCTAAGGACCCTGCAAAGTTGCTGGGCTGCTCTTTATTCCCCCCCCCCGCCTTTAGGAGAAACGCTGGCTGGGGAGAAGAGGGTCGTTAGGAAACCTCTTCTCCCCAGCCAGCGTTTCTCCTAAAGGCTATGGGGAGGGGGGATAAAGAGCAGCCCAGCAACTTTGCAGGGTCCTTAGAATCCCCTCTCCCCAGCCAGCGTTTCTCCTAAAGGCTGTGGGGGGGGGAATAAAGAGCAGCCCAGCAACTTTGCAGGGTCCTTAGAATCCCCTCTCCCCAGCCAGCGTTTCTTCTAAAGGCTATGGGGAGGGTGAGACAGAGGGCAGCCCGGCAACCTTAGCTGGAGGGAGGGGGGAGAGGAAAAGAAAGAAAAGGAAAGTGGGAGGGAAGGAAAGGAAAGGAAAGAAGGGAAGGGAAGAGAGGGGAAGGGGAGGGAAGAAAAGGAAAGAAGGAAAGGGGGAAGGGAGGGGAGGGGAGGAAATGGAAGGGGAAAAAAGGAGGAAAGGAAAGAAATGGAACAGGGGAAAAGAAAGGAAAGGAAAGAAGGAAAGGAAAGGGGGGAGGGGAGGGGGAGGAAAGGAAAGGGAAGGGGGCAGGGGGAGGAGAATGGAGGGAAGGGAAGGGGGGAAGGGAGGAGAGGAGAGGAGAAGAAATGGAAGGAAAGGAAAGGAATGGAACGGGGAAAGAAAGGAAAGGAAAGAAGGAAAGGAAAGTGGGAGGGGAGGGGGGGACTACAACTACGGCTCTGGAATATGGGACTGACTTTCCCACCAAAATCAGCAAGCCAGTCATTCTGCCCATCTTCATTTTCCTTCACTCAGATTGACCAAGCTTCTTGAGAGAAGGAACACAAAAGAGGTTTCCAGGCTGTGTGCCTGGACCAGGCACTTTCTCTTGCACAAGCAGACAGGTGGGCCTGAAAGGCAGCTGAGCTCCCCCCCACCAGTGGTCCGCAGGATTTAAAATTATGAATTTGGTGGTCCCTGAAGTCCAAAAGGTTGGAGACCCCTGGTCTATCACTCTCTTGGGCAAAGCGTGTGAGCCATTTCCTCCTTTCATTGGTCCATGAAAGTACATCTATAGTATGTAGATAATAAAGTTGAAAAATGGTGAACAATATTTTTACAGAACTCTAGATTCATTGAGGCTGGGTGTGACAAGGAATGGCTGGGAGGGGAGGGGCCAGGCGAGGCACCCCTTGACGTGAGTGACATTGAGTTGGCCACGCCCACCCAGTCACATGACCATCAAGCCTCGCCTGCTGAGTCACATGACCATGAAGCCACGCCCACCCAGTCACATGACCATCAAGCCTCGCCTGCTAAGTCACGCCCACCCAGTCACATGACCATGAAGCCACTCCCACCTGGTCACATGACCATCAAGCCACACCCACAAAATAAGCCACGCCCACAGAGTGGTAGTAAAAAATTTGGGAACCCTACCCTGCTGCACATGTCTCTTGGCTTCAATGTTCTATTAACAGTATTTCTGTCATCACAAGTTGGTAATGTTTAGTTTCAATTCAACTGCTCAGGACTGATGGGTTAATTTGGGTTTGGCATTTATCTCCCACTCTTTCTTCTCAGCCACCTCAGAATTTTCCAAAGAAGGATGGTCTTAAGTGTTAAATCTCACTTTATCTGATGCTGGGAAAATAGTTTTGCCTTGGGAAATCTGTAACACAAAAGGACAACATATATACACTAAACATACACTGGACATATATCACATGTTTACCGTATTTTTCGGAGTATAAGTGTAATGTCCGAGAGCACCACTAGGAGGCTCCCGAAGGAGCGGGAAATACAGGCACTGTGATTGGTGGATGCTTGTTGTTCAGGGGGTATAAATAGAGAGCTGTAAGACAGAAGCTGTCTCCTGTCAGTTGTGTTCCTCTGTTAAATAAACGTTATGGTTAGAGTTCTTCACGTCTCGTCTTTTCCCCGCACGACACAATACTGGCGACGAGGAAGGTAGAACGCCACTCCACTCAGGAAAGGCTGCAGCGGACTGAAGGTGAGGCGAGTGCCTGTCAGTAAAAGACTTAATAATCACCACAGGAAGAATGGCCACGCAGCATACGTTCGCCCCATTTAATCCGCCTAGGGAGACATGGGCATCCTATGTAGCCCGATTCGAATGTTTCCTCATTGCTAATGAATTCACAGGGCTGTCTGGAGATAGAAAAAGGGCTTACTTTTTGGGCTTTTGCGGGACAGAAATGTTTGAAACAGCCCAAGCCCTGTTCGCCCCACGCTCCATTCATAGCATTCCGTGGGAGGAGTTCATGGAGAAGCTGAAGGACCACTATGCCCCCCCTCTATCAAGATGTGCAAGGCGTTATGCCTTTTATCACAGGAATCAGAAGGAGGGGGAAACGGTGAATCAGTTTGTGGCTGCACTCCGTAGAGCCTCTCTCTATTGCGAGTTCCAGAATTTGGAGGATTACCTCCTAGACAGGCTTGTTTTTGGGGTGCGTGACAGCCGACTGAAGAGACGTCTCCTTGCCATGCATGGGCTCACGTTCTCAGTTGCCCTCGCTGAGGCGCGTGCGGCGGAGATGTCAAACCAGTCCCTCGCTGAAATGGATGACACAGGTGCTACCGCACCTGCCACACACACCTCGGCTACTAACGCTATAGGAAGCCTACCTGAAGACCTTGAGCGGGCTTTAGCCATTGACGATGAAGTATGCCGCATAGCTGCCGCATTCTGCCTCATACTTCCCTCCGACCGGTTAGGGCCCACAGAGTTGGCCTCCTCCAGGTCCCGTCGGCCAAGCAATGCCGGCTGGCGGGCCCAAGGGGGAGAGCCTTCTCTGTGGCTGGCCCCGCACTCTGGAACCAACTTCCACCAGAGACCCGAACTATCCCCACTCTGCTGGCCTTCCGAAAAGCCGTTAAGACATGGCTTTTCCTGCAGGCGGGGGGTAGAGCTTAACTCACTCGAGCTCACCCCCCAAGTATGTATGATGTTGAATGGTTGTTGATGATTTTTTATATTGTGTTTTAATTTTTATACTGTTTTTAATTAACATTTTAGATTTTGGTTATTCTTGTATTTTTCACTGTTGTATGCCGCCCTGAGTCCTTAGGGAGTTGGGCGGCATATAAGAATTCCAAAATAAATAAATAAATAAATAAATAGCTGAGAACCAGAAGGGTGCTAGTCTGAGGAATCGCCCCCCCCCCCATCCCGTTCACCTTGCAGGGGTTGCGGGGGGATCACCTAAGAGCCCAATGTAAATTTCAAGACGCAATTTGCTGACGATGTGGCCGCAGGGGTCACCTCACGAGGGTTTGCCATTCCGGAAGGCCCCCAACGACTCCTACATATCGAGAGACAGCACCAGCCGAACAACGAAGACAGCCATGGGGGCCCCAAGCGAGAAGAGGGGGCTGCTACGCAATCTATCGCTCAACCGACATCAGCTCTAGCATCATCAAACAAAACCAGCTGTCCCCAAGTGAGAAATTTACTGTAACCGTATTGCTCGGCAATAAGCCATGCCCTATGGAAGTGGACACAGGTTCCGCTCTGTCCATCGTGTCGTGGAGCACGTTAAAGCGCATTTTCCCGAGAGCATCAAAGAAGCGCCTTGAGCCCTGCCCACTATTCCTTAGAGACTACCAGGGGTCTACCATTCCTATAATAGGCAAGGGAAAGTTCCCCGTTCAATTTAAAACGTTTTCAGGCAAATTACCCCTTGTTATAGTGGATGGTCCCCTCACAAGCCTTTTGGGATTAGATTGGTTCCCTGCCCTCGGCCTCACATTGGAGGGCATTAATGCTGTCAAGGGGGAGGACGTAGGAACAATGATGGCCGCAGAGTTCCCGACGGTTTTTGATGGCAAATTGGGAAAGTACACGGGCACCCCCGTATCATTCAGCCTTGATCCACTTGTAGCCCCAATCCGCCTCAAGCCGAGGAGAGTCCCCTTAGCGCTACTGCCCAAGGTGGATGCCGAGATAGACCGCCTTTTGCAGCAAGGAATATTAGAACCTGTAGATCAGGCGCGATGGGAAACACCCATCGTCACACCGGTCAAGCCTGACGGGTCTATTAGATTGTGCGCAGACTACAAGTGCACTGTGAACCGCGCTCTGCAGTCCCACGCTTACCCGGTACCCATCGTCCACCATCTGCTTCACTCCTTGGGGGGGGGGGGAAACATTTTCGCAAAGTTAGACTTGTCACAGGCGTACCAACAACTGCCTGTGGACAATTTAGCTGCAGAGGCTCAGACCATCATTACTCACAGGGGCGCCTTCCGCTGCCGCCGCCTGCAATTCGGTATTTGCACCACCCCTGGGATCTTCCAAAGTCTCATGGAACGTCTTTTGCATGGAATTCCAGGGACGGTGCCATACTTTGATGATGTTTTGGTCACCGCTTCATCCCGATCTGAATTGCTGTCGCGAGTGCGAGCAGTACTGTCCAAATTTCAGTCAGTTGGCTTGAGAGTCAAACAGAACAAATGCGTTTTTGCAACACACAGTGTTGAGTTTCTAGGGTTCTTAGTTGACTCTAAGGGGATCCACCCCACAGCTAATAAAATCAAAGCTATAGTGGAAGCCCCTGCTCCAACATCTAGAACGGAACTGCAGGCATTCCTCGGCCTTTTAAATTTTTACGCGATTTTCCTGCCACACAAAGCAACTGTAGCGGAACCATTGCATAGACTACTGGACGCCCGGTCCCCGTGGCATTGGGGGGTCAGGGAGGCACAGGCATTCACTGCAGTCAAGCGTCTCCTCACATCGAATACAGTTTTAGCACAATACAGTACCAACTTACCGCTAGTCCTTGCATGCGATGCATCTCCCTACGGGGTGGGGGCTGTACTTAGCCATCGCTTACCTAATGGGGAGGAGGCCCCCATTGCTTTTTTTTCCCGCACCCTAGCTGGCCCTGAGCGTAATTACGGCCAGATTGATAAAGAAGCTTTAGCGCTGATAGCGGGGGTGCGCAGATTCCATCATTACATTTATGGCCGTACCTTTGATCTCGTAAATGACCATCAGCCACTCCTGGGGTTATTAGCTGGCAACCGTCCTACTCCTCAGATTCTTTCGCCTAGAATGACTCGATGGACCGTGTTCCTCGCCAACTATGACTACAGGTTGATCTACCGACCTGGACACCACATCTCCCACACCGATGCCCTCAGTTGCTGCCCCCTGCCTATCTTACTTGAAGATCCAGCCCCAGCATCAACAGTACTGCACATCAGCAACATCAACCTACAGATCTCCGCTGCTGACATCGCCCTGGCCACGGCACGTGATCATCTTTTGTCTAAAATCATGACTTGGGTTTTGAGGGGGTGGCCTGTGGACACAGTGGCTGTCGAGTTTGCACCATTCATAGCGCGCCGGTTTGAACTTTCTGTGATGCGGGGATGTTTATTGTGGGGGGAGTGGGTGATAATTCCACAACAATTTAGGAGACAGACCCTGGATCTTTTGCATCAGGGTCACCCCGGCATCGTCCGTATGAAGGCTTTGGCCAGGGGATATGTCTGGTGGCCGGGGCTTGACAGGGACATAGAACACCGAGTATCCATTTGCTCCCCTTGCCAGGAAAACCGTGCAGCCCCACCAAAGGCCACCCCGCAGAAGTGGGAAACTCCTGCTAGCCCGTGGTCACGTATTCACGTGGATTTTGCGGGCCCGGTTAGGGGCCAAATGTTCTTAGTGGTAGTTGATGCATTCTCCAAATGGCTGGAGGTCCGTTTAATGTCCACCACCACCTCAGATGCATTAATTAGATGTTTGGAGTCGTTATTTGCGACGCATGGTTATCCAGATGTATTAATCTCGGATAATGGTCCTCAATTAACATCCACAAGGTTTGAGGGTTATCTGGTGGGTTTAGGAATCAGACATGGGTTGATTGCGCCATGGCACCCAGCGGGAAACGGGATGGCCGAACGCATGGTCCACACAACAAAGGAGACCCTCACAAAGTTAGGCCCAGGGGATTGGCAAACGAAAATAGCAGAATTGCTCCTCACACAGCACACCACCCCGTGTGTAGCCACCAATAAGACGCCCGCAGAATTGCTCATGGGCAGGCGGCTACGAACCACACTTGACCGCCTGCATCCCCAATACTCAACGGAAAAACCTCTCGATTCGGCCCGACCAGGTCGTTCGTTCCAGATTGGGAGCCCAGTGTATGCCCGTAATTACACAGGTAGTCCTCTATGGGTCCCCGGGGTGGTCGTGGCTATTTGCGGGCCCTGCTCATATAGAATCTTGTTAGAGAATGGCCAGGAGTGGCACCGCCACCTCGACCAAATTCGGTCCCGTTGGGGGGAATTGGCTGACTCCAGCCCCGTACCTGTCACTGACAATGACCCACCTGAGGAGGAAGGGAGTCATGCCAAAGAGTCTGAACCGCAACCAGGGAGTCAGTTCCATGCCGCAAACTTACCTGATTCTGACGCTGGGAACGACGGGGAGCACAAGCTAGCCCCAGCGATGGATCTGGACCAGCCACCCGTCAGCGGGGGGCCGGAGGGTTGCCCTACCGGAGTCCTAAGAGAGCTGAGAAGGTCTAGTCGTATTAGAAGGCGTCCGGCGTACCTAGCGGATTACTCATGCTCCAACTTAGGGGGAAGGGGTGTAATATCCGAGAGCACCACTAGGAGGCTCCCGAAGGAGCGGGAAATACAGGCACTGTGATTGGTGGATGCTTGTTGTTCAGGGGGTATAAATAGAGAGCTGTAAGACAGAAGCTGTCTCCTGTCAGTTGTGTTCCTCTGTTAAATAAACGTTACGGTTAGAGTTCCTCACGTCTCGTCTTTTCCCCGCACGACACAATAATAAGACACACCTTTTTTCCCCCTAAAAGAGGGTGAAAATCTGGGTGCGTCTTATACACCGAATGTAGTCCCGCCCAGCCTCTGAAATGGAGCTTTGCAAGGCTGAAAAAGCAGCCTTTAAAACGGACCTTTGCAAGGCTAAAACAACCTCTCAAACCGAGCTTTGCAAGGCTGAAAAAGCAGCCTCTAAAATGGACCTTTGCAAGGCTAAAACAACCTCTCAAACCGAGCTTTGCAAGGCTGAAAAAGCAGCCACTAAAACGGACCTTTGCAAGGCTAAAACAACCTCTCAAACAGAGCTTTGCAAGCCTGAAAACAACCTCTCAAACCAAGCTTTGCAAGGCTGAAAAAGCAGCCTTTAAAACGGATCTTTGCAAGGCTAATATACCTGTTCCAGGCTGCTTGCTAAGGATGCTAGCCAGATGGATGCTGGTAGGCAGAATTTTTTTTTCTTATTTTCCTCCCCAAAAACTAATGTGCGTCTTATACTCCGGTGCGTCTTATACTCCGAAAAATACGGTATATGCCTTTCCTTACAGAGGGTCCTTGGATTTTGAAAGTTGTTCATTTCTCTTTACGACTGATTGTTATTAAAAAGCCTTTCAGATAGGTAAATTATATATAGCATCTATATGCAATTGCTACAGTAAGAAGCATGTACTTCACAAAGTCTTTTATTATTTTGTTTTAGCTATGTTTATAATTTAAAAAAATTACTACCAATTCTTTTGGAGGACCACTGTCACCAATTACAGTTATAGCCCAGCATTTTTTTGGCTTGTTACATCCTTCTGTCAACATTCTACAGCTTTTCCTTGCCTTAGGCTTTGTGATATGTTTCCATATTTCTCTTTTGATTAGCACTAACTTTATACAGTTCTTCTGTTGCCTAGGATCTCTTCCCTGAATTCTTGGTTTTAAAAGCTAATGTTTATTTTGTCCCTTTAGGTTTCCTTAAACTTCAGTTCAAGCCCACAAAGAATATGCATAGTTGTATGTTATCAGGGTACATTACTCTGTGTTAGGGAGAAAGATGGGATAGTTGTTTTATTCTGTTTTCTGTTCTTTTTTAATGCTGTCACTTAATTGCAATTGTCATTTTTTAGGGAAGCATGGCCAGTAGTCCTGCTCTTTCCTTTGCACTCCCTTGCTTTTCCCATATTGGAGCAGGGTAGACTGAAGGGTTTTTTTTGCAGTACAGGTCTTCTTGTTGTAGATTTCTTGCCCAGAAAGTTACAGGCTTAAGTGGCAAGATGGGATGTAGAAGATGAGGAGACCCATCCCAGTCCTATTTAAAGGCTTGCATATTTTTGTTCTGTGATTTTAATTCATTTTAACATATTGAATACAGGTATTTAACATATTGAATACAGGTAGTCCTCAATATACAACCATAATTCACCAGAATTATGATTGTAAATCATTGCAGTTATAAGTTGAGGCATCATGTTACTAGACTCGATTTTTCAATATTTTGTAAGACAGTTGTAAAATGAAGGGCATGATTGTTAAGCAAATCCATTTTACCTGATGGATGGGGTTTTTTGGCTGGAAACTGAAAATAAACAACAGCAAAAAACATTGCACATTGCAGCCATGTGACTGCATGATGACCTAATGGTAAGCCAGATGCCAATTGCCCAAAATATGATCATGTGACTGGGGGGAGGTGTGTAACTTCAAAAACAGTAATAACTAGCTTGGGGTAGATCTGAAAGGTCTGATGATAAGTCAGGGACTACCCATATGAGAAATATTGATGTATTTAAAAACCTTTATCAACATACACTATTATATATAGCACAGAATAGTACTATGCTATATGTCATCATAGATAGGGTCAGAAAAAACTTCATTTACTGTTTTAAGCATGCCAATATCTATGTTTCCAATATATATATATTTGTATTAATACAGATACTTGGGAAATTTGTTAATTAAAAATATTTTTGAGCTCTTTTTTGAAATCAATGTTGATACCAGTGTGATAGCACAGAATTACATCTGTAAGATTTATTGCTTTAGCCTTCGGAGAATAGTGGTCCATATTCTCATATAGAGGCAATCTGGCTGCAAGGGGCTTGATGAATGCCTATTCCGGAGGTCGGGAACCTGCAGCTCTGGAGCCACATGCGGCTCTTTGGGCCCTCTGCTGTGGCTCTCTGTCACCCTGTCGTGGCAGAGGAATAAAAGAGCGGTCGCCCTGTCGAAGCAGTGGCATGGCCAGAGCCTTAGTGTGGGAGCAACAACAAAGAGGGCTGGGAGAAAATGGGGGCGGGCGGATCTTGTTGGGTGGGGGCCATCCCCCAAGCCTGGCCTTCCTCCTCCTTTGTCCGCCAAGAGAAAGAAGGGGGTGGCGTGGGGAAGCTCTCCCTTCCCCCACCGAACATTGACCACAACAGCCCAGTGGGAGGGGGAGATGGCCCAGTAGAAATGCCCCCATTGGTGAGTTGGACAGCAGAGAGGCGTGGTTCGGCACCTCCAGACACGAGCTGCTACCTTTGAAACGTGCCACTTTCTCTTGCCTGTGCCTTCCCCCATCTCAGCTCTTTTGCCCAGCAAGAACTATGTTTCTGCTTGCTTTCTTTTCCTGTGCCTTCCCAGAGCTGTGATTCTCTCTCTCTGTCTCTCTCTCTCTCTCTCTCTCTCTCTCTCTCTCTCTCTCTCTCTCTCTCTCTCTCTCTCTCGAGAGAGAGAGAGAGAGAGAGAGAGAGAGAGAGAGAGAGAGAGAGAGAGAGAGAGAGAGAGCAGGTCACGCATCCCGCACCAACAAAGCTGGAAGTAGCTGCCCGCCATTTCCCGCCAGTAAGGCAGTGAGAGAGAGACAGAGAGAGGGAGTTTCATCCCATACTTTGCCTGCCAAGCATCTTTGGGGGCATCCAGGGACTATATTTCCGGCCACTTTGGACTGAGTTGCAGGATGCGAATGCATGCCTGTGTGAGTGTGCTGCTGCTTGGCATAATGCTTCTATGAAGTGTGTGTGGTGATCTAAGGTGGCAATCTCGTACTGCTGTGATGTAACAGCCTGACAGTCACTCCTTTTGCAACACAAGGTTTATTTTTGCATCTTTCCAGAGACAGAGATAACGTGGTCAAATTTCCTTACAGTTATTCCCTGTGTGTGTGGGTTGGGAAGTGGAGGTGGGGAGTGGAAGGGAGGAAGGGAGGGAGAGAGCGAGGGAGAGAAAGAAAGAGAGACAGAGAGAGAGAGAGAGAGAGAAAGAGAAAGAGAGATGAGGGGGATGAGAGGGACAGGGAGATAGAGAGAAAAAGAGAAAGAGAGAGAGGATGACAGAGAGAGAGAAAGAGAAAGAGATGAGAGAGAGACAGAGAGAGAAAGAGAAATGAGAGAGAAAGGGATGAGAGGGAGAGGGAGAGAGAGAGAGAGAGAGAGAGAGAGAGAGAGAGAAGGTAATATAGAGGGAGATAGAGAGAAAAAGAGAAAGACAGAGATGAGAGAAAGAGAAAGATGAGAGGCAGGGAGGCAGGGAGAGGGAGATAGAGAAAAAGAGAAAGAGGTGAGAGATAGGGAGATAGCAGAGAGGGAGAAAGAGATGAGAGGGAGGGAGGGAGGGAGGGAGGGAGAGAGAGAGGGAGAGAGACAGATAGAGGGAGATAGTTAGTCTATTTCCCATAGAAAAAATACGGGGATCCACAAAACCTGGGTAGGCATGCTGGGGGGGTGTCATGTGACTGGATGAGAGTGAGTGACGTCGAGTTGGCCAGGCCCATCCAGGTTTTGTGGCTCCCAGTGTTTTGTTTTCTGTGGGAAACAGGCCCAAGTGGCTCTTTGAGTGTTTAAGGTTGCAGACCCCTGGCCTATTCACTGGGAAATGATTCTTTGGGTGTCATCTGGATCAACCAGATTCCTCAGCAAGATCTCCTTAAGTTTTGAAGCCATAGTCATTCTTTGTCATCTGCATTTAGAATAATCCTATAACCAAAGATAGATGAAATTGTTGGTAAAAATGTATTGTGTGAAGAAGTAATTATGTGTTTCTTTTTGGAAGTAATTATAAGAAACCTATGGAGGAATATGTTGTAAGTTTACCTCCCTTCTCCCCTGAACCTATGTCTCCTGGTATGTTGGGAGCATAACTCCTAGACAGCATTGATTTAGGTGGGCTTTTGATATGAATTTGAAGTTGATGTTGTTCAGCGTAACCTTGCAAATTTATGATACAACTCAAAAGGATGTTTTTCATTTGTGACAATCAGAGAAGATTTGGAGACTGTGTGGCTGAATGTGCAGAAGTGTAAAAATGCAGTTACTTATACTAATAGAAACGTTTAGATTTGCAAGTCTAAGATTAATTTACTCCTGATAAGAACATTAGTATATAGCAAGATATGATTTATATATAGGATTTTGTTGAGTAACTTGTTGCTTATGAAATGCACATGATTGTCAATGAACTTCATGGTCATTAGTGATTTGTTGTTGAACTTTAAAATACCTGATTTTCTGTGAACATCGTTAAGTTTCCTTATCATCTGATTTAAGTTCCTATAAGTCACTAAGTAACTATTCAAAAACATTTCTAAAAAGAATTGCCCAATGTTATTAAAGCAGTACCCTTAAAATAATGTGTGAAAGCAAAACATTTTTCTTATAGTTTTTCCATTTCTTCCAGCCAAAGTGGCTTCCCTGTATCCACTCATTCTTGTCTCCCCAGTGTGATACAGATCTAGAACAGGGTTGGCAGCCTACGGCTCTCAATCTAATTTCATGGCTCCTCAGCTTCATTTCAGAATCTCTCTGAATTCAAGAGCCAATTTGAACTATCTCTTCCCTTCCCTGAGGCCTGCTATTTGGGCAAGAGAAGGATGTCAAAAAGAAAACAAATGAGTGAAACACCCATTTAAAATCATAGAGATGGAAATACCACTCAGGTCATCAATTCAATTCCTGCTCAATGTTGGAATAAAATTAAGGCATCCCTGACTGATGGATGTCTAGCCTCTCCTTGAACAGATCTAATGAAGTGAAGCCTACCATGCATCTGGGTAGAAAATTCTAATATTTAATTGAAATCTGTCTTGTGATAATTTAAATCTATCATTCTACACCCTGTTTTCTGGAATGATGGGAAAAAGCCATTAATTTTTTCCTTGTGATACTTTTTCTGATACTGTATCTAAAGAATGCTATCATATCTCCTCTCAGTGTTTTTTTCCAAAATATGCCCAACTTTTTCAATCTCTCTTCACAAGTACTCTAATCAACCTTGTTGAATTTCTCTAAATGTGTTATTTCAAATCCTCTCAAAATGTAGTATCCGAAAGTGCTGGACTTAATACCCAAGATGTGTGTTCTTATGGATGCCTTTTCCTACAGCCCTGCCATTACGTGCTACTTGTTGATAATTCCTGACATGGCCCTTGGTCAAAATAATAAACATAATAATCAACCACCTTTGAAAATATAGCTTGAAAAAGGGGGAAAGAAAGTGAAATATATGTCAGTATGAAAGCTCTTTGTTATGATATGGCTACATTCTTGACATTGAGTTTTGAAAGCTTCTTAGAATTGTCTACAACTTGTTTATGGGAAGAATTACTACTTATTTTAAATTGAATAAATATAAAGAAATACTGTTATATGAATCATCTGAAAATGACCATAGAACCTGGTGAGTGGTGATTGAACAGGATGATAAATTAAAAAAATATATAGTAGACAATATTTCTGCTTCCAAGCCTTTTCTCTTATATAGGCCATGAACTGGAAGCAACAATAGTAGAATTTTAATTGGTTTTCATTGATCTGTGATTCTAGATAATAGAAGAAATTCCAACTTCATGTTCAATAAATGTCCTGATTATCTAATACTCTTAATACTTTTACTTCTCATTTATTTTTATTTACTTATTTGATTTGATTGCATTTGGAATAGAAAAGTCAGCTGTAATATTAATGACACTTACACTGCTAAGTCCATTACGCACAGTGCCAGACATTTTTGAAAAATGGATCGACACCATCAAACCTTTTATAAACTTAAAGTAACCTTGTCAAATAATATGTCAGATGGAATGAATACAAGTATAAGAAAACAAGTAAGTGCTCAGTGGTCACCTAGTGAATAACAAAAATGTTTCTGGAGTGTATGATGTTTTGTGATATACTTTTAGATTTGAAAAAATCCCTCTAAAGAGATTTGAGCTGAAGTACATGGAAGTTTTTGGTTAAGAAAATTGTCGTGTGTGTGTGTGTGTGTGTGTGTGTGTGTGTGTGTGTGTGTGTAAAACACACACACACACATACACAATTTCCTCTATGTCCCAAGTGGGTTTGTGTTTTATGAATCATATATAATATTCTGATTAGTCACTTGAGAAGTATTCCTTAAACACAATGGTCTTCTTCCTATCTATTTACTGTCTTTAGTTTTCCCAGTTGCAGATGATGGGTACTCTGGGAGATAGTACCTGAGATAATTTTAACTACCAAATAGGTATATTAAGGTTAACATGTCTGTTTGATATTTAACTTCTCTGTATTATTTTTTTCTTTAGAAAACTTAAAAGATTAAAAAAAACATCCTGATTGATAGGATCATTAAAATAGCAGGATGGGATCTATGAAACTGAAGTGTTGTTGAAAAGGTGCTTTTTAAAAATCTCACAGAAAATTAAGAAAGAATTTTGGTCTACATTGTTCTTACACTAATGCTTAGAATGGAGGAAATAAACATGATATGCTTGAATTTATATTAAAGAAAAGCAAATACTATTTAATGGGTATAATGGAGATCTGGTGAAACAACTCCTATGACTAGAATAGAGAAATTAAAAAATATATTTTGTTCCAGAGATTCAGTTGTTATGGAAAGAGAAATGAATTATATTATTTCTTAAAAATATTAGTTTGCCCAAAATGCAAATGATCTTGGCAGCTTTTGAGTTGAAATAAGTAGAACAGCAAGATTTTATTGCCATATTTGTCCAGAGTAAGAAAAAAAATGTCACAATCACCATGGTATGTGAAGAAATAATACTGTTGTTTTTCTGGTGCTCACCCTGCAAAGAGGTGTTTTTGTTTGTTTCAAAAAGAAAATGAAAATATTTTGAAATAGTATAAATAGCAATAGCACTTTTCTTATATACCGCTTCATAGTGCTTTACAGCACTCTCTAAGCGGTTTACAGAGTTCAGCATATTGCCCCCAACAATCTGGGTCCTCATTTTACCGACCTCGGAAGGATGGAAGGCTGAGTCAACCTTGAGCCTAGTGAGATTTGAACAGCTGAACTGTTGAACTAGCAGTCAGCCTGCAATGGCTGCATTTAACCACTGCACCACTTCAGCTCTAAAATTATCCTGACCTGCAAAGCATGGTCTTTCCAGGAAATTCCTTACTGGTCTTGTTGACAACTTTCTTTTTCAGAGGTATAGAAAAGTACAAGACAATCAGATATTCTAATATTTTTTATTATTCTTTTCAGTTGTATCTAATTCTCAGAGCTTGCTTCGTCAAGGCCCTGCAGATTTTTTGGCAAGTTTTTTTGTAAGTGTTGCCATTGCTTCCTTCCTAACACTGAAAGAGACTGGCATGCCCAAGATCATCCAGTTGGCTTTGTGCCTACAGTGGGACTAAAACTTACGGTCTCCTGGTTTCTAGCATGATGCCTTCACCACTATATCAAACTGACTCTCATACACTAATAAATACCAAATATATATTTAAAAAGGCAAGAAAAAAATCTAGTAGTACTAGTAGTTGAGTAAGTAGAAGTAACAGAAACACAAGGGAAACCACTTCTGGTGTTTTCATTTTAAGGAAAAAAAACATTCAAGCAGCATTTGGGCTTTAAAATACTCAATCAATTCAAAACATTAATACTTATTATGGCAATAAAACTAATCGGAAAAGAAGCTCAAAATGGGTGGAAGTTCCTAACGTGGAAGAACCTAAGAACACAATTCTAAACAATTTCAAGGAAGAGAAGTGGAGGAGATAGGTATTTCAAAAATGTAATGTAATGTAATGAATGGATGAATGAATGAATGAATGAATGACAGCAAAAGTAACCAGTGAAACTACAGGTAGATTTTGGGTTATGACAACAATTGAGATTGGAATTTCTGTGCGGAATATGACATCATCTGACTGCGCTGTTTATCAGCAGCAATCCAGGCAGTCCTGGTTGCCATATAAGCCCAGGACCATGCAGGATGTTAAGTGGGAAGAGGTAGGAATCCCAGGCAACGACTGGTGTGTGTGTGTAGAATAGCGCAGTGGGGCTGTTGAGGCTTGGGCTGATGCTTCTGATTCTGTCATATTCATTCATTCATTCATTCATTCATTCATTCATTCATTCATTCATTCATTCATTCAATTGGTTTGCTACCTAGCTTACCACAAGGTGAACTTGTTAGAAATACAGGTATTTCCCAAAATGCAGGTGTTTTTTTTCTCCTGAATTGGTCTGCCTCAAAGAGCTAAATAAATATATCATACCATTATATTTCACGACATACTAATTAGTAAGCTATTTAAGAGATGATAAATAATTAAAAATCATATTTTGAACATTATATTTTTGAATATTTTCATTAATGAACTGGATTAAGACATGGAAGGAATGTTTTTCGTATTTGCTGACATACAATATTGGGTGGGATAACTATTTTGGATATTTTGGAATATTTGCTAATTGAAAAGTGAATATGAACTGGAAGTTGGATGTTATTGTGAAAAAGGCAAATAAAGGCATCAACCAAATGCAAAACATAAAAAGTAACCCTACATTGTTCCACTTTAGTCAAATTTCATTGACTTACGTTATCACCTATGATTCATGGAAAAGCTCTCTGGGCCTCAATTAGATTAGATTATTGTAATACTTTTTATAGTCCAATTCGTATACAATGCCACATAATAATGTTCATAACAATATAATAAACAAATAAGCTCTGAGAAATCTTAGAGATATCCATATTCTCTTACTAGTCTGACAGAGCCACAAGGACACCAGAAGATTTCAATGCCATTTTAAATTAACTATAGTTCAGAATGTTACTTGAGTCCTAAACTGTAGTTCATCTTAAGGAGAATTAGTGAAGACTGGCCAAATAGTAAACTAAGCCTGTGTAGCTGCCTTTGAAGTTGATCCAAAACTTCCAGATGGTTCAGAATGAGCTCCAAGATTTTAACAGAGACTTTCATCTCCAAGTATTTTATTTTCATATTGTCATTACTTGCCAACATAATTTTACTCTCAAATGGAATTAAGTAGTCTTTACTTTGAATAGTCTAGTCCAGTGATGGCGAACCTATGGCACCCGTGCCACAGGTGGCACGCGGAGCTATATCTACTGGCATACGAGCCATTGCCCTAGCTCAGCTCCAGCACGCATGTGCGCCAGGGGCGGGTTCCTAATTTTTTTACTACCACTCTGTGGGCGTGGCTTATTTTGTGGGTGTGGCTTGCCAGCCATGTGACTGGGTGGGCATGGCTTCTCGGACTGCTGAAGGGAGGGGAACTGAGATAGGTCCTGCCGCCCATTCCCCCTTCCCTCAGCAGCTCGAGAAGCCTCAAACATGTGAAAATGCCTAGGATCATCACCGCGTGTTCGTGGCTTCTCGGACTGCTGAAGGGAGGGGAATGGAGATAGCTCCTGCCACCCGTTCTTTCAGCGTCTCACACGCTCCCTCAGCCATCCTCCCCTGCTTGGACTCACTGTGGGGTAGGAAGGCAGTGCATGAGCAGTGCCAAAAACTCGGCTTCTGGGCATGCACAGAAGAAATTTTTTTTAAAAAAATTAGAATTTTTTTCAAAAAAATGGCGGCGCCCAGGCACCGGCAAACGACCACACCGGTACTGTGACATCACCAGCGGGCCGCTACCGGTGCTATAGAGTGGAACGCACTGGTAGGAACCCACCACTGATGTGCGCGCCGGCCAGCTGATTTTTGGCTTGCGCAGAGGCTCTGGGAAGGCGTTTTCGGCTTCCAGAGGGCCTCCAGGGAGTGGGGGAGGACATTTTCACCCTCCCCAGGCTCCAGGGAAGCCTCTGGAGCCTGGGAGGGCGAAAAACGGGCCTACCGGGCCCACCGGAAGTTAGGAAATGGGCCATTTCCGGCCTCCAGAGGGCCTCTGGGGGGCGGGGGAGGCCGTTTTCACCCTCCCCAGGCATTGAATTATGGGCGTGGGCACTCGCGTGTGCGCGATAGCACACGCACGCATGCGCTTTCGGCACCCGAGGAAAAAAAGGTTCGCCATCACTGGTCTAGTCTATCCTTTAAGTAGTAAAGGGATAGGATAACTTCAAAACATTGCTTGCCGTGTAGGTCTGTCTCAGTCATCATCAGAGTTAGAAGTTGTTTATTATTAGTATTAGTATTAACAATTTTGTTATGTTGTTGTAAATCTTAATTATATTATTTTGATACAATGATACTTGTATAGTATTGATTGAATATTATTAACACTCTAACATTTAAATAACTTAGAGCAGTGATAGAAAACTTTTTTGGACTCATATGTCAAAATTTCAGAAAGTGCTTAACTGGACTCTGCTGGTGTCTCTCTCCCCCCACCCCTGCCCCCAGATAAAACAAAAACAATTCATAATAAAAAGTTGGTTTGGATAGTGGGATGGGCTACATATTAATTAAAATAAATAAATATTCAAAAACTTACATAATTGTAAATATTTTTCAATTTGTTTCGGTCTTTCAGAAAAATAAGCCTGTTCCAGGAAGTTTCAGTGTGCTTGACCCCTGGAAAATCAAAGAATGCTCTTGCGTGACTTTACAACCTCCAAAAAGGATGGGAATCATGGCCTGTTTTCACATGCTTTTTGAGGCTCCAAAACCCTGTTGCACAACTTAGAGAGTGTCCGGAGACCACATGGGAATATAACACGTTCTGTGATAACGTCCCATCTTTCTGGAAACTGCAGAAGACTCCTATGAATGTTGTGTGCTCTCATGTGACCTCCAGACCCTCTGGAAGGTGCAAGAGCCCTGCTCTCACACGGTCTCTGGAGCCTTGAAAGAATTACATAAGGACATTTGCATATGATTATTAGATGTTCCAGAAGCCATGCGAGAGCATGACCCTTGCGTTTAAGCTTTTAAAATTTTATCGTAATACGTAAGCATGGCCAATATTTTAAACTAAAAATCAAATGAGTTTTCCAGAATTTTGAACTTGTAATTCTTGATTGTTGTGAGCAACCCAGAGTTGCTGAGAGTAGCATACACATTTTTTATTAAGGTTGGTTGCACAGTCAGCCACATGTTTAGTTTGGATTGACATTTTTAGCCACCTATCCTTCCCAAGGAACTAGGGTAGGCAGTTGTTGTTTGATGGTATTAAAGGTATCATATGATGGAAGCTGCTTCTGGCAATTGATTAATGTGATTTTCTCAATGCCAATAAGGTTCAAGTGAGGTTTCATTTGTTTTGGGATTGCACCTAAGGCACCTATTACTGTTGTACTACTTTGCTTTCATTTGCCACAGTTTTACTTCTATTTGTAGATCTTTGTATTTTGTTATTTTTTCCAGTTCTCTCTCTCCCATTCTGCTATCTGGAAGTACTACAATGTTCACTTATTCAGTCTTTTTTTGTCTTTATTTCAATAATAGTTAGGTCTGCAGCATTATGTGGCAGATTCTTGTCTATTTGAATTCTAAAGTCCCAGAGCACTATTGTTTCTTCGTTTTCTATTAGTTTGTCTGTTTTGTGGTCCCAATACTTTTTGCTTGCAGGCAAATGGTAGTTCTTGTAGATATTCCAATGCACATTGTTGCTACAGTACTTTGTCATGCCCTGTTTGTAGTTGCTTTATGCGATCTTGCAGCACTTACTAGGCTGTCTGTTGTTTCTTCAGCTTTCTCATCTAATGGCAATGTTCCAGGTCTTAATTTCTAGCAATTTTTGAAGTATGTTTTTCCTCCAAATTTGTAAACCTGGTTGAGATCTGTAAAGGAATTAAAATTCCTCTTCTCCTTTTTAAATAGAATATGCCAAATAATGCAGAAATATTTTAAAAATATGTAAAATTAATTGACTAGGAGTACTTGATCTTAGGTTTGTAATGTTCTGCCATTATTGGAGCACTAATACAGATAGTCCTCAACTAACGACCCATTGAGCCCCAAATTTATGTTGTTAAGTGAGAAATTTATTAAGTGAGTTTTGCTACATTTTATGACTTTTCTTGCCATCGTTGTTAAGTGAATCACTGCAGTTGTTTAATTAGTAACACGGTTGTTAAGTGATTCTGTCTTCTTCATTGACTTTGTTCGTGAGATCGCAAAAGGTGATCGCGTTACTCCCAGACACTGCATCCGTCGTAAATATGGATCAGTTGCCAAGCATCCAAATGTAAATCATGTGACCATGGGGAAGCTGCAATGGTGATAAGTGTGAAAAATGATCATAAGTCACTTTTTCAGTGCAGTTGTAACTTTGAACGGTCACTAAGAGAACTGGTGTAAGTCGAAGATACCTGTAGTTCTAGATACTTTTGGTTTTCTGATGTAATGTATAGCTTATGATTCACTGATTCATTTAATAACAGAGCAATTACTCCAGTTTGGTTATCTTACAATGACCAAAAACAGATTATGTGATACATGTTACTCCATTTCTATTACTCCATTCCTAAATGTAGAAAATTACTTTATGAATCTAATGAAGGAATTTATTTGGAAACAGGATAACTTCTTTATTAAAGTTTAGGGGAAAATACTTCTTGTGTATAAAGGCCAGAGGCATGGAATATGTGCCTATATTGCTGTTGAGATAAAACTTTAGCAGAAATCATGTCAAGGAGTGAATTTTCTGTATAACTCACCACAGTATTTTAGGTTAGCATTTTTGGAGAGCAGCATTTGTGACAACTTATGTCAGAGAAGATATAAAATAATCTTGTATAACATATCTCTTCTATAAGTATGCAGAATGTTAACTTCACTTTCTTGTATATTCAACAGCAAGGTAATATTGCTGAATATGGTTCTAATCCAGTTTAAATGAAGAATAAATTGTGGGATAATCATGTATTATCCACACTCCAAAGATCTAGCTGAATATTCAACATCAATTATCAATCATTATAGAGCAGTGATGGCTAACCTTTTCCGGACCAAGTGCCCAAAGCATGTGTGCGCGTGAATGCGTGCGCCCGAACCCCCAAAATGCAATGCATGTGCGCCCCCTGTGCATGTGCCCCCATGCATGCACATGTGGCCCCGCGTGTGCACCAGCAGTGGGTTGCTCTCGGTTCTGCCTGGTTCTGTGAACTGGTAGTGGAGGAGGCTCCGCCCACTCCATCCACTCTTCTGCAAGCGCAGAAGAGTCGCATGCGAGCGCAAGCTTGCGCATGAACCTGTAGCAACGGGATTTAGAACCCACTACTGGTGTGCACCTCTCCCGCATGCATGCGTGTGACCCCCACCACCTGTGCACATGCACATGCAGCCCCTGCACACGTCCTTTCCCCCATGCATGCACATGTGGCCCCTGCATTCGTGCGTGCCCCCTCATGCACCATACCCCAGCGCATGCGCGGCAGAGATCCGAAGTCCAGCTGACCGGTGGGAGGCATGTGTGCATGCGCGGCGGAGCTGAACTGGAGCAGCAGCTCGTGTGCCATCAGAAAGGGCGCTGTGTGCCACCTCTGGCACACGTGCCATAGGTTTGCCATCACGGTTATAGAGGGTGAAATAGAGCAATTCACTTATAAATTTGGCATAGTAGGCTATTTGCAATGCTGACAAATAGTATATTTGCATATGCAGATGCTTTTCTATTTTCTTCTCTGAATTGGGAAACCTTTCTTATCAACTTTACTGTTTGTTCAGGAATTGGAGATATTAGGTTGTTGATTTGTTTTCTTCTGGATTAGCTGCCAGTTTTATGTTTATCTAATTATTATTGTTAATAACTGGATTGTAATAAACTGTGTATTTAATTAAGTAGTAAGCCTTTCTGTTTGCCTGATTAGGTAAAAAATATGATTCAAGTATTGAAATAAATATCTGTGGGATGGTGAATATCTCTGAATATATTAGGCAAAACAAACCTTGGGATTTTTGAATCATATAAAAATGGATAAAGCTACTATAGTAAAGATACAATAATAATAAAAGAAAAAAACTTAAAAATTGAATTATAGTACTTATGAAAATGGTGAACATCATTCTTGTGTGTGTGTGTGTGTGTGTGGATGTTTGTATAGCTTTTACATATTAAAATCTTTTCTTTTTCTTTTTTCTTTTTTCTTCTGCCATTGAATCAGATTTTTGACTCCTGTTGAATGCCTGCAGTTTTGTTGGGAAGCTTTTTTGGAACTTGGCTATTTTGTCCTTCTTAGGTCTGAGAGGCTTAACTCAGCTGGTTTGTGCTTAAGGTGGGACTGAAACTCACTATCTCCCAGTTTCTAGTCTAAACTGACACTTTTAAACCAAGCATATGATTGACTAATAAGCATGATAAAGTCCATTCATGTTTTGCAGTTATTGCAGTGAAAAAATAATATTTAATATGTCTTATTTAAAGAAGTCATTCTGAATATTTTTAAATTTAATAGTACCACTTAATATTAACTTAGATATTTTCTTATAGAATATTATTTTTATATAAGAAGCTTATTGCATTGATACTTAAATGTTATTGTATTTTTTCCTATTACTTTTAAAAAGCAGCCAATTAATACTTTATTTATTCATAGTAATCCAGAAAGTCAAGATATAAGGAATGGTTTTTGGAAATTAGAATCCTATACAAATGTTTTCTTCTATGTGATAAATAGTATTCAGTTTTGTTCTTTACATACTATGCCAGTGATGGCAAACCTTTTTCTGGTTGCGTGCCAAAAGTATGTGTGTGCGCCCGTGATATCGCACTTGCGTGTTGGCACCCACAATGCAATGCATGCCCCACCTGCGCATGTGTGCATGACTCCCCCCCGCACATATGCGCTTTTCCACACATGCCCCCCATCCTGTTTTGGGCCTGGAAAGCCTCCTGCACCAAACTTTGCCAGCGCAAACGGTCTGCCGCCGCTGCTCCTCATCCTCCTGCCAGCCTCATGCTCCGGGCAGCATCCAGCATGGCCGTTTGCGCCGGCAAATGTTGGTGCCTTAGACTTCTTCTAAGGTAGCATTCCTGGCCAGCGTGCCTCTTATACTTATCACAGCGCCGGGGAAGCGGCAGTGTGAGAACTGCCGCCGCCAGGTGCGAAGGGGTGGGGGCGGCAGGAACAGCAGGCGGGGGTTTTCCTCCCTCCCCGCCAGAGGCTTTTTTCCTTTCCAGACCAGCTCCAAGCAAGCTGTGCACAAATTTCAGCAGCTCTTGCACCACCGCCTGCATAGCTTGCTTGGAGCTGGTCTGGAAAGGAAAAAACCGTAACCGAATTAGGCGGGACTCGCCCCACCCAGGTCCCTCCAAATGGGTCTCCCTACGTAGCTCCACACTGAATTATGCGACCCGACATTGATCATCCACCCAAAAGGAGCCCACCCTCCGAGCTGTTCCAAGCGCCCGCTTTCTGCAGTGAACAAGCTGGGAGCGCAAAAAGCTCTTCCCCTCTACCTGCATGCTGTTTATTACTGGCTCTTCACCCCCCTCTGCACCCAGATAGCGGCCGGTGGCCCCAGGTAGCACATGCTGGTGAAGAACAAGCTATGTCTTTTCAATGACCTTCTCTAAATTGCAAATGAATAATATATTTTGGAAACAGAAGATAACATCTTTTGAAAAGAGGAAACAATTAAATACTTGGAAACTTTAAATTTTTAATTATTATTTAAGTTAGATGCAATTGTCCTATATCACCTGTCTTTGTTCACACAGCATATCTCCCACAACTTACACTCAAAAGTGAAGCGTAAATGTTGATCTGAAATAGGTTTTGTATTTCTAAACTAAATAGAAAAACTATTTGCCCTAGCATACATTAATTTACTAGGGCTTTTTCTGCAATGTTCAGTGAATATTTCTTTGATCCTTACTGTATAGTGTGAGTTCTTCAGGAGAAGAAGTGGAAGGTTCGAAAACATACCAATGCATATCAAACATGTAATTTTGCTTTAGCGTTAGGAATATAAGAACTCTTGTTTCATAAAGCAGCATCAACCGGGTGTAAGTTATTTTTTTCAACAAGTGTTATAGAAGGAGGTTGAGAAGAGTTTTCAAGAGGACTAACCAAGAGATTTTCTAGGCAGGCTAGGTCTAATATGGACTACGGGGAGTCAGAAGCTGTGAACTCACCATTGCTGCTCTATCTGCTTTTACTATATGTCTCAGGCTAATTCCCAATAAATGCATCTCCTGTATTTCCCTCCCCTGACACTAGCTAGCTAAAATATCTTCCAAGTGTGTTTTAGAGAGACTGCTGGGAGAAATGAACCATTGTACCTTTTGTAGAATAGCTTGTAGCATGGGCTGCAAATTAATCTCCAGTGCTCTCTAAAGCTGACCAGTCTGGAAAATTTTCAGTACAGATATCCTAGAATGGGTATCTGATGCAGGATATGCTTGATAAGACATTGTAATATGGTAGAACTTCTCTTGGGATATATGAATGAATGGTGTTGCCCACTGGCCACATTGCACAATTGCATTGTACTCTTGCACCCCTGGATTCATCATTAAGCAAAATAAGCACACATTTAGGGTATCAAGAGAAGGGGGACACCACATAATTTTTCTCTAGCCATCATGCCGATAATTGTTTCACTGCTGCACTGAACTTCAGTTTTCAATAAATTTTTGAATTTGTTGAATCTTTCTTATAACAATTCTATTAAAAATGCATTACAAGTTGTTGAAATTTGCATTTTTCTATTGCCCAAGTTAGAATGAATTTATATTGCTTATTGATATCTAGTGTTAAATATTTTGTTTAAGTTTACATTTAAGATAGTTGCGATGGGTCCGGCCTGGGGATGGTCTGGAAGAAAAATAATTTTTTAATCTCTTACTTTATTTTCATCACTGATTGAGGTTGAAGGTGTCATCATTTAAGCATGGAAAGACCAAGGGGCATCACTGTTAGGCTGTATTTAGGACATCAACTAAGGCAGGGGTGTTAAACTCGATTTCATTGATGGCCACATCAGGGCCGTGGTGTCCAGGGTGGGTGTGGCCGGCTCAAAATCACTCATGTTTGGGGGCACCTGTGGTGGCCTAGGCGGGGCTCGGGGAATCCTCCTGTAGCCCTTTGCCAGTGAAAATGGAGCCTGGAGGGCTGTGCACAGCCCACCCAAGCACCGTTTTTGCTGGCAGAGGGCTGCAGGAGGCCAGCACGGCCAAAAACGGAGCCCGGGAGGGCCACACGCAGCCTTCCCGAGCTCCATTTTTGCTGGCAGAGGCACTGCGGGCCGGTCCTTTCCTATTTCCAGGGTGGTCCCATGGGACAGATCTAAGCACCCTGCGGGCCAGATCCGGCTCGCAGGCCTTGAGTTTGACACCCCTGAACTAGGGCATCACTTAAATGGAATGTGAAGTGGTAGTAAGCCATCCTGTTTGATGCAAACTGTTGAAAGAGTTGGTAGCCAGTAATACATGCTGCAGATAGTCCTGCAGTCCACAGCATGGAAGACCCAAAAGACTCCATTCTGGGTGGCTTTGGTGAGTGCCAGGGGATTGCCTACACTATGTGTGCATCAAAACTCTGATGTATCTTCTGCCAGCTGGATGTTTTAATAAGTACTATAGACTTCCCTGAAGCTTGCATTAAAGATGCCAAGATGGTGTCCCCTTTGTCTGGGTAGCTTCTGCAAGCAGAATAATTCTAAAATCATATTCTGGAAACATTTCAACCACCACTTGATGAGAGGAGTCTTCTCCTGCAGAACTGGTCCAAAACATTTCAAATGACACAAATTGTTTCATTATGGTCAGTTGGGTATCTATATTGCTTCAGTGAAGTAAATGAGCTTGCCTTTAATGATCAAAGTTGTATTATCAAAGTGAATCATTGTTGCCTCAGGCCTAATTTTTAGATTAACCAGTATCCAAGTTCTGCCTGGGCATAGTATGTACTATTCTATTCATTTCAGTGATCAAAATGGTTTCTGGGTTTCCAGCATGCGTGCGACGATCATTTGTCTTCTGTGCATGCGGCAGTGCCGAAAACCGGTCTGTGCATGCACGCCGGCCAGCTGATCATTGGGTGTGCATGCGTGCTAGAACCCAGAAGTTTGGCTTTTCCGGAGCGTGATCCCTTCATGTGTGCGACAGTGCCGAAAACTGGCCTGTGCATGCACGGCGACCAGCTGATCGTCGGGTGCGCATGTGTGCCAGAACCCAGAAGTTCAGCTTTTCTGGAGTGCGATCCCTTTGCACACGCGACAGTGCCAGAAACCGGCCTGTGCATGCACACCGGCCAGCTGATCGTTGGGCGTGCATGTGCACTAGAACCCAGAAGTTCGGCTTTTCTGGAGTGCGATCCCTTTGCACACGTGGCAGTGCCAGAAACCGGCCTGCGCATGCACACCAGCCAGCTGATCATTGGGCATGCATGTGCACTAGAACCTGGAAGTCCGGCTTTTCCGGAGCGCGGCCCCGATAAGCGCATGCGTGTACAATGTTTCTGCACAAGCTTTCCGGCACTTGGTGCTGAAAAGGTTTGCCATCACTGCCCTAAGCCACTCTATCCCTTAGGCCCATGATGGCAAACCTATGGAGCCATATCTGCCGGCACACGAACCGTTGCCCTAGCTCATCATGACCAGCTGATTTTCCGCTCACTCGGAAGCTCTTGGAGGGCATTTTCAGCCTCTGGGGGGGCAGGGGGGCATTCTCGCCCTCCCCAGGCTCCAGGGAAACCTCTGGAGCCTGGGGAGGGTGAAAAACGGGCCTACCGGGCCCACCAGAAGTTGGGAAATGGGGGTGGTGGAGGGAGGGTCGTGTGCGCATGCACAGGATGGGGCAGCATGGAGTGGTTGCACATGCATGGGAGCGGGGCACATGCAGGAGCATTAAATTATGGGTGTGGGCATGGGCGCACGTGTGATAGCACACAAGCTTTTGGCACCCGAGGAAAAAAAGGTTCGCCATCACTGCCTTAGGCATTGCAGGAAGTCCCATCTGGGATGTGAAACTTTTCACTGTATAGAGAAGGAAAAAGCAAAGTTAATATAAGAGAAATTTGAACACCTGCAACCATCTCTGTTTGGTAAGAATTTTTTATTTCTGTTGGAACATGAGAAAGACGTTTTGTCTTTTTGTCTCATTTTTTTTCTAAACAAAGGTGAATATTCTAGGACAGTGATGGCGAACCTTTTCGGCACCAAATGCCGAAAAGGAAGCACGCGCTGGCCAGCTAGCCTTCCAGATTTCTGGCGCGCATGTGCACGCGACGATCAGCTGGCCAGCGTGCATGCTCACACATGAAAACAGAAGGCAAGCTCTTCCAGTTTCCAGCACTGGCACACACAAGAAGGCCAGCTGATTGTCACACATGCATGCATGCACGCCAGAAACCTGGAAAAGGAACGGGCGACAACACACGTGCCAGGTGACATGGCTCCATGTGCCACTTGGGGGACGCGTGTCATAGGTTTGCCATCACGGTTCTAGGATAAATGTATGAACTCCCTCAATGCCTGTGTTATGTGTCCTTGATATCAAAATTTATCTTTTTCAGCATCTGTTTACCCAGCCTGACTTTTCATGCAAGTTACAAACAAAGTTAGGGGATTCAAAACAATATTTCTCAACCATATTATTGTCTTCATGATTCAAGAAGGCGTATACAGAAATAAAGCTTTGGGGTCATAAGGATTCATTTGTAGGCTAAAACTGTCAAATTACTGTAGATGGGAGAACATTTTTGATTTCTGTCTATGTGTCTTGATTGTGGCTGGTTGATTAACAGTTCAAATTAGGCACACGATCTTTTCCCAGAATAAAATCTATCAAAGCAAATATGTCATTTAGCTGTAAATGATGATATGGTAATTTATAAAAAATGAGGCTGAATTATTCCAGCTGTTAGATTTCTCAGGTCTGTAGGAATTGACATGGACAGAGAAAATGCATATGGAATGAAGGAAATCAGCAACTGGCAGATGACCTGAATGTGTTCTACTGCAGGTTTGAAAGGAAACTACAGCCACCTATCTCCACAATCTCCATCCCAGACACACCAACAACAGCCAAACCTCCTACAACTGAACCCATCCCATTGGGTTCACAGCCCCTGGTGATCACAGAAAAGGAAGTGCAAGATCTATTTCACAGACAGAAGCCGGGAAAAGCACCAGGTCCAGACAAGATAACTCCTTCTTGCTTAAAAGTCTGTGCTGACCAATTGGCCCCCATCTTCACCCAAATCTTCAATAAATCACTAGAGATATGCCATGTTCCCTCTTGCTTCAAACGCTCCACTATCATCCCAGTGCCGAAGAAGCCCTCCATCAAGGAACTGAATGACTACAGACCAGTTGCTCTAACATCTGTAGTTATGAAAACCTTTGAAAGGCTAGTGATGTCCCACTTGAAAACCATCACGGATCCACTGTTAGACCCCCTGCAATTTGCATACCGAGCAAATAGATCAACAGATGATGCTGTTAATATGGCTCTGCACTACATCCTACAACATCTTGAATCTCCAAATACCTACGCAAGGGTCCTCTTTGTAGACTTTAGTTCAGCATTCAACACCATCATACCGGACATTCTTCTAACTAAACTAAATCAGCTAGCGGTACCTGAACACACTTGTAAGTGGATCACAAGCTTCCTAACAGAAAGGAAGCAGCAGGTGAAGCTAGGCAAAATCACATCAGATACCTGTACAATTAGCACAGGGGCCCCCCAAGGCTGTGTACTCTCACCACTTCTCTTCTCTCTATATACCAATGACTGCATCTCAAATGATTCATCTGTTAAACTACTGAAGTTTGCAGATGATACAACAGTGATTGGCCTCATTCGAGACAACGATGAAACCGCATACAGACAGGAGGTTGAACAACTAGTCTCATGGTGCGACCGGAACAATCTGGAATTGAACACATTCAAAACCGTAGAAATGGTGGTAGACTTCAGGAGAAACCCTCCCATCCTACCACCTCTTACAATACTAGACAACACAGTATCAACAGCAGAGACCTTCAAATTTCTAGGTTCCATCATATCTCAAGACCTAAAATGGTCATCTAACATCAAAAACATCATCAAAAAAGCACAACAAAGAATGTTCTTTCTGCGCCAACTCAGGAAGCTCAAACTTCCCAAGGAGCTGCTGATACAGTTCTACAGAGGAATCATTGAGTCTGTCATCTGCACCTCTATAACTGTCTGGTTTGGTTCTGCAACCCAACAAGACAGACACAGACTTCAGAGGATAATCAGAACTGCAGAAAAAACAATTACTGCCAACCTGCCTTCCATTGAGGACCTGTATACTGCACGAGTCAAAAAGAGGGCCGTGAAAATATTTACTGACCCCTCGCATCCTGGACATAAATTGTTTCAACTCCTACCCTCAAAACGTCGCTATAGAGCACTGCACACCAAGACAACTAGACACAAGAACAGTTTTTTCCCGAACGCCATCACTCTGCTAAACAAATAATTCCCTCACCACTGTAAAACTATTCACTAGGCTGCATTACTATTACTATTAGTTTTTCTCATTGTTCCTATCACCCATCTCCTCCCACTTATGACTGTATGACTGTAACTTGTTGCTTGTATCCTTACGATTATTTCATATTGATTGTTTCCTGATTGCTTACTTGAACCCTATGACAACCATTCTTGACAAATGTATCTTTTCTTTTATGTACACTGAGAGCATATGCACCAAAGACAAATTCCTTGTGTGTCCAATCACACTTGGCCAATAAAGAATTCTATTCTATTCTATTCTAACCTTTGAAACATTTTTTTCCTAGAAGAGCACTTGGCAAGTGATCAGAAAGGGAACTTCATATCTGCCCAATTTAGTTAGTTAGATTAACTCTAGATATTATAGTAAGGGGGGGCACTTACTCAAATAAATTAGCCAGGTCACATTAGATGGAAGGCCATCTTACTTATTCATAAACAGATATTTGTGTGTGTGTGTTTAATTTCCTACTTGTTAATTTTAATAACTAGCTGTGTATTTATGATGGGATAGGGAAATACGTATTAAAATGAGGAAGGCATCAGCTTTAATGAGCATCCTCTGACCTCTTGGAGACACTTGCATTTCTGTTCTTTCATTCTCCTCTTCATTTTGCCTCTCCTTGAACACATTTTCGGCATCTGGCCAATCAACCATAACAGCATTGCTGGATATCTCCATTAAGCCCTGAGCTGTTTCCTTATTATTAATGTAAATGTTTCAGTATTAGAAAGCACCCATGTCCTACCAAAGAACAAATAATAGTTGCCTATGCCTCCATCTGGAGCGTCCATTGCTTAATCATGAAATGCAGTGGTCTTTCCTCCCTACAGCATGAAACATGAAACTTTGAAGTTGTTATTGCTCTACTAATAAGCCTAAAGGAAAAATTCAAAATGTTAAGAGCTATGTAATGCTTAAGGTATTAAAGGATATTGTTGAACTTAATAATTCTTTCCTTTTCACAGAAGAAGTAATCATTAACATTGGTTGCCAACTTTTTAGAAAGCTGTATTGGAAGGAAATGACAAATTCCAGAAACACAAGGGTATATTCACGTGTTCAAACATAACTAATCATGATATCTAGATAGAATTTCTCGTGTTAATTTCTTGTCATGCAGGAAGGAAGAAATGGACAAATAATAACAAGAACAATCTCCTCTTGAACTTTTTGTTATTTAAATAGTATCTGCAATATCCATGAGAGAGTAATTTTCCAGAAAACTGCAGCACAGTCATTTTATCTTCAAAATGAGAACCAAATAAGAATTTTAGAACTGGTTGAGAGTGCATTGATTTCAAAATTTTTATATCCACCAAGCCTCAATTGTACTTCCAAGTTAAAATGGGAACTGTCCCTAAAAGCAATTCTTTCTTTAGTGGCTTCAGTGGCTGGGTTTGCTCTTTGTCATTAAGTTATATGAATTTCCATAGTTTAAATTAAGGATGATATGTAAACTTAGTGAGGTAGTTAATTGTTTTCTGCTTAATGTAACTTAAGCCCTGGCTAATTCAAGAAACCATGCTGAAGCAAACATGTTAATGCAAGTAGACAATATTTTGGTACTTAAGGCTACTGTTAACGTTTTTTAGGAGAGAGCTAGGAATTCTATAGTCGTAGGCAAAGTAGATGAATTCACATTGCTTTGTTTTCCTTTTTTGGCACAGTGGGATACAGCAACATTTTATTAAAAATACAACATTGATTTTTTTTGTAGGAAATGTAGTTTACCTTTTATATGTTTTTTCTTTCAGAATGCTGGTGATCTACATTGCTAATTTTAGCAATCAGTCAGAGAAAACCCTAGGGCAGTGATGGCGAACCTTTTTTGGGTCAAGTGCCAAAAGGGTGTGTGTGTGCGCGCTAGCGTGCGCACACATGCCCACACCCATTCCCTCCCCCCACGCATGCGCACAACCCCCCCACGCTGCCCCCTGGGCATGCGCACACACTGCCACCCCCACGCAAAGGCCTTACTGAAGACTGGGACAGTGAAAAACAGCGAAATGGGCAAACCGGATGTTCGGGAAAACGCACTTCTAGTTTGCCCGTTGGGCTGTTTTTTGCACTCCGGGGCTTCAGGAAGCTTCCCTGAACACTCTGGAGTGCTAAAAACAGCCCAATGGCAAACCGGAAGTGTGTTTTCTGAACTTCTGGTTTGCCTGTTTCACCGTTTTTTGCATTCCAGGGCTTCAGGAAGCTTCCCTGAACCCTCCGGAGTGCGAAAAACAGCCCAACGGCAAAAGTGCATTTTTCCAAACTTCCGTTTTGCCCATGGAGCTAAAATAGGGCAATGCCTCGACAGCACTCTGATATGGCTCCGCATGCCACCTGTGGCACGTGAGCTATAGGTTCGCCATCACTGCCCTAGTGGGTGCAAATACAAGGCTAAGAACTGCACACTGGTTTTGGATTGAAAATTTAGACCATGCTTACACCAATTGTGCAGGATTAGAGTATCATTATGCAATTAAGAGATGCTTTGATTTTATTTTTCTTGGATAATTTTATGAAAAAATAAATTTAGAAACATGATTATAGACTTGATGTGAGGAATGCTTTTTTTTCAATGACTATTCGTTATCCATTAGATCAGGGGTTCCCAATTCCTGGGTTGCAGACGGGTATCAGTCTGTGGCCTGTTAGGAACCAGACTGTGCAAGCGGCAGGTGAGCAAGTGAAGCTTCATCTACGCATGCGTGGGATCTAGATTGTGCGCAAAATCATATCCCTCCTCCCCTGGTCTGTGGAAGACAATTTTTCTTCCAAAACCACTTCTTGATGCCAGAAAAGTTAGGGCCGCTGCATTAGATGTCAAAGTGGAATTTTATTTACTGTGTATTGAATTAATCTAAATAATCATAGATTAAAGTGACCAGATTTTTTTTTTAAGCGGGACACCGACGGGGGCGGGGCCGCCTGGACGCCGGGTTTTGCCCTCTGCGCATGCGCAGAACGCTGCGCATGCGCAGAGGGCAAAAGACCGCTAATGTCGTTTCACAAGAGCCGTTCGCGTGCAGGGCAGTTTATAAATAGCGGCCACCAGGTAGGGAGCCGGCCGGGGTTGCACAGGGCTGGGGGAGGCTCGCTAGCCCGGCAGCTCCGGCCGCAGGAAAGAGCGGGGGGGGTGCCGTACTGGGAAGGGCCAGCAGTCGCCGCCGCCTGAGGGGGCCACCCGCCCGCCCGCCCGCTTCGCTGCACCGGATCCCGAGTCGTGCCGGCTCTCCCGCGGCCACGATGCCCGCCGACCTGATGGAGAAGAGCTCCTCCTCGCCTGCGGCGGCCATCCCGGCCGGCGCCAGAGGAGTCAACGCAGGACGCCCGCCCGCCGCCCACGGCCGGCCCGAGCTGAGAGGCCTGCTGCTGCTGCGGCTGGGCCTCCAGTCCTGGCGGCGGGAAGGCTGCGGTGGCGGCCCCAGCCTGCTGAGCCAGCGCCGGCCCGAGCCGAGGGCCATGGATGCGACTCCTTCGCTCGGGCCGCCCCGCCCACCGCGACGCCGGCCTTTTCGAGAGGGCGGGGCTGCATCAGGTGCCTCTCCACCGTGTCCTTCACTGCCCTCCAGTGCATGCCCGGCGCCTGATGTAGCCCCGCCCTCTCGAAAAGGCCGGCGTCGCGGTGGGCGGGGCGGCCCGAGCGAAGGAGTCGCATCCATGGCCCTCGGCTCGGGCCGGCGCTGGCTCAGCAGGCTGGGGCCGCCGCCGCAGCCTTCCCGCCGCCGGGACTGGGGGCCCAGCCGCAGCAGCAGCAGCAGCAGCAGGCCTCTCAGCTCAGGCCGGCGGCGGGCGGGCCTCCTGCGTTGACTCCTCCGGCGCTGGCCGGGATGGCCGCCGCGGGCGAGGAGGAGCTCTTCTCCATCAGGTCGGCGGGCATCGTGGCCGTAGGAGAGCCGGCGCGACTTGGGATCCGGTGCAGCGTCCCCTGTAGCGAAGCGGGCGGGCGGGCGGGGGGGGGTGGCCCCCTCAGGCGGCGGCGACTGCTGGCCCTTCCCAGTACGGCACCCCCCCGCTCTTTCCTGCGGCCGGAGCTGCCGGGCTAGCGAGCCTCCCCCAGCCCTGTGCAACCCCGGCCGGCTCCCTACCTGATGGCCGCTATTTATAAACTGCCCTGCACGCGAATGGCTCTTGTGAAACTTGCCAAACTTGTGAAGAGCCCTTGCAAAGTCGTGCCCGCCGAAAATTGTATTTGTCTTTCGCCCCCCATGAGCCGCGGCTGGCCGTCCCTGCAGGGGAGAGCCCGCCCCCCAGCCCTCCCTCGCCCCTTTCAAAAAATCGGGACTTTTTAAGAGGGCGGGCGGGACGCGGGACAAACCATTAAAAAGCGGGTCTGTCCCACCAAAATCGGGACGTCTGGTCACCTTATCATAGATATATGTGAAGGTTTTAGAAAGATATATTTTATCCCATATTTATCCCCCATGCCATTGCATAAGCAACACAATATATACTTATATCATTTTGCCTGCTACTATCAGGTATATCAACCATCAGCTTGCTTTACCATTTTTAGGAATAAAGAGATTTGTATATACCTAGGACCACCAAATATATATTTCTTCAAGTTTTAGAATAGGATGTCATAACTGATATCTTGTTCCAAGCACATGGGAGAGAAATAAAGATATTTCTGTATTGTCTCCAATTGTATTGTAAATTTATAAAGAACATTCTTCTCGTAACATATGGTATTTGTTCTAATATTTACTAAGTGCAGATATTAGAAAAGTGTAATATTTCTATTTAACGTTCATGGCAGAAAGTAATAGAAATGTTTTTTTAAAATATCTTCTCCTTGTAGAAAAGTTGCAGAGTAATTATTTAGAAATGTTGTCTTAATGCCATAATATGAAGTTAGGAATAATATTTATAAACATTTTTCTGCTAATGCTATGAATTTATCATAGTATAGAATTTAATTTCCATTTTTGGGAATGAAACTTGGAAGACGGGCACATTGAAAGAAGGGAATTCCAGCACAGCATATATACTATCAATGGACCATTGTGCCATTGTGTTCTACTTACTAACCACTATGGATGAACAGTGACAAGCATTCTGTTATGAACAACATAATTTTTTAGTCCAAGTATTTGGTTACTTCCTAGGATTATTTGAGAGAGGAATTTTTATTTTTAATTTATTTGAAAATATAAGTAGTCATAAATAGTATTTCTTGGTATGGAGAGGGATTTTTGTCTTACTAGAACAGCTACTAAGAAAATTTTATTTTAATAAAAGCTGAGGAAGTATTCTAGAAAATTTGTAGATGAATTTAACATCCTAAAAATTTATCTCTTTTAAAAATATATATTTAGAGTGACAGTGATTTACAGTTTGCATTGAGGTTAAAGCTGTTACTTTGCTATTTTTATTTTTGGATCAGAATTCCTTCAGATTTTTAACCTAGTTAGTTGTAAACTATAAGAAATAGTGAAACTCTTATTTTAATCAATAATTCTTTCAAACTCATATATTGATATGACAGTAGTAAACAGAATAAGGATTCCTGTATTACCAAATGTAACATCTGCCTTAAATAAGTACATTTTCAAGTGATTGAAAAATCCAAAATTCTGCTATTCTGCTATTATAAATAAATACAGGTAGTGTTAGGTTTTACCAAGTAGGTAAAAAACAAAACAAAACAAAAACCCTTTTCTAATAAATGCCCAAGTAGGATTGTGCTCCTTTTGCCACTGAAGGGCTTCTACATATGCTTCATTTTTTCGTTCCTTCATTTTTAACACTGCTTTCTGTCCTCATGGGTAAGTCGTCTTTATCTCTATGTTACCCATGAAGATTTCCCCTTCGGTATATATGTATACACAAAAATCGAATAAATTATTTGCAAAATAGAGCACTCATTTGAATTTAAAATATCCATGCAGTTCATTCTAATATCATGGACTGTTTTGGAAAGCAGAATGTGGATTTGATTATATTTAGAAGTAAACAAAAATTTTAAAACCACAATTCTTAAAAATTTACTTCAAAAGGTAATTTAAAAAATAACAGCTATTAGAACAATTAAAGGAAAGAATGCAAAAACCAGAGAATAATTTTGATTGCTTCCTTCTATAGAATTTGTACAGAGTATCATTTTTGAAATATGACTGTAATTTCCACTGATAGAAGAAAAGAGCAGGGTGTAATGCCACGTCTATGAAATAAATTTTATTAATTTCATTGTTTGGTTTTTCCAATAAACTGAAACAGTAGCAAAATACTTACAAAAATGTTTAGCCTAAGAATGGGCAAAAGGTTGAAATTCAATGCTAATTATCTAACTTTAGAATCAATCGAGAGATGTGGTGGCCTAGAAGTAGAGCTCTCGCCTCACAATCAGGAGGCTGTGAGTTTGATCCTAGGTAGCAGCAGATATTTCTCTCTCTGGGTGCAATTGTCAGAGTAATTGTCTGCTGCAATTGTGTAGGCATCAGGAAGGGCATCCAGCCAGCAAACACTTGATCTCCATTCAGTTACCCCGACTCTACCCTGATGCAAGGGATTACCGGGTCATTAAAAGAAAAAAAATCTAACTTTAGAATCAACACATCTATCACAACTGTTATCTATTCAATTTCACATCCTCCTAATGATTGTGTCTCAGATCTTTAAATGTTTCTAATGTTTTCTAATAGGGAAAGTACATGCAAATATGTGCATATTCATAAAACAGGTATACTAAAGGACAGTATAATGTATGCAAAAAAGTATGAAAAAACATACCTAAACATGTCTTAAATATTGTGCATTCTCTTCAGATTGTATAAATCTTTTACTTTTTATTCTTAAATAAATGTTTGGAACTTCAGGGTTGAAACCTTATGCAAATAGAAGCTAGCTGCCAAAATACATTTTTGCTTCTTAAACACAAGGCAGAATATTTAATATTTAGCTTGACATTACAAAAAACATCCAAGGTTGTCAACTTGAAATATGGGTCAGGCAGTCCAAACAGAAAATGCTACTATTATAGCAAATTTCAATACATTCTGCTCTAACAACAACACCGCCAAATATATCTGTAGCAAAATCAGATTGTAGAAGAGCATATTTTAAAAATATGGTTAAAGACATGATTGATACTCCTGAATGAAATATTGCAAGGAATGTATACCATCATAGCTCATTTGTTCCAAATACAACTCTATTTTCAAACCATATTTTAAATCGTGAGATACTGCATAAAAGTTAAATACTTTTCTCAGTAAGTTCTCAGCTAGTAAAGCAGATGAATGATATTACTAGTAATAAACAATTAACAATAGTTTTTAATTGCTTAAATCTCCCCTTTAAAACATTACTTCAAAGTCATAGCTTTAACTAACAGACCACTTATACTCCTTGCTAGCTTTAATATCTGCAGGATAACTAAATTTTTTGAATATGATTGTCTACACCAGACATGTCAAACACAGGGCCCGCTGGTTGCGTCCGGCCCACGATGGGTCCAGATTTGGCCCACGGAGCCATCCCAGAGATGGCGAGGGATCAGCTATTGCTGCCCTGGCCCACTCAGGTGCTCTCCCCGGACACACACAGGAGGTTCCACAGCCAGTGCAGCGAGGGGTCCGAGCACTGCGACCACTGAGCTGGCCCTCCAAGCAGCAGGTGAGGCAGAGGGGCAGGGGAGGCATGTGATCTGGCCTGACAGATGCACCGGGTGGCTGTCCACCCACCACCCGCTCCACTCCACCATCTGTCTTTGCTTATGTGCAACTGCCGTAGCCGGGACAAGGTAGATGGCTATGCAACTATTACACATATTATATATTTCTTTCCATGTATTATTTTTGGTATGATTTTATACATTTGAATTGTTTGTACCTACGCATTTATATGTGGTCTTTTATTATACACAAGCCCAACAAATCAGCTTCCACTCTCTTCCTGTTTCTTGCGTTAAAGATGGAATAGGTTTTTCAGAGAGCAGAACATGATCCAGTCTAATAAACTATATTTGTAACCATTATGGCTGGTTTGTGCCAGAACGAACCATCAAGGTTCATCTGACAGCCCAATGCATCAATGGATTTTGGCCCAGTTTTTCATTATATGGACAATCAATGTTCCCTTTCCTGACCACACATATATGCAGACAAAAAGAAAATATCTCTTAAAATGAGGATTCTGATCAAGGAGTGCATCTCAAGATTTGATAAATAACGCAATTTGTTGACTAGTTAAATCCCAAACTACACATGAACTAAATCTTAATCTGCACATCAATCTGAATAATGATGTTCAAGATCTTTCAAGCAAAAATTTTCAATCATTATATTTCTACAAACTGTAATTTTGTTTTTGTTCTCTTTCCTCACACCATTAGAGGCCTCTGTGGAACAATTGCTTCATGTTCACAAGGAGCTTTATAGTACAAACATCCAATAATTGAGACTTCTAATAATAGATTAGAAAGTATTTTTTATAGAATCAAACAAAGCTAAGTGGCATGGGATCCAGTTAAAGCAGTGAAAGTTGCTATTTTAAATCAATATAACTAAACCAATCCATACTGTAGAAGTTCCAGCCATTCCTTTTAAAGTTCACCATCCAAAATCTGATGCCCTATTTAAATCTAATGGTTGCCTATTATAACTTATACTGGTGGGGAAATCAGCAATTGTTACTTCTTTTAGTCATTATTTCCCACTTCGTACTGTTTTTTTTTTAAAAAAAATCTGTGCTTTCATGTCAATTTCTCCACATATTACAGTAGTGTATTGCTTTATGTGAAACTACACCCTTTCAACATTTCAATCTAGAAATACAACTTGAAATGCTTGGGAGCCCTCCCATTGTTTGTATGTGATTTTGGAAGTTAAGCATCTCTCTTTTAAGATTGAAAGTTTTAGGTACAGCTTTTGAATTCCAAGCTACATGTTGGACAGACCATGGCAGACATGTTGGAAAAATGCAGGGGCGGGTTCCTAATTTTTTTACTACCACTCCGTGGGTGTGGCTTATTTTGTGGGTGTGGCTTGCCAGCCATGTCACCGGGTAGGCATGGCTTCTTGGACTGCTGAAGGGAGGGGAACTAAGATAGGTCCTGCCGCCCATTCCCCCTCCCCTCAGCAGCTCGAGAAGCCTCGAATGTGCAAAAATGCCTAGGTTCATCACCGCGCATTCGTGGCTTCTCGGACTGCTGAAGGGAGGGGAATGGAGATAATTCCTGCCACCCGTTCTTTCAGGGTCTCACACGCTCCCTCAGCCATCCTCCCCTGCTTGGACTCACTGTGGGGTAGGAAGGCAGCGCATGAACAGTGCCGGAAACTCGGCTTCTGGGCATGCGCAGAAGAAATTGTTTTTTAAAAATTAAGTTTTTTTTTAAATGGCGGCGCCCAGGCACCGGCAACCGACCGCACCGGTACTGTGACATCACCAGCGGGCCGCTACCGGTGCTATAGAGTGGACCGCACTGGTAGGAACCCAACACTGGAAAAATGTATAACTGAACTGCACTATATATTGTAACAGGATCAGACTTTGTTAGTATTGGAGTAGAACATGTCTAGAAAACCCAAGGTATGTAGGGTAGAATGTAGAGTTGAAGAAATCTGGAAGAATGCATTGACATACTACTTCCAAGAACGCTTCAAGAAAACTAGACAGATATGTCTTTAAATCAGCTGGAATTGAATTGGACTTGAAGATTTTACCTTTACTTGGTTCATGTGTATGTTTGGGAATTGAAATATCTATTTCCAGATATCCTTGTTCTTACTTGACGTAATGGTGCTCTAAAATTAGTTCAGTAATTGAACCAGTTATTGAGGAGAGCAAGTTTCCTTTGCAGTATGTACTCTAGTGAGAGTTAGGCAGCTCTCTCTTACAGATGTTTGGGTTCTTACGTTGCAAATAAATTCAGACTTTTTAATATCTGTACCTAAATCCTTCCTTCCAATCCCAGATTTAATGTGATATTGAGAATGGTGAAAACTATTGCTATCCAGTATTACTAATTGTCTTTTCATATATGACATTGTTCATTGTTTATATAAAATCTGCATTAAAATTGTATTTATATCAATGTTTCTTTCACAAAACTTAGGATTTTAAAATAACATTTGAGTCATTATTTAAGCTATGATGCATGCCAGTTTTGAAAATCTGATAGCTACGTAATTTCCTATCTTATAGATATTATTCAGTCTGCATGCTAGTCAAGGTCAACTCAATTTGTCAATTAAATTTTGGAAAAACAGAATCCATCTACCATTTCCTCTACTCAATATTACAAACCAATTGAAGTTTCAGGTGTAGTTGCCCATGTGGTATAAACAACTATTTTGTGAATATTTCTACTATTATAATATGCAAACCATGATTTATAACTTAGCATTATGCCTGAAGCAAAGTATTATTGGTCAACATATCTTTATCAACATATCTTGAACTAGTGTACTGTGAGAACATAAATATTGTAGCTTATACTTATATATGAATGCAATATGAATCCAAAGATCCAAAAATCACAGTGTTGGGGGAACACTATAACTTATATTTTATTTTTCACTTATGGAAAATCAGGACTTCAGTTTGAGGAGATAATTATGTTTATAATTAAGTAAGAGTCTAGTCTAAAAATACAAAAACACATTCACATATAATATAATCACAACCAAAATTAACATTATATTTACTTAAAATTAAGTAATGTGTGACTCACTTGTCAATCTGTCAGAAATATAAAACCAAATAAAGCCTTATTTTTAAAATGGTGGTTACAAATTGCAGAATTTTGTACTTTAAAATTAGAGATGTTCAAATTGATATGTTTTGTTTGAAAAAAAATTATATCAGAGAAAAATGTGTCTAATTCCTCTTCAAGTTTATCTCCTGGAAGTGAATGGAAATGAGTAAGTTGACATATCACCCTTGAAAAGAAAGAGAGCTAATGAAAACATTTAATGAACTGAATCTCTTCTGTGATTCACTTCCTATAAATATTTTTTATGGAAGTCACCTTATCTAGAAAAGCACTGGAATTAAAAGCTATACAATACTGCAATTATTACTGCAGAGAGCCATAATTCCTCCACAGCAATAATTTGTAAATAATGAAAATAGGTTCTGGGGTCACATGTGCTTTTTGTGCACTCTGAGTGAACTCTGCAAAATGCTTAAGTCGCAGCAGTTTGTTTGCTGACTATCCTTGGTGATAGCTGGTTTTCAGGTTTTTTCTCTTTCTGTGTTTCAGAAAAATTAATCCAATAGATAGATGGTATTAGAAAAGACAATGGAAAAAAACTGTATAAAATGCAGAATAATTGGCCTGGCATTTCTTAATTCTACATGTCCTCAGAGGTTGAGATTTGGGAGATAGTTACGTGAGAGAGGATCTTCTCTGCTGAGGAGAGGTTACCTTTATACATTTTTTCTTATGATGTTAGTAAGAGCAATTATATGTTTATTCTTTGAGTTTATTGGTTCTCTTACAATTATTCAGTATATTAGGTTATCTTTATTCCCGTGATAGTTACAATCTAGTTTCCATTTATTTTCAAATTTATTCTGTATATTTGTATTTTTATTCAGTTAATGGATTTTGTGTGTACATGGTAATTGAGACTGATTTAAAGAGGGCAGGATCTCCTGAATATGTTATTCTCCAGCCTCAAAGGAAGCTTCGTTTTACAGGGTCAGATGCAAAGTTTAAAATAAAAACAAAGGACCTAAATGGGCTTGGGATGCCAACTTCCCATTTTCCCTGCTAGGATAAGAATGCTGATTGGGAATTCTGGAAAGCACATTCGAAGAACCCTACAGCAGGGGTAGGTTCCGCTTACCTTCCCTACCGGTTCGCATCACGACGGAAGTGCTTCGCGTGCGCGCCCCATCACATCGTGTAAAACACCCGAAATGACCCTCTGTGCATGCGCAGAAGCCTTTGCGCATGCGCAGAGGGTTTTTTTTTGCAAGCCGTGGTGACTGGAAGACCGGTTCGGGAGCATGGACCACTGGTCATCACTGCCGGTTCGGTGATCGGCGGTAAATTTCTGCTACCAGTTATAAAGAACCGGTCCGAACCGGCAGCAACCCACCACTGTCCTAGAGTGATAACTCCTGCAAATGAAGAGCTACCTTTTTCATATATTAATATATCCCATAATGTATGTTTGATTAAATAAATAAATAGTACTGAAATGTAAGAGAAGACATGCAAGCACTGAAAAAGCTTGAAGATGATTGGAATAATGTGCTACAGTACAAAAGAAGATTGACATCACAATCTGATTCTTTTTTCCTTCTGAAAGTGACTGCTGTTTCATATGTCTTTTAGAAGAAATTCTGGCATTTGTTTTTATTGTATTTTGAAAAACTGCAGAATTCTTCATACCAATTAATTGAAACTGATGAGATAAGAGTATGGGATAAACTTTCTATTTAATATTTTTGAGTCAGCAGCTAGACAAACAAGTGAATGACATTATGCTTCTCAGAAAGAAGATACATCCATAAACAGTTCTGATTTACTGATTTGAAAATTTCATTCTCAGGAACATCAAAATCCTATTAGAAATATAAGAACCTACCGGTACGTATAAATTGCCAATATTTAAATCTTGAAAGAGTTACTTAAAGTAACTCTGGGGAGGCACTATAGTGTAGAGATTAAAGTATGGGAATAGGAATATGGAGATTGAGTTCCTTAACAGTTTCAAACAGCTTGCTGAATTAATTTAGGATCCTATTTATTAATGCATTTTATTTATTTATTAAAAACTCATTACCATTAGTTGAAAATTTAACTAACATTTCCTGGCATTTTGGTGCAAGACATGTATTAAACTATGTTGGTAAACAAGTGCTACTTTGGTACAGTATATTCTGTACATTTGTTTGAATGTGAAACATGATGGCAAGTATGGTTTGGATTTTTATGATTCTTTAGGGAATACAACTTTGATTTAATCCATATCACCATAGAAATAGGTTGTGAACCAAGTGTTGGAGTATGAGAAACTCCAGTAGTGCTATATACGTTTAATGGTTGGCTGTGCCTGTTTTATAGATCCATTGTTATTCATGGAATGATAAATTCCAAATTTGTTGTACATAATTTGGAAACATTTTCACAATTTTTAAACTTGATCTTCATAATGTATATTAATAAATCTATGGCTATTAAACCAAAATTGGACAGTAATAATATAATAATGGGATAGAACCATATCATATGTATTGATTTTATATGTTGTTTTTGTGTTGCTTGATTTCTCATCAACCTTCAATAAGCTATCAAATTCCACAGATACAGTAATTAGATCTGCACAGGTTTGTGCTTTCCTGCTCAGAACTGGATTGTAAATTGAGAGTCCTGCACGCGATCAGTGACCAAGAAGCTCTCATATAGTTCCTTCTTGCTTACCAATTATAATGCTTCCTACATTGGGAAGCCTTAGTCATAGTCATTCATGCCTTAGTCATCCATCTGTTGAAATATTATAATGTGCTAATATTGAACATCATTCAGAAACTATAGCAGATCTAGAATGTAGCAACTTTTGTAATTATGGACATGCCTTAATACATCCAGTTGTAACAACTATACTTTGAAAGCTGCACTAGCTACTAGTTGCTTTTTAGATACAATTAAGAGCCTTAATTGTTCAGAATCCAGACATTTAGCAGAGTTGAAGAGGGTTGTTACTGCCTTTCCAGACAGTAATATCTTTCTGCCTGATAAGATTAATTCAGTGTACTTGCTCTCAATGCACTTGCTCCCTTTTCTCAGGAACTGCCATCTGGAAGTGAGTCTTTTCAGTTGTAGACCCATTTATCTACCGGTAATAGAGCTTGTGCAGAATGGAATGGAATAGAGTTTTAGGAAGCTTTGGGATAGTACGTACATAATTATAAATAAATCATAATAGATAATTTATTTAAACAATTTACAAAGACATCCATCTTCCAAAAGTGATTCTGCATGGGGTAACGTGTTAAAAACAGCGAGAGTTTGACAAAAACATCCAAAGCCATAAACACCATCCAAACCATAAACAAAAACATTGAACAAATAAAGCTACCTAACCTCAAAGCCCAAATGCCTGAGTGAAGTGCTGGAAGTGGGGCTTGTTATTTTCATATATAAGAATTTTGATTTAAATCCAGCCACTTTTATAGGCAAAATGCCTTTAAGCTGTCTAATAAATTGTTTGTTTATTGAAGTTATAGCTTACCTTTTATTCTTATCTTTTATTTTACCTTGGCGGGGCCAAGGGGGAGGGCCTTCTCTGTGGGAGCTCCCTCCCTGTGGAACCAGCTTCCCCACCCTACTGGCCTTCTGGAAAGCGATAAAAACTTGGGTCTTCCGGCAGGCGGGGTGAAAGTGAGACCAAGTAGATTACATATGGGTCTCCCCCCTTGATTGTATAGATGAGATACTCTTTTTAACTTTTGTATTTTGTATGTTTTTTTTACTACTGTATTTTATATTGTATTTTATATTGTAATGGAATCTACATGTTGTGAGCCGCCCAGAGTCCTCAGGGAGTTGGGCGGCATAGAAATCCATTAAATTAAATTAAATTAAATTATTCAGGAACTGAGGGAGGGATACAAAAGCTTTGTCTTCCTATTTTTCCCCACAATCTCAATATTGCATGAAAGTTTATGACATATTTTGAGGTATAAGTAGTTCATTCTATATGTGATAACTCCAGCAGAAGGAGAAGAATGCAATTAGTTAAAAAAAATGGACTTAATTTTTCAGTCACTGTTTATCTCTGGGTGCTGGTTATCTCAGAATTGAAGTCTTCAGAGAGAGGAGCTGGTTTGACCCTGAGGGTATCTTTCTTATTCCAAAAATGAATACATGATAAAGACAGGTATGGATGGAATGGATGGATAGATAGATTGCTAAATAAATAGATAGATGGATGGATGGATTAAAATGTATATATGGAATTTGTCACTGTTTTCTGGGATATAGTTTGTGATAAATTATAATTTATTTTGACTACTATCAGAATTTATTGAAAAATACATTTATTTATAGTTTTGCTTTTTTTCTTTGAAACATAAGCAGATATTTGTTTTATATTTCCTATTACTACGGTATGTTATTTATACTTTATAGAATGCTCAATATTATTGGTTTTCTGCTCTTTATGAAGTTAAATGCAACGTAATAGAGTGCTTTTTATGAAGTTGTTTTATCTGAAGGAGCAGGGATAAAAGGGAATAATTTTAAAACATGCTAAAAGTAATGAGATTCATACACTAGCAATGATAAACCAGAAATGAAGTAAATTCTGCTTTATAATTCAGAAGCCCAACCATTTCTCTCATTCCCACTAATTTTAGCAGTGGTATTGATTTACATCAACTAAAAAATAACAGGAGCAAAGGATTAGTATTGTTTTACAGTCTTGTTATTTCTCTAAAAAGCTATAAAATTGAACTCAACAAACTGATTTCAGACTTTGCTGTGTTAGAGGACTGATTTCAGACTTTGCCGTGTTAGAGGACTGATAAAGCTAGAGTATCTTTCCCCTATAGAATCTAAAGAAGGTGATTCTGCTGTTAGAGAACTCAAATCCAATATAGCTGCTCAGCTAACTAGACAAGTCCATTTTGGCAACTGAGATGGTTCCTTCCTTTGGAGCTTCAAAATAAGGAATTTGGATTTCTTAGCAGTATCAAGAGGAGGCACTACCTGCAGTTAACAAATGCCTTTTGTAATACTGAAAAGAAATCTGCTGAATAATCTAAACTTCACTCCCCTTTACAGGAAGAATATTTTATAATGTGTATGCATTCCATATCTTTATTTCTCTATGGCTCATTTATTGCATAAATGTACTCTAAATTGAATCTTACTCCTTCTCTCATAGCATTTCAATCCCTGTTTAAAACCTACTTCTTTATCACAGTGCTAATCCTTATATGTTCATTTAAAAATCTTTTTAGCATTGATTTAAGTACTGTTATAAATAGATTTTAATTTAACTGAAATGGGGTTCATTGAACCATTCTGACCCCTGCTTTGTGTTGTATGGTGATTTGCTGTATAAGGTAATTGTACATTGGGTGACTTTGGGGCAGTCATTCTCATTCACAGAACAGTTGGTATGGAGCAAAATAGAAGAAACAATGCTATGACTGTTATCTTGAAGTTTTCTTTAAAGACAGTATATTTATCTCTATATATATTTGATATATATCTCATATATAAATAAATGATATGGTTGGTGTATTATTATTGGGAAAATGTTGCCAGCAATCTTGAATGAGGGTGAAGTGTACCCTGTTCTTAAGAAGCTTTCCTATTATTCACACATGCTAGAAAGTCTCAAACTTTCCCTTTACTTTCTCTCTCTCTCTCTCTCTCTCTCTCTCTCTCTCTCTCTCTCTCTCTCTCTCTCTCTCTCTCTCTCTCTCTCTCTCTCTCTCTCACACACACACACACACACACACACACACACACACACACACACACACACACACCTGTCTTGAGAGATCAGTCATTGTTTTGGAGATTGATATCATTAATATGCTGAAGATGCCCAATATAAATGTTCACACTGGATCTCACTGAAGATTCTGTTGAAGTTTGATGTCTGGAGGTTGTGAGGGTTTGGATAAGACAAAAATAACTAAAATAGAGCCTGAGCAAGACAGAGCTATTGTTTCCATGTTGGGACTTTCAGTGTGAGCCAGTGTTATTTTGATGGGGGATGCTACCACAGATCATCAGATCTGTGACTTGAGGACATTTTGTATACCATATTTTTCGGAGTATAAGATGCACCAGAGTATAAGGCGCACCTAGATTTTAGAGGAGGAAAACAAGGAAAAAAGTATTCTGAACCAAATGGTGTAGTAATATATTATTTAATAAAATACCAGTATAGCAGAATACTTTTTACAACCATGTACACTTTTTACAACCATGTACACCTTTTACATACTACAAACTTGACAGCTTTAAGACTTGTGAACTTCAACTCCCAGAATTCCTCCTCCAGTCATGCTAGCTCAGGAATGGGAGTTGAAGTCCACAAGTCTTAAATTTGCCAAGTTTGAAGACCCTTGCACCCCTAACCCCTAACCCAGGGGTCTTCAAACTTGACAGCTTTAAGACTAGTGGACTTCAACTCCCAGAATTCCTCCTCCAGTCATGCTAGATGGGGTAATTAGAAGGCAAAAACACCCTCTTTTTTGCAAAAAAAAAACCCGGCCCATTTTTGGCCATTTTTGCAAAAATGAGGCATGCAGAGGGTTTTGGAAGCCTGTAGAGCACTCCTAGGGGGTGTGGGAAGGCAAAAACACCTCCGTTTTTGTGAAAAATGGCCCATTTTTTGGCCGGTTTTTTTTGGCGAAAACGAGGCATGCAGAGGGTTTTGGAAGCCTGCAGAGCACTCCTAGGGGGTGGGGGAAGGCAAAAATGCCCCCATTTTTGCAAAAAACAGCCCATTTTTCGCAAAAATGGGATGCAGGGGCGGGGCTTCAGGAGGCCAAAAATGGCTGTATTCAGTGTATAAGATGCACTGACATTTCCACCCTCTTTTGGGGGGCAAAAAGGTGCATCTTATATTCCGAAAAATACGGTATATGGTTTCTGTTTGAACAGTAGGTAAATGCCATGATACGGCCTCCTCCAGCTTCAGCTGGTGTGCCAATTAGAAGCTAGAGAAAAAAGACCTTACTGCTATGGCTCATGCTTTTATTACAACTTGTCTGGAGCATTCTAATATACTTAGGGCTGTCTTTAAAAACCATTTAGAAAGTGCAAATGATCCAGAATGCAGTGACTCACTAATAGCTTTCTGGGTGCAATTTAAAGTGCTGTTTTTCACCTCTATGGCTTGGCTCCAGGTTAACTTCAAGACAGCATTCCACAGGTAGAATTGCCTGACCTAAGTAGTCTTTCTGGGAGAAACTGTTTGTGTTTCCCAACTTTTTTAAAGTGAAAGGAACTGAAACCAAAATGCACCGCTTCTTTTTATCTTACACTAAATAATTACATAAATGCATCCCTCATTCCTGGCTAGTCTATCAAATGGTTTCTTTATGCCATAGGTGGGTTTCTCCTGGTTTGGACCAGTTCTATAGAACCGGTAGTGGGAATTTCCCCCCGCTCGCCGACCGGCGGCGAGGTAAGTTAGAACCCACTCCTGCTTTATGTCCCTCTTCTGCAAGATCAGTTTTTAAGAGTCTTGGGAGCAAAGTTCTTTGAAATAAATAAAGAAGTGACTGATAGAAAAGAATATATGTAACTCAGGGTTGATCAATCAGGAAGCAAACAAATCCCAAACAAGAAATCGCCAACTCAGACAAACAAGCTAATAGCAAACAACAGCCTAATCAAGGAATCACCAAGACTACCCTACCAACACTGACAGAACAAGCCACTAATACAAATAAAGGGAGTAAACCTCACTTTAATCTAGCATTGATTATGTTAATTAGTTTGATGATGAAATATCTGTAAGTAAATAACCAAGCACAGAGAGCACCACAGACAAGTCAGCTTGCACTGCTTTAGGTTTTTTATGCCAGTTGTGCCTGTTCCTGGATTGGGAACTCTGTTCACACTCATTCATGTCTAGACACCTCCAGATTGGACATAATGCACACTACATGTGACGTGAAGAGTATTTGGATGCTTCAGCTGGTGCAGAATGCACTGTCATGGGCAGTTATGTGTACTCCTAGGACAGCACGTATTACAGCTCTGATCTGTGAGCTGCATTGGTTGTCAGTTTGCTTCTGGATCCAATTCAAGGTGCTGGTTTTATATCTTTAAAATTCTTAATGGCATGGGACCAAGTGGGACCACATCTTCCCGATTATATAAGCTCATCCCATTGGCAGAGTGTGCATGCTATAGATACCATCTGACCCATGTTTCATGGATCCCTGGCAGCAGGCCTTCTTTGCTATAGGAGCCACTTTTTGCAATATTATCTCCTCCACACACCAACATTTGGTTACTTCGATCCTTTTTGATGTTCCAGAAATCCTTCAAGTCCCAAGGAACTAGAGCTGTCCAGGTATAGCTCCGCTACTGAGGTGGATGTACTCATCTAGTGCTTGGGGTTTGCATATATTTTATTTTTAATTAATCTCTACTTTTAATATGGACTTTTTAAATTTTTAAATGCTTGTTTTATATATGTATTGTTTTTTAATTTGATTATTTTACACCATCCAGTCATTTCTTATGAGATAAGAAACAAACAAACAAACAAACAAACAAACAAGATTAATCTTGCTATAATCAACATAATCTGAAAATACCACTTCAAACTCCTAAAGCTTTCAGCCGGTTGGATTTCAACCAATTGACAGAATTAGTCACCAAAAATGGTAGCCTTAAGTGGTGAACCTATGGCACACGTGCCAGAGGGGGGCACTCAGAGCCCTTTGTGTGGGCACACTAGCTGCTAGACTATCTTGCTTGCCTTCCCGCAAGATGAAGAAAACGAGCTGTCGATGCCGACTCCTCGGCCAGGGTTACAAGGAAAACTTCCCCCCTTCCTCCTTAAAAGCGGAACCTCTTCTCAAGGAATTTTGCATACTGCTCTTCCTCCCTCCCATCTGGCGCACGTCTTTTATGCACCACGGTCCTTTCCATCATGGAGGAGGAAGCGGCTCCTGAAGGATTCACGTGGAAGGTCACCTCAAGGGTCCCTTTTGCTTTCAAGTCAATTAAGTAATGGGGCTTTCCTGCAGAAACTGGTGGGAACAATTTAGCTGACAAATTGGGAAAAGTGTGCCTGGGCTTTGTTCCTCCGTGCTGCTGCTCACAGCCCTTGGGAGCAGCTGGGAAGCCCCTAAAAATTTTGGGAGAAAGAAGGTGAATGCTCCATTTCTCCTCTGGATTTTTTTTGGTGGGGGAGAGAGGCAGTGAAATAACAACTCTTCTTCCCCTGCTGTCTCTCTATGTGCCCGGCTTAGATCTTATATTATTCAATAGGGTTGTGCGGAGGAGTCCCAAGAGTCGCTGCCCTGAGTCCTTCGGGAGTTGGGCGGCATATAAGAATACCAAAATAAATAAATAAATAAATTGGTTAGCCAAAATACCCTCCTGATCAGTAACTTGGTTTTTCCCCACCTGCTCATAAGTCCATTCTAAAAGTTATCTGAAAAGCCTGAATTAAAACTTTTCATAGCTTGTCTCTAAAAGTCTAGGATTTGCTCTATTATCTTACATACACCACACCTATAACCAGAAGCCTTGACTCTTTTAACTTTCCCAAGTTCAAAAGCATGCCAAATGCAAAAATTTACCTTTCAATAAAAAGTTGTTCGTATCATTGAAAGCCCTGTTATTGTGTTTTTCTTTTAAGATAAAGAATGCTAATGTATGAGTTGTTTTTTTCTAAACTAAAACCTCAGTGTTCAGGTTAAAGTGCCGTGGTTGCATTTTGCGATAAATACCGTATTTTTCAGACTATAAGACACACCAGAGTATAAAATGCACCAAGATTTTGAAGAGGTAACCAAGAAAAAAAAAGTTTTTGCCCTCCCCAGCCCCCAGGAGCAGAGGTGGGTTCCTGCCGGAGCTGTCCGATGCACAGCTCCGGTAGGGAGCAACCGATTGTGCAATTTGCGCGCGACCTCTCCGGAGCCCACTCTGCCGATGCGTCGCACACATTGCCATCTTTTTCTGTGAATTTTGGGGCGGTTTTGCTTCTGCGCATGCACAAAAGCAAAATCACGCCAAAATCTCGCACGGGGACATGCGCGCAGGGGAGATTTGGGTGAGATTTGGCTTCTGCGCATGCATGGAAGCAAAATCACGCTGAAATCTTTCTCTCTCGCGCGTCCCCTCGCAAGATTTCGGCATGATTTTGCTTCCGCGCATGCACAGAAGCAAAATCGTGCAAGGGGGCACACGCGCATAGCAAGTGCGCGAGCGCCCGAAATGTGGAGATGTGCGTGCAGCGCACCGGCACCGGTAAGCAAGCAACCCGCCGCTGCCTAGGAACACTCTGCAGGCCTCTCAAACCCTCTGCACACCCTGTTTTTGAGAAAAACGGGCCTGTTTTTGGCAAAAATGGTACGCGTAGGGTGGGGTTTTAGAAGGTGAAAAATGGCTATATTCTGTGTATAAGACACACCAACATTTCCACCGTCTTTTAGAGAGGAAAAAGTGTGTCTTATACTCCATAAAGTATAGTAGGTGGGTTTTTGGTTGCAGTTTGGACACTCGGTGTCTAAAAGGTTTGCCATCACTGCCATAGAGGTGGCATTCTGAGCTTTTAATGTCACAGTTTTTGCTAGTGGTGAAATCTACTTCTGTGTCTTAATCATGTTAGGTGACTGAATGAGATTGAAATCACAATAAAATAAACAAATATATATCTATGTCTTTATATCTATGTCTAAAATATTATTTTTCCTCTTTTGTTTTTTTAGGTATGGAAAAATTGTATCTACAAAAGCAATCCTAGACAAAAACACAAATCAGTGCAAAGGTAAGTGAAAAAGTCCTTCCCGAAAATTCCACATCAGTTTGATTGATTGGTTTGTGTAGCCAAAGTTCAGGCTCTGACAGTGCAATCAACATAATATACAGTAGAAAGCATGTTTAATAATGCCAGTTCTTGGAGCTGTACTTCCAGTAACATTGCTCATTAATTTTTTTCATTAACAAACAAAATGAAAATCACAAATCAGGACAACTATCAAATTGCTTCAGCAGCCAAGTAAATTACCTTCTAACTACACAGTGTCATCTGATTTGAACGATATGACTGGTAATACAAATTGATTTCCTACATATAACTATAAAACTCTTTGAGAGAAATGCCTTGTTCCATGTTTTATATGTAGATGTCTTTTGCTTCAATCTTTAGAGAGGAAAACTTTAAATTTGGAGCTGTGGGAACTGCAAAATTGTGACACTATATTGTGAAAATATACAATTATGTTTTTTACTCTGCATTTATTATAAGACAAAGTTTTTCCATTTTTTGTCTTCAGAATAATATTGCAATAGTAGGACATCAGTTGTGCTTATTTAACTTCTTACAAACTTTTAAAAATAACCATATATAAAAAATCTCAGTAGTTTAATCACATTTGCACTAGTTTTCTATAAGGTGATCTCTCCTGGGTATTTTGTGTGTGTGTGCGTGTGTGTGTGTGTGTGTGTGTGTGTGTGTGTGTGTGTGTGTGTGTGCGTGCGTGTGTGTGTGTGCGTGCGTGTGTGTGTGCAGCTGATGTCCAATATTAATCTTTCTGAAACAGACTTTGCTTACCTGAGGTCTTCCTGATCACCTTCGGTCTACTTCATCATCTTCAAATAGCTTGGCCATTTGCAATGTCGGCTAGAGATTATTGGAATTGTTATCCAGCATTTGAAAGATACCAAGTTGAGAAAATTCTTCTAAATAGATTGGAAAAGTATGTTTTAAAGGAAGATGATAATTCCACTCTATCTTATTTTGAGAGCAACAGCTGAGAAAAATTGCATCTGTAATGTTTTAGATAAATAGTAACAGACTTACTTAATAACAGAACACATATTTCAAGTAGGGTAATAATGACAGAAATATTCATATTCTGCTCTTCCATCACATCTTTTCTGAATGAAATATTTATGCTGCCCTTTTGTTGCTGTGTTACAGTACTTGTTTTTTTAATCAAACTGTGATTAAAAAATGTTAGTTGACAATGCTATAGTTTTAAGATCGAAGCCTAAAGTGCCATATAGGTAATCCTTGACTTACAACTATTTGTTTATTGATAGTTCAAAGTTATAAAGACCTTGGGGAAAATGATTATGATCCATCCTTAAAGTTCTGACCGTGCACCACCTTTGTGGTTTTGTGATTTTGTGATCACAATTTGGGCACTTGGCAACTGACTCACAGTTGACTCACTATTGCAGTATTTTACAATCATGTAATCATGACTGTAGTCAGCTTCTGACAAGCAAAGTCAATTGGAAAAGCTGGATTTGCTTAACATCCATGTGATCAACTTACTGACCACATGATTCATTTATCAACTATGATAATTCACTTAAGGACCATAGTGAAAATGGTTTTAAAATTGGGCTTGGTCATGTGATGACTCATGTAATCAATGCATTGCTTAGCGACCAAAATTCTGATCCAAATTGTGGGCATTAGCTGAGGACTACCTCTATTAATGGGATGACTATGTTTTTCGACCTACAGCATTATAGGAGAAAAGGTTTCCAGCTTCTGAATTATGGTATTCCCAAGATGTTATAGGAAGCACAGTGGCCTCAGCTGAAAATGGATCTGAACTTACTCTTTCTGATCTAAATCGGGCTTAATTTTATATGGAACTGTTCTTAATGAACTCAACAAGAAAAGACTAGCTTAGGTCTGACTCTAATGATTTTAATAATTTTACTCTTAACCAGAGCATACAAAACATTTGCTAGACCAAGTCTTGAATACAGCTCATCTGTCTGGAACCCACACTACATATCAGACATTAACACAATTGAGAATGTCCAGAGATATTTCACAAGAAGAGTATTACATTCCTCTGTTCGCAACAGAATACCTTATGAAACCAGACTTGAAATTTTGGGACTTGAAAATTTAGAACTATGCCCTTCTTCGATCTGACCTAAGTGTAGCTCACAAAATTATCTGCCACAATGTCCTACCTGTTAATGACTACTTCAGCTTCAACCGCAACAATACACGAGCTCACAATAGATACAAACTTAATGTAAACCGCTCCAAACTTGATTGCAAAAAATTCAACTTCAACAACAGAGTGGTCAATGCCTGGAACACATTACCTGACTCAGTAGTTTCTTCCGCAAACCTCAAAAACTTTAACCTTAGATTATCTACCATCGACCTCAACCTATTCCTAAAAAGTCTGTAAGGGGCATGCATAAGCTCACAATCGTGCCTACCGTTCCTGTCCTAATGTATCCATATATTCATATTTCTTGTACTCATAATCATGCTTGTACTATTATATATATATACAATCATGTTTATACTTTGTTTATACTTTGCTCGTAATCATATATGCTTGATAAATAAAAATGAATTTTAAAAAATGACAACTAAATGTTTGCTGAAATATCATTTAGAAAGGTGTCCTTTTAAATGACTACACAATATGCCCTTACATGTATAGACTAATTTTAAATTTTTAGGATGTTTAGGTGGGTAAAATGAAGGAAGCTGCCATAAGTGAAATATTTGAAAGAATATATAGATGATGGCATGCTGAACTCTGTCCCCTCTTTCCTCTACAGTTCCATTCCCTTTCCAATGTGTTTAACTGGATGCTAATTAAATGGACAGATCATTGAAGGGTAGATATATAGGGAGAAAGTATTAAGTAAGAGACGTAACCGATTGAATTTGCAAAGATCTTTTTCTTTAAATTTTAGAATTAATGCTGTGAGACCCCCATCTGAATATGTAATCTGCCCCCATGATGCCGTGCAGAATACTAATGTATATCTGCCCAACAAATCTATCCATATTTTCAGTTGCTTAAAGGTCTTCATGTTGATCTATTATTTTTTATAAAGTTAATATGCAAAGACAATTTTTTAAGAAATCAAGATTTGATAGCATTGTCATTTCTGGTTTGTCTTCATATTTGATCTCATTAGGGTGCCTTCTTTCATTCTTTTCCCACTGGAAATCCTACTCAATTACTTCAGTAATCATGATGATCATGTAATTATCTAGTGAGGATGTGATCTGCTTTTATGCCATTAGTTGGCATAATGTTATCTGATGATTTGAACGCCAAAGAGCAAATAGCTAGATTTCATACACAAATATACAATTTCCTAATTACCTAAAATGACAGTTTTATCAAGGTTATTGCATTCTCACTAAAGTAATATTCAGTTTGCATTCTATTGTATATAGCAGAGTATCTAAAAGACCATCTACTTTTATAGGAGCCCTGCTTAACCCTACAGGAGTTCATCAGAAGCGTTTTGGCAGATGCATTTAGGTTTGGATAAAACCTTTCTTAGCTTTCACATATTCTCTGTTGCGATCTATTCATTAGGTAACTTAAGTTTAAAGCAGCACTTGAAAACGGTGCTGTTTATTCACACTTTTGGTGTATCGTAAGTTATGCTTTTGTTTCTATAGTTTTTCATATTAATACTCTTGCCAGGCTTAGGCATTTAAAAAAAAGTTTATTTACACCTGCAATCCTAGATGGCAATTAAAACAATGAGTAGGAGCATGTATTCATGAGACTGCTTCATATATCTGTGCTATTTGGTAACCATGCTTTTTTAAAATAGTTTTAATTAAAAAGTTATCTTGGGAATCTTCTGTAAAACTGAAATGTCTGCTTCTACAATTCAAAAGAATGTAATTATGATTACTTTTCTCCAGTTCCTCAGCTGTTTTGTTTCTCACATCCTTGCTAAAGATATCAATAGCAGCCAGTAAGAACAAGATTGAAATATTTGTATTTTATTGGTTGTCAAGAAGGACTGGAATAAAGACCATAAAAATGGTCTTTTTTTTTTTAAATGAAAACTTAACAAATAAAGAATATTACAGAACATTTCTATTTAAAAAGAAAGAATAAACCCAATTGCTAATGACAAAATTGAACTGTGGAAACATCATCAAAGCCACCAGTACTTGGGCCGTACCTGTGATACACTGCTGAAATTACTAACTGAACAAGGTGAACTGGACAATTTGGACTGAAAGACAAAAAGTATTCACTATTTATTTATTTATTGGTCCCATTTGTATGCCGCCCACTCCACAGAGACTCTGGACGGCTCACAATGCACTATGCATTGCATCCCCATAGTAATATTCACAAAATTATATTTGTGCCATAGAAATGGAGGTAAATGTTTAGTTCAAGTCAAACAAACTGTCATAGAAAAAACTGTTCATTGACTGATTATGTAAAAGACAGCTAAGAACAAGCATTGGTGGAAGTTAAGAATTGAAACTTACTAAATGTACAGGAGACAAAAAGTGAATGTTGAAATAATTTAATAAAAACAAGAACAAAATGCTGGCAAGGAGAACCATTATATGGTCAATTTCTATAAAAGATCAGGAGAAAGGCAGCAATGGCCTACAACTGGAACATAAAAAACTCCCTGAAGACTTGATTTTGGATGCTCAATAGCATGCTATTTGAAATAAGCAATCAAGGCGTTAATTTAAAAAAGTTCTTTTACGCTTTAAAAATCATCAAATGATTCCATATTGTTCAAAGAAGCAGAAGTAACAGTAGATTATATATGTAGCATTGGAAGACTATCCAAAGAGTAGTGAAAAAGATGCACTGAAGCTAGTACACCAGGAAGGCTTACTGACTACTGAAGAGATTAAACTGGCCTACAAGAAAGACCAAATGAAGAACAGAATGGAAGGACAGGAAGACAAAGCATTACATGGCTAGTACATTTAAAAATAGCAGGGAAAACAGATAATAACAAGACCTGGCAATGGCTAAGAGAAGGAAAGTCGAAGGAAGAGATGGAGGGGCTAATTCTGGCTGCTCAAGACCAAGCCTTAAGAACAAATGTATACAAAGCCAGAATTGAGAAGGCAGCAACAGACAGCAAATGCCGCCTATGCAAAGAATCTGAAGAAACAGTGGACCACCTGGATAGCTATCGCAAGAAGATCACACAGACTGACAACAAGCAACAGCATGACAAATTAGCAACAATAGTGCATTGGAAGATCTGCAAGAAATTCCATTTGTCTGAAAGCAAGTACTGGTGGGACCATAAAATAGAGAAAATTATAGAAATGGACAGGCTGAATTGCTCTTGGACTTTAGAATTCAAACAGACAGGCACCTGCCACATAATATCCAGACTTAACAACTGTCAATAAGAAAAACAAAAAGTGGATAGTGCACATGGCAGTACCTTGAGATAGCAGAATAGAAGAGAAAGAACTGGAGAAGATAACAAACTATAAAGACCTGCTTAAAAAAAGTAGAATAACTGTGGCAAAAGCAAACAAAAGTAATATCAATAGTAATAGGTGCCTTGGGTGCAATTCCCAAAACACCATTGGCTTAAACTTAAACACCATTGGCATTGTCAAATTTGCCATCAGACAATTGCAAAAGGAGGCTTTACTTATACTTACAGATATCCTGCGATGACATCTTTAGTACCATCAAACATCCAGATCTGCCTATTTCAGGTCCTTTGAAAGGACTCTATAGGTAAACAAAAATGCCAAATCCAGTCTGAACATCTGGCTGACTGTTGAGTCTGTTGCCTTTCTATGAATATGAAAATATTAATTTCTTCACCTGAGTGTATCTCTGGAAGCAATCCAAATCTGAACATCTGGCTGATTGTGCAACAAACCATAATAATAATAATAATATATATCCAGATCTGCCAATTCCAGACTCTTCGAAAGGTAGGTAGCCAAAATGCCAAATCCAGTCTGAACATCTGGCTGACTGTTGAGTCTGCTGCCTTTCTATGAATATGAAAATACTAATTTCTTCACCTGAGTGTATCTCTGGAAGTAATCCTAAAAAACCTCAATGAATTTCCAAAATTTCTGCCTTGGAACATTGCCTTAAAATTTGTTTCTGTTGGATAAATGTTTGTGGGAAAGATATAAAATACATCAGTTGTGAACTGAGAATACAGTACATATTTAGCTAAGCAGTGCAACTGTTATTTAAAGTTCACTTTTTCCAGTGTAAACGTGAAATTCGATACGTAAGATAAATAAAAATAGATATTTCTATTATATACCGTATTTTTTGGAGTATAAGACGCACCTTTTTCCTCCCTAAAAGTGGCTGAAAATTTGGGTGCGTCTTATACTTCGAATTTAGCTTTTTTTTCCAGCCCTAACTAGGTGCTAACAGATCTTCCCAGCTCTTACCTTGCAGGCTTTTTCATTGTTACTCTCTCCAAAGAATGTTTTTCCAGCCCTAAGTCTTTGCAGGGTTTTTTTTTCATTGCTCTACTTGCTCCAAAGAAGGTTTTTTCCAGCCCTAACCAGGTGCTAACGATCTTCCCAGCTCTTACCGGCTTGCAGGCTCTTTCATTGTTACTCTCTCAGAAGGATGTTTTTCCAGCCCTAAGTCTTTGCAGGTTTTTTTTATTGCTCTACTTGCTCCAAAGAAGTTTTTTTCTAGCCCTAACCAGATGCCTACAATCTTCCCAGCTCCTACCTTGCAGGCTCTTTCATTGTTACTCTCTCAGAAGAATGTTTTTCCAGCCCTAAGCCTTTGCAGGTTTTTTTTTCATTGCTCTACTTGCTCCAAATAAGTTTTTTTCTAGCCCTAACCAGGTGCTAACGATCTTCCCAGCTCTTACTGGCTTGCAGGCTCTTTCATTGTTATTCTCTCAGAAGAAGTTTTTTTTAAGTCCTAACCAGGGAATAAAATAATGTGCTGAAGCTGACCAGACTAAGGATGCTAGCCAGATGAATACCTGGTAGGCAGATTGTTTTCCCCTATTTTCCTCCCCAAAAACTAAGGTGCGTCTTATACTCCGGTGCGTCTTATACTCCGAAAAATATGGTAATGAGCCCACGGCAGGCATAACATTTCAGTGTATAACACAAATATTACTGTGGAGTCTTTGGTGCTCTCTGAGCTTGGTGGTTTTCTGTCAAATGTTTCATTATCAAACTACATAGCATCATCAGTGTTAGCTTCTATTAATAGAGACATAACTTTTCTTCTTTGGGGATCTAAAATAGCAATGCTGTCAACGATAGTCCTATGCAGGAGGATGTAGGAATATAACTATTTTATAACATACATCTTTATTTTAGAAATAATTGTGAATTGAAATATCATGAAAGATTTTTATTTGTTGTAAGGGAGTCCATTAGGGGATGCCTCTTGATGAAACTTCTCAGTTGAAATTCTCTTTCTGGGGTGGCATGCATACTAATTGACACATAATTGCAGCAATCAAGCATTCTATAATAAAACTACATTAGCAAAACAGGAGCTGTTAAAAGTAACAGACCCAATTACATTTGTGGAAAGCAAAAAGTTATAAGGTCTATTCAGATCTTGAAACTTGGAAAAATGCTCAATGTGATGTAACATCTAATTTGGGGAGGCATTTTAATTTATAATTGATTTTCCCTTCTACTAAAATGAAGAACTTGTTACCCAGAGTGTCTTTCTTAAATGTATAGCACCATGATGACGAACCTATGGCACGCGTGCCAGAGGTGGCAGAAGTGGCATGCAGCACCCTTTCTGTGGGCACGCGAGCCATTGCCCCAGTTCAGCTCCGCTGCGCATGCACGCGCGCCTCCAGCTGGTCTTCGGGTCTCTGCACTCTGCATGTGCGGGGGGGCGGGGGGCCGCATGCACATGTGTGGGGATGTGTGTGGGGAGGTCGTGCGTGCATGCGGGGAGCACATGTACAGGGGCCATACGGGCATTACATTTTGGGGGTTCGGGAGCTTTGGACACTCATTCCAGAAAAGGTTATCCATCACTGGTATAGCATATTCTAGTCCATGGTTTTATTATGATGTGTATATGCTTGGGTGTGTACTCATTCTTCTTATAGGCTTGACTTTAATGTAGTGAAGTGTTTAGAGGAGAAAGAATGAGTAATGGAGATTTCACTATACGGTTTCCATACCTCATAGCAGTGGAATAAAAGATTGTTCATTTGCCAGATACAGTATATGAGCCCATTTCTTAGAGGATGATTTACTGCCATCTGTGCCTGGCTTTACAAACTCTTTATAATGGCATACATGCCAGTTTTATTTCCTGGTTTAATCGGCAACTCCGACTGCCCTGTATTTCTCTTTAGAAGCCAAAAATAATTTGATATGGGTAATTAAAGATTTTACATAGTATCTATTACAATCTGTGCTTCACATTCAAATCACCAGTTTGTGAATATCAATATTTGTGCAACCTAAATGGAATAATTCACATGGAAAGAGAAAGGCATCACTAGGATCAGGGCAATATTAAAACATGAAGTAGTACAAACCATCTTGGATTTTGAGGTTAGGAAACAATGTAACAGTTTGTGTGACTCCACAAAGCTAGAGGGTCTAGGACCGTGATGGCGAACCTATGGCACGGGTGCCACAAGTGGCACGTGGAGCCATATCAGTGGGCACGCGAGCTCAGGTCCGGCGCGCATGTGCGCACCGGCCGGCTGATTTTCGGGCCTTCTGGGCCCACTGGGAGTCAGGAAACAGGCTGTTTCCAGCCTCCAGAGGGGGTGGGGAAGGCCGTTTTCGCCCTCCCCAGGCTCCTAGAAGCCTGGAGAGAGCAAAAAATGGGCGTGCCATTGCATGCTGGGAGTGGGGGGGTCATATGCGCATGCGCGGGGGTGCATGGAATTATGGGTATGGGCACGCACACACGTGATCCCACGCATCCCCCCCCTTTTTGGCACGCGAACCAAAAAAGGTTCGCCATCACTGGTCTAGGACAACTCGCCGTAGCCAACTCACCATGGCCAACTCACCACGGCCAAGTCATTGTGGGATAACTCACTACAGGACAAGAGTTACACTTATATAGAAGAAATGGTGGAATAGAATCATTAAAAAAAGAATGCCAAAGGAGAGACAAAATGAAATGTGAATGACAAAAAATAAAATTTGTTTTTAATAATGTTAAATAATTAAATTGAATTATTAACTTGTCCTGCAATGAGTTGGCTATGGTGAGTTGTCCCATTCCAAAGCCAGCTTGTGAGGACTACATATTGCCCAATCAATTGTTGGAAAAAGGCAAGGTAGACCCTTATCAAGAGGAAGAACTCCACCTTCAACATGTGTTAGAGGTACTACTGATTCCCCCCCCCCTGTTTTCTTTTTATGTAGAATTTAAAAGTATTCTATTTTTAAAATGTTATTAATATAATCCTAGGCAGCCTTGTAGCTTTGTGTGCTACAAAAGGAAATAAAGAGAAAGGCAAAGCAGAGTTTACAGATCCCTAAATTTTTAGCAGTGTGCTTTTATTTGGTAAGGTTCACTGGCAAAATAGGAAATCATCATGAATATGAATATTGCTTCATGTTGTGAAAAAGTGATCCTGGAAGTTGAGAATAAAAGATAAGAAACTGACAAATCTTTTTAGCATGATTCTTCAGATCTTGGCCATTTATTTGAAAGCAGCTATCAAGAAGCAGCTATTCATATTTTACAGTTTAAAAAGTTAAAAGTTAATTTCTTTAAAATATTTGCATCCCATTTCTTCCTTGCAATTTAGTAAGAAATATGTTTGGCCATTATTTTTAATCATACACACATACACATCCAGACATACAAACACACCAACTACAACTAATTATCTCTCTCCCTCTCCCCCCTCCTCCCTCCCTCCCTTGTACTTGAACTAATAGAACTTGCATTGATTCCAGAACAGTAATAGCAGTATGTCCAGGAAATCAGTTCTCTTTTGCTATTATCTCTGCTTTACTGATACCTTGATCAATCCTATATAAAACGTAATTGTGTCCCAGATAGTGCAAAAGACTAAAGACAACTATGAGGGTGAGTCAAAACGTAATGCCATTTTCTTTAGGACAGATATAATTACCAACACAGGAACATGTAGCATACATCAAAATGAAGCTGGTCCTCTGTGGATTACATCCCTACTTCTCAACATAGTCACCGTTTCTCTCAATAGCAATGTTCCACCTTCGAATGAGAGCATGTATCCCTGCCTCGTAAAATTTTGTTGACTGTTCTTTGAGCCACTTCTTCACTGCAGTTTTCACTTCCTCATCACTGGAATAATAATCCTCCATACTCACCAGATTTAGCGCCTTCAGACTATCATCTCTTAGGCCCCATGAAAGAGGGTTTGAGAGGCAAACATTAATCCAGTGATGAGGAATTTCAATTTTCATTGAAAGAAAATACCACATTTATTAAAGGAGAAAAATATTATTATTACGGTTCATTGCATAGTCAGCCAGGTATTTAGACTGGATTTTACATTTTTATTCAGCTTATCAAGTCCTTCCCAAGGATCTTGATAGGCAGATGTCATTTGATGGTGCTAAAGGTATTGTCGCAGGTTATTCCTATTCCTAATAAATCTAACTTTTGCATTGGCTTGATGGTAATTTTATTAATGTTGATGGAGTTCAAGTGGTGCTCCAGATGTTTTGGGATTGCACCCATGGCAATCACAATCTTTGCTTTATTTTGCCAAGGTCATTCTAATTCTATTGGCAGCTTTTTGTATTTTTTATGTTTTTCAGTTCTTTCTGTTCTATTCTTCTACCTCTAAGTACTGCCATTTCCATTTTCCACACTTTTTATTTTATTTTATCAACAGTTGTTAAATCTGGGGTGTTACGTTCAGATGTCTGTCTGTTTGAATTCTAAAGTCCAAGAGCACTTTAGCTTCTTCATTTTCTATTATTTTGCCTATTTTGTGGACCCACCAGTTCTTGCTTGTAGTGCAAATGTTATTTCTTGCAGATCTTCCAATGAACCATTGTTGCTACTTTTCCATTGTCTGAAGTCAGTCTGTGTGATCTTGAAATAACTGAGTGGTGCAATGTTTCTTCAAGGTTGTGGTGTTTTGTGTGTGTGTGTGTGTGTGTGTGTGTGTGTGTTTTGCAGAGGCATAATTTCTTGTCTGTTGCTTTCCTTGCATTCATTCGTTCTTAAAGCTTGGTCTTGGGCAACCAGAACCAACTCCTTTGTCTGTTTTTTAATTTTCTTGCTTTTAGTCATTGCTTCTTATCTACTTTGTCTATTATTTTTTAATGTATTGGTCCTGTAATATTATGGTTTATCATACAGTCAGCACAGATGCAAAGCTTAGATTTTGCATTCTTGCCTGCCTATTAATGTGGATGTTTGATGGTGTTACAGATATTTTAGCAGGAGGGTAATCTGTTTCAAATAAAGCTGCCTTTTACAATTGACTGCTAGTGAATTTGTCAAGCCAATGGTGCCCAAGTGGTACTCCAATTGTTTTGGGATTGCACCCAAGGTGCCTATTACTGTCGGTATTACTTTTTCTTTCTTTTGCCATAATCGTTCTGTTTGCAGGTTTTTGTATTTTGTTATTTTCTTCTTGTTGTTGTTGTTCTTCTTCTTCTTCTTCTTCTTCTTCTTCTTCTTCTTCTTCTTCTTCTTCTTCTTCTTCATCATCATCATCATCATCATCATCATCATCATCATCATCATCATCATCATTATTATTATTATTATTATTATTATTATTATTATTATTATTATTATTATTATTATTATTTTATGTTTCACAATTGTGCATACTCAGTAGAAGTACTTATCCCAAGACAGTGATGGCGAACCTTTTTCGGCTCGGGTGCCAAAAGGGTGCGCGCACGCATGATAGTGTGCGCGTGTGTGCCCACACCCATAATGCAATACCCTGCGCATGCACACAACCTCCCCTGTGCTGCCCCCCCCCCCCATGCATGCGCACAGACCTCACTGAAGCCTCCGGACTTCAGGAAAGCAAAGGAAGAAGAGGAAAGGAAAGAAGGAAAGGAAAGGAAATGGGGGAAGAAAGGGGAGGAGAGGGGAGGGAAGGTACTACAGCTACAGTTCTGGAATATGGGACTGACTTTCCCAACAAGGTCAGCAAGGCACCGTCAAATAAGCTTAAATTATTTTGTAATAATTACACTAACTTTAATAATTTTGTTACAATTAAAACAACCTTTAAAGATTTTATTATGATTAAATAAGCATTTACAATTTTGTTATAATTAAATAAACATTTATAATTTTGTTTTATTAAATAAGTGCATTTTATATTAATAAAATGGAAGTTCTCTGATCATTATTTTACAGATGTATTTATCTTTTTTAAAAAAATTCATATTAGTGATCTGCGGGACTTAAAATTATGAATTAGGGTCTGTGGGATTTAAAATTATGAATTTGGTGGTTCGCGGGATTTAAAATTATCTTGATGGTCCCTGAGGTCCAAAAGGTTGGGGACCCCTGAAATAGTGAATCTTGGTTTGGGAATTAATAATTAGGCAGAAACACCACAAAATAATTACAAAATAATTATTGTCCTACCAGATAGTTCTGACAAAGCAAACCATATGCACATTACATAGTTCATATGCTCTTAAATCATGAATAGCAATTGGGATTACACTTTCCAGAATCAATTGCTAATGAACATGTTGGCTGAAGCTTTAGGATATAGCTTGCATCTGTGGAGTAATTTTCTGAACTATTATGGGTATTCTATCCCATTATCTTCAATGTGTGTTTGATCTTAGCTGCAATAAATGAAACTTCTAGCTAGTGTGACTTATTTTTTAAATCTTTTATCTTTTACAGCTACTTGGTGTCCTAAAGCGTATTCTTTGTTTTCCGGTGACACTGAATATTAGTTAAGGAAATATATGAATAGGATCATTATTAAATTATTTTCCTGTATGCATATATTTTGACATCTGCCATGATTGCTTGAAGGGTTCCTATTTGGTGTTAGTAATCTTGGGAAATAGCAGGGTACTTGGCAAAAAGAAACTAACTGAACATCCCTTTGCCAGGTAAATGAACTCGGAGGCTTTATGTTGTGTATATTTCTACATGCCCCCCAAAGGGGCATGCATGGCCGTGGGTGCGATGAGCTCTTCCACCTGTTTATTGGACCCGTGCCCCTCCTAGCTGGTTTCGGCCAGCAGAGAGGTGGCACGCGGCTGGATCCAGGCGGTGGTCAACGCTTCTTTTAGGGAGGGTTCCATACCGTAGCCTTTAAAGGTTGCGGTGGTGAGACCCCTCTTTAAGAAGCCTTCCCTGGATCCAGCGGATTTGAAGAACTTTCGTCCGGTCTCCAACTTACCTTTTATAGGTAAAGTTGTGGAGAAGGTGGTAGCTTTTCAGCTTCTTCGGCTATTGGAGAAAACTGATCATCTAGATTCCTATCAGTTGGGTTTCAGGCGCGGCTACAGTACAGGAACTGCCTTGGTCACCCTGATGGATGATATCTGGCGAGCCCGGGATGGGGGTAATTCCTCCATCCTGGTGCTACTTGACCTCTCAGCAGCTTTCGATACCATCGACTATGGTATTCTTCTGCATCGTCTCAGTGAGTTGGGAGTGGGAGGCACCGTTTTACGGTGGTTCTCTTCTTATCTTGCCGACAGGATGCAGTCGGTGTTAGCAGGAGGGCAGAGGTCGTCTCCTAGGCCCCTGACTTGTGGGGTGCCTCAGGGTTCGGTCCTCTCGCCCATCCTGTTTAACATTTACATGAAACCACTGGGGGAGATCATCCGTAGACATGGGGTGAGTTTTCAACAGTACGCTGATGACACCCAGCTGTGCATCACCACCCCGTCTCAATTCAGGGAGGCAGTGGATGTAATGTGCCAATGCCTGGACAATGTTAGGACCTGAATGGGGAGAAACAGACTCAAACTCAACCCCGACAAGACTGAATGGCTCTGGATATTGCCTCCTAAGGACCATGTCGACTGTCCCTCCTTGGTTCTTGACGAAGGAAAATTAACTCCCTCGGAACAGGTTCGCAATTTGGGAGTCCTCCTAGATCCACAGCTAAAATTAGACCAACACCTTACAGCTGTGGCTAGGGGGGCTTTTGCACAGGTTCGCCTGGTGCACCAATTGTGACCATACTTGGAGAAGGAGGCTCTACTCACGGTCACTCATGCCCTTGTCATCTCCCGATTGGACTACTGTAATGCGCTCTACATGGGGCTACCCTTGAAGAGTATTCGGAGACTACAATTGGTGCAAAATGTGGCTGCGCGTGCTGTGGTGGGTGTTTCAAGATACACCCACGTAACACCCATACTCCGCCAGTTGCATTGGCTGCCCATTGGTCTCCGGGTACAATTCAAGGTGTTGATCATCATCTTTAAAGTGGGTCTCCTCCAGGTCCCGTCAGCCAAATAATGCCGACTGGTGGGGCCTAGGGGGAGGGCCTTCTCTGTAGGGGCCCCTGTTCTCTGGAACCAACTACCCCCAGAGATCCGAATTATCCCCAACTTGCTGGCCTTCCGAAAAGCTATTAAGACATGGCTCTTCCTGCAGGCGGGGTTATGAGACAATTCACTTCTTAGGTCTCCCCTACGTATGTATGGTTGTTGTATGTTTTTTAATAAATTCTTTTTAAAATTGTTATTAAATCTTTTATATTGTTTAGTGGTTCTTGACATGTTGTACGCCGCCCTGAGGGTCCAGGGAGTAGGGCGGCATATAAGAACTCTTAAATAAAATAAATAAAATAAAATAAATAAATGCATCCTTAAAATTTGAAAAAGATTTCAGAAATTTTGTTTGTGTTTGAAAAGTGATATGATGTACCTACATGTATACATATATGAAATCTCCCTTCAATGAGATTCTTAGTTGAGTCCCTTCTTTTAAATATATTAGCAAAATGTTCCTTTATGTAGGTGCCAGTGCAGTTCATGCAAATAGGATCCATGATTTCATTTAAATTCTATTTTATCTTAAATCATGTACAGTTTTTTTCCCTGGGTTTGAGGTCATATTTTTGGGAGAGGCAGTTCCATTATAATTACTTCCCCAGACTCTTTATTTTCCCTTCTTACTAAATTATTACTTTTTAAGAATCTGATTCTGTACCATATTCTTCACCTTATTAGATGTTTCTATGGGATTAAGGAAATGTTTTAGATATATAAAAACCTCAAAATAGTCAAATTGTATATTTCTAGTCTGTTATTTGTTTTTCAATGTAATGGAACCTCAATGAATTAGGCTGCATCATGGGTAAATATAACAGTGTTTATTTATTGTATTCATGTCCTAGTCTTATCTTTTCTAATTAAAATCCAAACTCACTGCCTTAAAATTAAATTTTAACAGAAATCGCTATTGCACACACACACACACACACACACACACACACACACACACACACACACATTGTATATACCAACATTATGTTCAAAATATAGCTTACCTGTACTACCTTTTTAACTCTACAAGTCAAACACAGCTGCCGGATTTGCATTGTGATCTTTCAGAGGCTTGACTTTTGGTTTTACATTCCCAGATAGATTGTAAGAATGAAATTACCACCAGACCAATTAATGCTTCATCACACTCCCTAATGCAGCGGCCCCAGAGGTGGTATTCAGCTGGTTCGGACCGGTTCGGGCGAACCAGTATAGGCCATTTTGACCAGTTCAGAGAACCGGCAAATACCACCTCTGGTTGGTCCCGCCCTCCCGCCCCCACCATTCCCTTTTTTTTTAGCTCAGCTGATTGGCACGGCAGAATTGCCGCGCCTCAGCTGAGCTAAACAACAGCTCAGCTCACCAACGCTGACACCGAGGGCGGTCTTTGAGTGCTGCCATGTTTTCAAGCAGCGCATGTGAGCAAGGCGCATGCGCGGAAGGTTGTGTGCTTTGCGCAGATGAGGCACGTGCGAACGAAGCAAGCGCTTGTACACGTGCGCTCACATTTTTGGTGCTGCTGGGTGAAACGGTAGGTAAATTATGTGAATCCCACCCCTGATTGCGGCCCCCTACCTTTAGGGGCACCAGACACCAGATTCCATGGAGAGAGTTTTTTCTGTGGACCGGAGGTGGCGTGGTTTCATTTGCTGCCTGCATCCTGCGGATTGGGCTTCGCTTGTTTGTATGGCCTGGTTTCTGGCATGTCATGGACCGGTGCCAGACCACAGACTGGGGGTTGGACACACCTGCCCTAATTATTATTAAGTTGTTTTGGTTTGATGGATCAGAAATTATGAAAACCTGCAACATAGTATATAATATCTTTATATGCTATATTACTTGCTTTATTTTCTGTGGGAATATGAACTCTGGCATGAGAAGGCATAGAGAATGGATATGTTTATGTATATATAAGAGATGGGAAAACTAAGACTTAATTACCCACTGCCACCACTTGATAGTTTCTATTTCTTTTGAATTTCAGCATCCAGAACACTGTAGCTTCTCTAAAGAAAGGCTTTGATAATAAAATCTGAAACGTTATGGTCATATGCTGTCCAGTTTGTCTTACTTAGAAAAGGCTATCCAGGCTGTTCAGCAAGTAGTCTGTGGTAACTCTCTTTGCTCTGCCAGCATGCAAAATATAATAATCTCTCTGCTTTCCTACTGTTTCCTGACTTTTTAAATTATAATTATCTGGAGCTGTTTCTATCAGATGATAGAAGAAAACATTTCTTGGTGGGTAATTAACTAAAAATGAAACATTAAGTATCTAGACATGCCAGTTTCATCTCAGTTTGCATTCCAGGATGATGTGGCTAACGTTAGATGCCATGCATATATGCCAGTAAGTGAATAAGAAAATCAAGGAAATGAGGTAGAACAGCTGTGGCTGCCATCCCAACTCTCTGTATGTGGGAGGAGTGGTGGTTTGTGGGCATTGGATAAAAGCAGATATCTAAAACTGAGTTTGTGAAATGAGTTGGCTGACTAGACAGGAAACGTCTGATGAATAGAAAGTGAGCTTTGGTTTCTTTCATCTCTTCCTAATTCTGAACTGGGAAAATAACTTGAGAAAGTTGGTTATTGAAGAAGTCAAACTTTCATGTACGTATTATACTTTGAACATGTAGTTGGGAATGTCAGCTGGATGTACGGTAAGTCAGAGATCTTCTAAAACTAAAGGCAACCTGAAATATTCAAACAGGAATCCTTTCTCCAGTAGCAACCGTAGAAATTTTAAACAATACTGACTTCAAACTCTAAAATGCCAAGATCTTAATACTGTTTAAATGTTAGATGACACTGCCCTTCTGATTGTGATTATATGGATAAAATATCTACCGATAGAGGAGAATAGTAGTAGCTCAGGATAGAAATTAGGGTTCCTTGGTGCGTTTTGAGCACTTTGGTTGTTGTTGTTTTGTAGATGTTTCATTACCAAACTAGGTAACATCATCAGTGTTAGGAGGGAGTTGGGTTTGTTCCCAATTTATATTCTAATGGCTTGCCCTGTTAATGTTGGTGGTTCTTTGGTTGGGCTATTTACTGTTAAGATTGTTTGGCAATTCTTTGATTGAGGTATTGTTTATTTCTTGATTGTTGGTATGATGTTAAACGTGGTGTTAATTTATGCTCATCTGAATGTTAATTGTTGGTGAGGAGGTTTTGATCTTTTTGTTTCCTTTTGGCTTCTCTTTTGCCCAGTATTTAGATGTTGTTTGTGTATATGTGCCTATTGATGGTTGATTGGTCAGAGTGTCAAGCTTCCAGGAATTCTGTAGTGGTTTTGGATTTGAATTGGTCCATGATGGTCAGTTTCTCAGTCACTGTGAAATTAAAGAGTTTTCATCATGTCTTCTGATTGCTAGTTGATATTCATGCGTGCATTCTAATCATCTGCCAGTTTATCCTGCATAGTGGCAGTTGCAATCTTTGCAATCTATTTTGTATATGACTCCTGGGTTTTTTCTTTCTTTTTCTTCTGGGCTTCTGGGTGTTTTAGTTTACTTAGGACATTTTAGTTGGTTTGTGTGCTATGTTGTTGTCATATAGTTATAATAGTCTGTTGGTTTCTGAGATATTTTTGATGTATTGACAGTGTTATCCTTTTTACAGTGTTATCCTTTATCCTTTTGATTATGCTGTATTGAGTGGTATGGTCAGGCACTTTTTGATGAAGTTGCATGGGTATCTATTTTGATGGAAGATATATAGATGATATATTTCCTTTTTCTGATATTCAGGGTTGCTGGAATGAGTTTGTGCTCAACTAAACATGTTCTTACACAGCTTCTCTTTTGAAAGTTGGGTTATTACAGGTAGTCCTCAACGTATAACCACAATTGAGCCCAAATTTTTTGTTGCTAAGCTAAGCAAACAAAAGTTTTAAAGTGAATTTTGCCCCATTTTATGATCTTTCTTGCCACAGTTGTTAAGTGAATCACTGCAGTTGATAACTTAGTAACACAGCTGTTAAATGAATCTGTCTTTCCCATTGACTTTGCTTGTCAGAAGGTCGTAAAAGGGGAGCTGCTGACAATGGTACACTGCAACTGTCATAAATATGAGCCAGTTGCCAAGGGTCTGAGTTTTGATCCTGTGAACATAGGGAGGCTACAATGGTTGTAGGTTTGAAAAAAGATCATAGGTCATGTTTTTCAGTGCCCTTGTAACTAAATGGTCACTAAATGAATGGTTGTAAGTCAAGGATTACTTGTACTTTGGTAGTTGAGCACTTGGTTGGTGTGGATGGCTTTTCAGCAGACCTGTGTTTCTAGTTTGCTATCACAGTCTCTGCTGATAAGGATATCCAGGAAAGATAGTGTGTTTTTTCCTCTTCCCTTATGCATTGGTTTCTCTTGAAGACATTGTTGATAGTTTCATATTTGTTCTCTTAATTGGTCAGATATTAGAAAACAGGATTGCTGCTGATGGAGAACTACCATTGATACAAATAATGATAAAGATTTTTACTCAGAAAGGATTATATCAAGAGGTAGTTATAGAAAGAGATAGTCTGTTGATTTTTCCTCCTGTTGTAGGATAAATACAACTTTTAATTTTGAAATAAGTCTATTTGAAGGAACAGGACTTCTGACTTTGGCAAAAGAGTGTCCGTTTTTTAAATTTCCAGCAGAAGTAAACAACAATAGCAATAAAATATGGGATTTGTCGACATTAATCCAAATCTGACAAAGGCTGCTCATATGTATTTGTTTCAACATTAATTGAAAATATACTGTATATACACTATGTTCTTCTATTTGGTTCATCTGTGATTTCTATTGCTCCATGGAACTATTCTTAAGGCCACAAGCCCTCTCAATCTCTGTGATAGGTCATCAGATGTGGGGAATGGATTGCTGTCTTTGGTCTTCAATAAAACCGAAGGAAATGGAATTAAGTAGGCAAAAAGTGGCAAAGGGAAGCATTGAATTTTTCCATCTGAGATTTAAAAAAAATCACTAAATCATGTTCTGACCGCTCCTCTAGTAACAAGATAATAAAAATTGTTTTATCAAAGCTGAACAAGAACAAAGGTTAGGATTATTTATTGGTGTAGTTTTAAACAAATTATCTGCCCTTTTCTGCTCATGGGAAAGTGCTTCACTAAAGAAAAACCAATATCTAACCATTCCTTGTATGTTTGTAATAGACTTATTGGAATAGACTCCAATGGAAAAATTGAATTTTTCTGCAAATTGTTTTTAAAAACTTCCCATAAAGGCTTTGTTTTTAAAGTTTGAATTTCTGAAATTATGTTTTGTGATATTGATGACAATATCTCTATCTATCATATATCTATTGATGTCTCTTGAATAAAGTGACAATCAAAAGAAAATTCTAATAAAGGTTTAAAATACATTTATTTCCTCTGCTATCTGACGATATCTATGTGATTGAAACAAACCACTTCAAGTGGCTTTCAGCTAAACTTTATGAGAACTAAGATTAAAAAGTATATATGGTAAAAACTGCAAGTAATGTCCATTTAGACTTAGGTGTTTAAAATTCGGTAGTTCCAATACATAACATTGATTGTGAATTAGTGTTTCATATTGCTACCTTACCTGCAAATTATGATAGGTGGTATTCTTACCATAACCTTCTCCATAGTGGGTGGCGCTAGCCTCCAAGATTGGGATGACCTCATCCATCAGCCAATCAGGACTGAGTCTGACCTCATATAAAAGCTGTCACCGTGCCATAATCCCCCTCTTTCGACTCAGTCCTAGGCCTAGGATTGTTTCTCCCCAACTTCGCAGTTTTCTACCACCTTCTACTGATTCCAGATTGAGATCAACCATCAACTGAAATTTGGTCTGTGAGTGAGTCCCCATCTGTCCTGTCCATCGGGGGTGTGGGACTACCTGGACAGGCTTCGGCCTAGTCCATGGCCTACCTCCGCCCTTGTGGCTTGTGGCCAGACTCACAGCGCGGCCTGGCATTCCTGATTCCATCCATTGTCACAGAAGCCAGGCGCTTGAGTGACCAGCAGCCAGGGTGGCCCTTGCCACTTTCCGCAGGAGAGAGCCCATTTCATTGATTGCCCCGCAGAAGCCTAGCGCTTGAGCGGCCTGGGCCTCTCTCTCCTTTTTCGCTCCCCTGCTTGGGACCCCAGTTATCTGTGTGCCCTTGGGAGCGGGCCTCAGTGAGGGCGAGCGTTGGCGGTCCAGTCGGCGGCTCATCGGCCTGCGCGACCGCCCCTCCTCACTGAAGCGCTTTTAAACGCCGGCCGGCTAGCCTCCGTAGCCATTGCCCCTATCTTCGGGCCTTTTTGCCTGCTTGGGGCCTGCTTGAGGGAATCGGCGGCCTAATCGGCAGCAGCGTCGGCTGCAGGCCGCGCCCCTCCCACTTGCCTTTTTGCCGCCCGGAGGAGAATCGCACCCGCCCCTCAGCTGTTTCGCACGCCGCGGAGAAGCGCGCAGCCGCATTACAGCCCAGCCGGCTTCCTGAGCTCTCCGGACGACGTGGGCTCTCCCGGTTTTCGGCGCAGCCGCAGCAGGCTTCTGACGTCACAGGGGGTTCCCCTGTGACGCATCGCAACTCCAGCTGGGCCGCGGCTCGTAGCGGACGCTCCTCGGCAGCCGCTTCTCACTTCGCCGCCGAAGTAGCGGCCAGCGTGCTCGGCGTCCAGAGCCGGTGGGCTCTCCTCCTGGGGGTCATTCTCGAGCCGGACAGCCACTTCTCCACCTCGGGCAGGAATAAGCCCAGACAGCGACGAAGGACAGTGCAATAGCGACGGGCCGTAAAAGCACCCCCTGCTGCTCAGCGAATTTCCCCCCCACAGCCTCACTCATGGCAGAGAAGGCCACCTCGGGCAGGAATAAGCCCAGGCAGGCCAAGGACAAGGAGGGTGGGTCTGGACAACCCCCAGCACCAACGGGCCACCGTGACCGCTCCCCCCTCAGGCATGGCTCTGATAAAGCCAAGGCCTCTTCTAAGGGCACCCATTCTAGCAAGGACAAGGCCCCCAAGGGACCGGAGCGCCCCAAGCTGCCCCCTGCTGTTCCAGTTTCCCCGGCGCACCATGAGCCCTCTCTGAGGGACCGGCGCTCTTCAGGCACCCTCTCCCTGGACAATCCGGACTTGTGCCTGGGGGAAGATGATATCAGGGAGGACCCCAGACCTGGGTCAAGCACAGCTGCAATTCACCAGCCCACTGCCACACAACAACTCTACTCACCTGAGGTGCAGGCCCTGATCCAGGCTGCTATCGCACAGGGCATTGAAGCGGGTATGAAGCATGTGGCCGCCTCGGCTCCGCCTCCCCCTGTGGCTCCTCAGCTACCGGCGCCCCGTCCAGCGGCTGTTCCAGCCACGGAGCCGACTCCAGCTATCGACGCGGACCAGGGTTCCCCATTGTCGATTCACGGGCAGGACGACCAGGTACAAGACTTAGAGCTCTCAGAGGACGAGGACCTCGCCCCTGAGGCTCCGGTGGTCACCGGATTGTTTAATCCTGCCTTATTCAAGTCGCTGCTCCACAAGGCTAGGGCCACGGCCAAATTTTCCTCCAAGGACCAGGCACCCGCCGGGGAAGAACCTGAGGACCCGCTTTTCGAGGAAACCACCTCACAAGTGGAAGTGGTCCCGGCTCCCAAACTTTTTGTAGAGTCAGTCCTTAAACAGTGGACCTCCCCGACAGCCGGCGTCGCCCCCTCGGCAGCGGACAAGCGATTCTTTAATGTTTCCACGGCCCTTGCACAACATCTGCCAGTACCCTCCGTGGAACCGGCCATTAAAGCTCTGTACTCTCCGGCACAGATGCCCGGTGACTCGGAGGAGTTGCTCCGTCCGGAGGACAGACGCACGGAACAAGCGTTGCAGAAGACCCACCAGGCTGCCGCTTGGGCCGTTAAGGCTTCGGCTACAGCATCCTTCTTTTGCCGAACATCCATTCGCTGGCTGAAGGCACTGCAGGAGCACCTGCCACCATCTGACGTCCGAGCGAGGCAGGACATCAACAAGTTGATTGCGGCCTCGCAGTTCACCTCGGACGCAACGCTCCAGGCCACCCGATTCGCTGCCAGAGCCATGGGTACATCGGTGGTGGCGCGCAGAATGAATTGGCTGAGGAGCTGGCCCGCTGACTGTCGCCACAAGTGGCGCCTGGCTGGAGCTCCGGTGACAAACAAATCCCTCTTCGGTGAGGCCCTTGATCCCTACCTCATCGAGACTAAGGACAAACGCAAGGTCTTGCCGAACTCCACTAGGAAGGCACAGGCCAAGCCCCAGAACCCTGCCCCGGCGTTCCCCAGACGCCAGTATAGGGCGCCTTCCTATAACCAGAATAGATCGCGGGCCTCGCCCCGTCAGACTCAGGGCCAGGATAGGGGCAATTCCAACCAGCAATCCAAGTGCCCTTTTCGGAAGGCAGGTGGTCGCCCCTTCCGCCGCTACAAGTAGTGGATCCAACTTCTCCCATTGGGGGTCGCCTGCGTCTTTTCGCTAGGCGGTGGGAGGAGATTACTACGGACGCTTGGGTTTGCGAGACCCTAACACTCGGACTCGCCTTAGACCTCCTCTCCACCCCCCCTGACTCCTTCATGAGGTGCTCCCAGTCCTCCAACCCGCAGAAAAGGGCCCTGATGCTTGAAGCCATCCAGCATCTGCTGGAGATTGAGGCCATCCAGCGGGTCCCGGAGGACCAGCGGGGGCAAGGATTCTATTCCAATTTGTTCCTCGTGGAGAAGTCGTCGGGTGGGTGGAGAGCGGTCTTGGACCTGAAGCGCCTGAATAAGTTCTTGGTGTACAAGAAATTTAAGATGCATACTCTACAGTCCATATTGGACGGCATTCGTAAGGGTGACTTTATGTGCTCTATCGACCTCACTGAGGCATATTTGCATGTCCCGATTCGGCCTTCCCACCAAAAGTTCCTCCGGTTCTCATATGACAACGAACACTATCAGTATTCAGCCCTGCCATTCGGCCTCTCCTCGGCTCCCAGGGTCTTCACAAAGATTCTGTCCGCCCTTGCAGCTCACTTGAGGGCGGTGCCGATTCGAATACAGTGTTACCTCGACGACATCTTAATTCAGTCGTCTTCCCTAGCCCGAGCAGAGCTGGACCTGCAGACCACCATGGACGTTCTGCAATACCATGGCTTTTCCCTCAACCTGGAGAAGAGCCACTTGACTCCCTCCACTCGCATCACTCACTTGGGGGCCATTGTGGACTCTCTGGAGTGCAGGGTGTATCTGTCGGAAGAAAGACAACTCAGTCTTTCTTCTCTGACCCAACAGGTTCTTGGACAGGGACGGGTCCCGCTGAACCTCCTGTCCTCCCTGTTGGGAAAGATGATATCCGCTATACATATAACACCTTGGGCACAACTGCACTCCAGAGACCTACAATGGTTTCTTTTACCGTTTCAGCAGGCGAACAAGTCCAACTCATCGGCCAAGGTCCAGCTCCCGACGGCGGACCGGCGGTCCCTGCATTGGTGGCGGTCCCCGGCGATCAGCAATGGTTCCAGCTTCCTCGAGCCTCGCCGGGTGACGGTGACATCGGATGCCAGCCTCTACGGGTGGGGCGCCCACACATCGTCTCACGTGGCACAGGGCACCTGGACTGCAGCGGAGTCAACGGCCAGCATCAACCTCCTGGAGCTACGAGCGGCGTCCCTGGGCCTCCGGCAATTCCAGCATCTCCTGTCTGGGCAACACGTCCTCCTGTTGACGGACAACGTGACCACCAAAGCCCATGTCAACAGGCAAGGTGGGACGGTTTCGCGCCGCCTGCTCTCCGAGGCCAAGGAGTTGGGCCTCTGGGCGGAACGGCACCTCCTCTCGCTCAGGGCGGAGCACATCTCGGGGGTGTCGAACCGCACAGCGGACTGGCTCAGCCGACACGACGTCGACACGGCAGAGTGGGCCCTGCACCCGGACATTTTTCGGGAGCTGACTGCCCGGTTTGGCAACCCGGTGGTCGACCTTTTTGCGACCCCGCTGAATGCCAAGCTCCCGCGCTTCATCACGCGGTATCGGACACCCGGCGCGATGGACACGGACGCCCTCCGTTGCCCGTGGCCCACAGGCCTGCTCTACGCCTTTCCGCCCGTCCCACTCATTCCCCGAGTTATCAGGAAGATGCTAGACGAGCAGGCGGAACTGATCCTATTGGCCCCCCCATTGGCCGCGACGGGCGTGGTTCGCGGATCTCAAGTCACTCTCGACCGGCCCGTCCTGGAGGATCCCGCAGACCGCATCGTCGCTCTCCCAGGGGTCAGTACAGCACCCGGATCCGCAGTGGCTCCAACTGACCGCCTGGCGCTTGAGCGGCGCACCCTAACTCTTCGCGGGGTCCCCGATGGCATTATCCGTACTTTGCTTTCCTCGCGCCGGGCCTCCACCATACGCATCTACAACTCCACCTGGAGGACATTTCACGACTGGTGTGTCGCCGCCGGCTTTAACCCGATCGACCTTTCGGTCATACAGGTCCTCCAATTTCTGCAAGCGGGCCTCAACAAGGGTCTCTCGCCCAGCACCTTGCGGCGACAGGTGGCGGCGCTTTCAACGGTCCTTTCCTGCCACTCTTCTGCGCCTTTGTCAACGCATCCCTTGATCGTTCGCTTCTTGAAGGCGGCGGTCATTATCTCGCCTCCGGTGGTACATAGGTACCCTACCTGGGACCTGCAGAGGGTTCTTCTGGCACTGACCGAGGCTCCCTACGAGCCCCTCCGGACAATCTCGCTGCAGCACCTTACGCATAAGGTTGCCTTTTTGGTAGCGATTACTTCAGCCCGGAGAATATCCGAACTGGCAGCCCTATCCGTCCAGGACGATCTCTGTATCTTTCATCCGGACCGGGTGGTGCTTCGCCTTGACCCCACATTCCTACCCAAGGTCAATACCTACTTCCACAGGGCGCAGGAGGTGGTTCTTCCTTCCTTCTGCTCTCCACCTACAACGCCGTCCAAGCGTAAATGGCACGCTGTCGATGTCCGGCGGGCGATAAAAATCTACAATGTCCGCACGGCGGCTTTCTGCCGCTCAGAATCCTTGTTCGTGGGATTCCACGCCTCGTCCATGGGTCGCAAGGCATCAGCGGCGATGGTCGGTCACTGGATACGTGCAGTCATCGCGGACGTTTACCGACAACAGGACCTGCCTCGTCCGCCACGTCTGACGGCGCACTCGACATGCAGTGCCGCCACCACGGCAGCTTGGACTACTAATGCCTCCTTGGAGGAACTCTGCCGAGCGGCGACGTGGTCTTCCCCGTTGCCTTTTATCAGACATTATAAAGTAGACTCCTTTGCCTCGGCTGAGGCGGACTTTGGGCGCAGGGTCTGGCAGACCATAGGGTCGCCTGACGGGGTCTCAGACCATGGTGACAACCCTCCCTAGGGGACGATACGGCTTTGGTATGTCCCAATCTTGGAGGCTAGCGCCACCCACTATGGAGAAAGGGCGTTGTTACTTACCTGAACGCCCATTCTCGTAGGGTGGCGCTAGCCTCCAAGTCCCTCCCTATTGGGTTTTGTACTTACTCAAGGTGTGCGTGGGGAATAAACTATGGGTCTGACCTACTCCTTCATCTCAAGAGGGGGATTATGGCACGGTGACAGCTTTTATATGAGGTCAGACTCAGTCCTGATTGGCTGATGGATGAGGTCATCCCAATCTTGGAGGCTAGCGCCACCCTACGAGAATGGGCGTTCAGGTAAGTAACAACGCCCTTTCTCTACAGAAATCATACTGGTCCTGCAGTAGATACTGTATGTAATACTTTGTAAATAGAGGAATATTGTGAAAATTGTAAAATTTTGCCTTTTCTACAAAACAATAGTTTTCTAGTACAGATTTTGATTGGTTTTTTTTAATGGATTTATGTGATTTGTCATTTTAAAACTTCAGTCAGGTCACTAGAAAATATGGAGATGGTAGAGACAATAAGTTCATTATGGGTATTTGAAAAAAGCAAATATAGTGATGCAATTCAATTAAAATATCCATAATTTGTAAATTAGTCTCATTTGAAAAATTTTGTGTACAACATTAAGAAACAAACTTCTTTTGTTTTGTTAACTTTTGTGCACTATGATACAAATCTAAAAGGGGTAGAATAGTAGTTGCCTTTGCAGGATTCATTTACATAATTTCTGGAGTATGTTGTTCCTGGTATTGATGTTTTCCCCATATTCAAGGGGATCTTCTCTTATAGGAAAGAGCCCGGTCCAATATTACTCCAAGGTACTTGGATGGGGATTATAGGGATGAAGTTGTTTTTTGTCCATAAAGGTTGTGTTATAACGTGAGCTTGATTTCCAGCAACTCAACTAATAAATAGACTACAAAACCTTGGTTTCTGCAATATACTTATGAAGAGCAGCTACTGGAGTATGAATAGCCAATCTTATGGTCTCTGTTTTCTCTGGAGAAATTTCACTAGCAACAATCCAGCATCAGGCTGCAATCTCTGCTATATACATCATCCCATTTAGAAAAGGGAGTGCTACCTCGCCATGGACTCACCAATAATTCTGGTGCATCTTTTTCATTTTTAGAACTTTTTAAAAACTGTTGACTGATTTATTGATTCATGTAACATTTAACTAATCTGTCATAATACATGGAAAACAGCTATAGGCTTTTAAGAAAACTTGAAGCAAAAGTGCTAGTCCTTGAAAGTGCTCTTTGTCATTGGCGCTCTGGGTCAAGTCTTACTATCTGCCTCATCCAGTAAGAGATGGAAAACACAATGTCCTTCCCAAGCAGTGGTGGGTTCCTACCAGTGCGGTCCACTCTATAGCACTGGTAGTGGCCCGCTGGTGACGTCACAGTACCGGTGTGGTCGGTTGCCAGTGCCTGGGCGATGCCATTTTTTTGAAAAAAAAAATTAATTTTTAAAAAAAATTTCTTCTGCGCATGCCCAGAAGCCGAGTTTTCGGCACTGCTCATGCGCTGCCTTCCTACCCCACAGTGAGTCCAAGCAGGGGAGGATGGCTGAGGGAGCGCGTGACATGCTAAAAGAACGGGCAGCAGGAGCTATCTCCATTCCCCTCCCTTCAGCAGTCCGAGAAGCCACGAACGCGCGGTGATGATCCTAGGTATTTTCGCACGTTTGAGGCTTCTCGAGCTGCTGAGGGGAGGGGGAATGGGCGGCAGGACCTATCTCAGTTCCCCTCCCTTCAGCAGTTTGAGAAGCCACGCCCACCCGTTCACATGGCTGGCATGCCACACCCACAAAATAAGCCACGCCCACAGAGTGGTAGTAAAAAAATTAGGAACCCGCCCCTGTTCCCAAGGCAGAATTATTGTCAGGATTTCAGAACATAGACATTGTAAATTAAATGCTGTATTCTATAATTTTATATTGACTCCTCACTATCAGTCTGATGGTCTGTTCCTCTCTGGAATGATGTCACTAACTCAACATACAAAGAATGGAACTGTTTTATTTTCTGGAGCAGCTGTTGGATAAATCAGGGTTGTTACAAAACTTCTTTAGCAGAGGAACATTAAATCCCTCTTTGTCTATGTGAATCTTGTGTTAAGGAGGTCAAGAAACTATTTCCAAATATTTCCTGTTAACTTTCAAGATGAGAATTTTCAACTAAGCAAAGCATTTATTAGGGATCTAAACTGAAGTCAGCTTAAACTTAAGAATTTGCAAATACTTTTTGTTTTCAATTTTATATTTATTAGCTCTTTCAGTTGCATTTGAGCTGGCTTTCACATTAAATTACTTTGATCCCTCTAACAGAAAATCTACCCTAAAGGAAATAAAAAGAAAGTATAATTCTGTTGATCCTTCTGAATTTCTTCCAGTCTTTCATACTACCAATTATTGCTAACGTTTCTTGTTACTGATATGCTGATCACATCACAGATTAACAGAGTTGTAAGGGACCTTGCTGGTCATCTAGTCCAACCCCCTGCCCAAGCAGGAGACCCTACATCTGCCTCTACCTAGAATTGAACTCACAACTTCCTGATTGTGAGGCAAGAGCGCCACATGGATACCACTCAGTCCTATTTCTGTCTCTTATCAGACTTAGAAATTAGACCAGTGTCTGGATACTATAGTGAACTAGGAATCATTACAAAAATGGAGTCACTGTGGATTTGCAGTCTAGGAGCTGGGAAAATCTCTAGGTTTGGATAGGGTTGCACTCCTCCTAAAGGAGCAATTGCCTCCATGTATTCCTAGATTTTTCTCTGTCACTTGAATTTCTTTCCATTTGTTGAATATATATCAGAATTTGGATACCTCATACATTTTGTTTGTTTGTTTGTTTAATTCGTTTGCCTGCCATCTTGCTTTCTAGCAGGTAATATATGATATGGGGTTAAGATGCTAGGCTAGTTGACTAGAAGATTGGCAGTTCAAGACTCAAGTACCAGATGATTTGGTGACTCCTGTTCTTGCCCCAGCTCCTGCCAACCTAGCAACTTGGAAGCATGCAAATGCAAGTAGATAAAAAGGTACAACTTTGCTGGGAAGGTAACAGCACACCCTGTGCCTCGGCATACAATCATGCTGGACACATGACAACAGACATGTCTTTGGACAACACTGTCTCCTTTGGCTAGGAAACAGAGATTAGAACTGCCCCCTAGAGTCTGACACTACTCAGCAGGGGAAATCTTTACCTTTGTTTTTTTTATAGTATTCTTAAGAAAATGAATATTTTGATAGATACTTATGTTGTCATAAATATATTGTTCTTGAACATTACTTCCAGTAGTAAACTGAAGACACTTAACATACAATTCTTTTTCATTCTTGTTTTTTTTTAATTGCTTCCATGTAGCAGTCATAGCATCTAACATAGCAGCTGCCTTGGAAGTTATCATTCTAAGATAATGCTGATGCATGCTTTCTCTAGTAATCTACTTTCTTTATTCACATAAACTAAGGATTTCAGCAAAACCCAAGTCTTGGAAAAGTTATATTTAGATTAAATTTGTATTGTTTGATTAATACACAGCTAGGGAACTCTTTGTATTCAGCATACAAATTGGTTTCATTTCATTTCATCTTGCTTATAATATGCTTATAATATAATCTTTAAGTCAGATTTTCACTTAAAATAAATATTTTTTTTTTTTGCACTGAATATTTTCTGATAGCCAAATGAGGAAAAGAATTCAACAATTCTTTGGAATTGGTAAATAATTTTGATAGTTCATGTGAATACAGATTGCTTGTACACTTTTGTTTACATAGAAGAATTTGTACTTTTGTTTGGGGTGGTGCTAGAAGTGTTGTCATTATTCTATCCCTCTGTAGTTTCTTCACATCTTATATTTTTATTTAGACCAGGCATAAGCAGCATATGACCCTTCTTTCTTTCCAAACTACAACTCCCAGCAATACTATTCAGCATAACTAACAATGAAGATCACTAAGAATTCCAGTCTAGCAATATATGGAAGGTTTGAAGATCTCCAGTCCTGATTTAGGCTGATAAATATGAAATCTCCCAGTTTCTTTCAAATGTCCACTCAATTGGATAGCAACAAAAGAGCATATTCTGTAAAAGCAAAAAGCAGCAAAAATGTCAATAAAACATATTTTGAAAATAAACTCAGACGCATCCATTGTTTTTCATAAACTTTGTTCTTTCCAAATGCTTTTTTTCTTGCCAGTTTGGTTTTGTAATTAAACATTTTTTTTGTTTTTTGTTTTAAATCATAGCAGGTTCTCCCTCTCTCCACCCACCACGCTATATTTTTTGTGAATAGTTTTTCTCTAAAAACAGCCAGCTAGGGGTTAGATCAAAATAAACCCTGGCAAAAGCATTCCTAAACTTAGACTTTTGTATTAACTTACTTCCTGTTGATCATATAATGGCCTTTTTTCCCCTTGACTCTTTTTCAGATCATTCACACAGAATAGAGTTCGGAGTTATAGAGAGTAATAAAAACCTGAAACAGATTAAAAGTAGTATGTGAACATTTTGGAAGCCAATCTTATCCTCTTTTTTTCTTCTCTCTTCCCCGCCAGCATCATTTCTGGAAATATTATCTTCTATCCTTAGCAAGAGAATTTTACACAACAACGCCACCACCAAATTTTTAAAATGTGCTTAATTTTTCCTTAAATGAAGTCTGTTATTTAGTTTGTATAGCTATTTAATTCTTACAAGAAACAGTAGTTTCAGCTTTGCTTCTTGGTATAGACTCTAGAGATCTATATTTCGTATTTCTGGTACCAGTTTTCAACTACAGATGCGAGATAAACAACTGCCATACTGTTCAGAGTAACTATACATGTAAATTAGGCAGACACTTACTGTTTTTCATTAATTGCTATTTATTTAGCTGAGATAGCGCAGTGGTTAAAAGCAGCATTGCGACCTTCAGCTGATTGCTAGTTTAGCAGTTCAGCTGTTCAAATCTCACTAGGCTCAAGGTTGACTCAGCCTTCCATCCTTCCGAGGTGGGTAAAATGAGGACCCAGATTGTTGGGGGCAATATGCTAAACTCTGTAAACCGCTTAGAGAGTGCTGTAAAGCACTATGAAGCGGTATATAAGTAAAAGTGCTATTGCTATTTAGTTTGTATAGGTTTTTTAGCCTACAGTATATATTTAATTCATATGAATCACTTGACTCAGCTTACAGAATTTAGGATAAATGAAAAATTAACATTTTTAAAAGACTAAAGGCAAAGAAAGAGCTTAAAATACTTATACAAAACAATTACTAAAATATTTTATGAATTATAACAAAACAGTACCTCTTAACCCCATTCTCTACCAGCCAGGTCTCAGGCCTAGGTCATTGGCATTGAATACTACTAAACATCCAATTAAATCAATAGAAATTCAGGTAGACCTCAAGATACAATCCTAATGGAGTCTGTCCATTAGGATGGAAGGTTGAAACAGTCATAAATGAACTGCCTCAAATAATGACCAGCCATCCGTGTTCTCCCTAGTATATTTGTTAAATGAGTGTATAGGTTGTTAAGTGGGGGGGTGGGGAAGATCCTGGCAAGCCTAATGCAAGCATAGCCCACCTGCCTCAGGCCTCCCATGGCACAGCTTACTATCTTGCCAGCAAGAAATCATGGAGAAGGAAAACACTGGGCGCACCTAACTTTCCTAATTCTCTCTCTCTCCCCTTTCTCCTGCCAAGGGGCTCTGCCTTTCTGGGGCAAAAAAGAACCACTTCCCAATCCTTTTGGAGCTTTGTGTGCTAATCAGCTCTCTGTCCATCATCTGCCCATAGGGACACTGCAAAGGTCTCCTGCCTTTCTCTTTAGGCTTTGGGAAGCAGGTCCTTCCCCAACAGGAAGCTTTAGGACCAGTGTTCCAAAACTTTCCCTTCCTTAACATACATCCTTCCCTCAGAAAGCCACATTTATTCAATAAAAACAGACAAAAAAACCTGAGAGGGACAGATTAGTTGATCTTCCTTCCACCACACCCCAATTAGGTGCCAAAAAGAAAGTCTTCTTTTGCCTTCCAACCAATATCCTTTTTAAAAACCTTACCTTGACTCCAGGCTAAAGAGTAGAGGAACAAAGTTAGCAAGGAAACAAAATGTTTATGCAGCTTTTTTTCCCTGAAGCAAAAAAAAAGTTATCTTTAAAAATTGATCCAGAAAAATGGAGGACGCTGGGTCCTTGTAAGCTTAAACTGTCTGTCAGCCTATAGAGTCTAGTTAGTACTTAAAGGCTAGCCTGTGGACTGCCCTCTATAAACAGTTTGTTCTGAAGTCGCCTTTTGTCCAAGGACACCTTCCCAAAGCCTAGCTGACAGGTGAACAGCTGATTAGTGGAGAAAGCTCTGCAAGAAGCACCATTTTAGTAAGGAATTGTTGAGGTGCTGAAAATGGAAGCTGTTTCTAGGAGGCATGGTGTTAGATAGCCGGCAGCTTCGGCTTAGAAGGAAAAAAGACGGAGGCTTTTTTCTTTTGTTAAGAAACTGTTTAATCAGCACCAAACAACTGAATAGAACGAACTCAAACTGAGGGAATGACAGCTCCTATTTATAGGGGGCTGTCAAAGTAAGTGTCCAATGGGAGCTGTTTGTTTCTCCCGCGCTCCTGCTGGCCTAGGCTTCAACCAATCAGGTTCCAGTCTGGGCCAGCAGGGTTGGGTCGTAAGTTGAGGACTTTGCCGGTCGTAACTCGAGGACTTGACACTCCTTCCCCCTTGGATAGCGCATGCGTAGTTCTCGAGGTAGGCGGGCCGTCGTCGAGCGCGTTCAGATCTTCGCAGTCTGTGCTCGGTAGGCATCGGAGGAACAGGCCGAGGTGGGCTGCAGCTAACTCCTGCAGGAACGGTGGCCGGTGTCATCGTCGAGGAAGACCCCGGCGCTGGAGGCGGCCTGTGAACTGGCGAGGTTGGTGGCAACGGTGCCGGAGTCGAAAGCGTGGAGGGAAGGCAGGGAGGCTCTGGTGGCAACTGGGAAGCAACGGGCTGGGAAGCAGCAGGAAAACGGCGGCGCAGCTGGTTTATGTGCCGCCGCCAGGACTGGCCATCCTCTAATAGGACCCTATAGGAACAGGGGCCTGTTAGCTGGGAGATGTGCCCAGGGACCCACTTAGGTCCAGCCCCTAGGTTTAGGGCAAAAACGGGGTCCCCAGGTGTTACTTGTCTAGCTATGGCCGGCCTGCAGGGTTGTTGTAGCTCCACGTAGCCTGGGTGGAGTCGATCTAACAGGGTTCTTAAACGTCTTCCCATTAGGAGCTCTGCTGGGCTTTGCCCTGTAGCCTGGCATGGAGTGGTGTGCTGGGCGAATAGATAAGTATTTAGACTAGCCTGCCAGTTAGTAGTGCCCAGACGGCTGAGGGCCTCCTTAGCTGACCTAACAGCCCTTTCAGCTAAGCCATTTGCTGCAGGGTGAACAGGGGCTGTTTTGGCGTGGCGCACCCCCATCCGGGCTAGGTAGTCCTGGAAGTGAGAGGACGTGAACTGGGGGCCATTATCTGTGACCAATGTGTCAGGGAGACCATGGGTCGCAAAAATGGCTTCCAGGGTCTGTTTAATCGATTCTGAGGAGGTAGAGGGCATAGTAGCCAGCTCAACCCATTTGGAGTAGGAATCTACTACAACTAGGAATGTGCGTCCCTGAAAGGGCCCAGCCAGGTCTACATGCAGGCGAGACCAAGGAGCTTTAGCTGATTCCCAGTCTAAAACTGGAGCAGCAGGTGGTAGAGGCCTAGACAGTTGGCAAGGCAAACATTGGTTCACCCATCCCTCTATTTGTTCATCCATCTTGGGCCACCAGGCATAGCTGCGAGCCAATGCTTTCATGCGGACTATGCCCGGGTGGGCCTCGTGGAGGCATTGGAGGACATTGGTCCTCAAGCAGGGGGGAACCACTACTCTGTGTCCCCATAACAAACAACCTTGCATGACGGTCAGTTCGTGGCGTCTATTAAAGAATGGTTGAAATGTAGGTGAGGGGGATACGGAAGGCCACCCCCTGCGAACCCAATCTAAAACTTGGACTAAAACAGGGTCTTTAGCTGACTTGGCTGCAATGTGGGCAGCAGTGACTGGTAGTTGGAGTTCGTCAACCAGCAAAACAGTACTGGCTGGTGCTGGATCACTAATGGGCCTGGGCAAGGGGCACCTGCTTAGTGCATCTGCACTCCCCATCTGCCTGCCTGGCCTGTAGTGCAGGGTGTAAGAGTATGCAGCTAAGAATTCCAACCATCGGGACATCCTAGGGGACATTATGGTTGGGCTTTGCCTGTCACTAGCTAAGAGTCCCAGAAGGGGCTTGTGGTCGGTAAGTAACTGGAAATGGTGACCATATAGGTAGTCATGGAATTTCCTGATGCCAGCGACGCATGCCAAAGCCTCACGGTCAAGCTGGCTGTAGTTACGTTCAGCATTGGATAGTGTCCTGGAGTAGAAAGCCAAAGGGGCTTCTGCACCATTAGGAAGGATATGGCTTAGGACAGCCCCAACCCCGTATGGGGAGGCATCACAGGCCAGCAGCAAGGGGAGACTTTCACTATATTGAATAAGGACTGCTTTAGAAGTTAAGAGATACTTAATGGCCTGGAAAGCATTTTCCTCTGCTGACCCCCACCGCCAAGCGGTTTTCTTGTCTAACAGTCTATGTAGGGGCTCAGCGAAAGTGGCTTTGTGTGGAAGGAAAACAGAATAGAAATTAAGGAGTCCCAAGAATGATTGCAGCTCTGTTCTGCTGGATGGTGTGGGAGCTGACCTAATGGCCTCAATTTTGGAGGGTGTTGGTCGGATGCCCTGGGCGTCAATGAGGAAGCCCAGGAATTCGACCTGAGGAACTCCAAATTTGCACTTGTCAAGACGTAAGCGGAGGCCTGCCTCCCGGAATCTAAGTAGGACAGACCTAACTCTAGATGATAGTTCTGCAGGGGTGGAAGCTGAGATGAGCACGTCATCGAAATAGGGCACCACCCCTTGTAATCCATGAAGGAGCCTCTCCATGAGGCTCTGGAAGATGCCAGGAGCCACATTTACGCCAAACTGGAGCCTGGTACATTTAAAAGCCCCCCCGGTGTGTGACTATGGTTTGAGCCAATGCTGTATTGTCATCTACTGGAAGTTGCTGGTAGGCTTGGGCCAGGTCCAGCTTTGCGAAAAGTGCCCCCTGGCCCAAGGAGTGTAAAAGGTGTTGTACCACTGGTACAGGGTAGGGATTAGACTGAAGGGCCCGGTTAATCGTGGCTTTGTAGTCAGCACATATGCGTATTGACCCATCAGGCTTCAGGGGAATCACAATTGGAGTCTCCCACCTAGCATGATCTACCTGCTGGAGCACCCCCTGAGAGATCAGCTTATCTAATTCTAGGTCAACTTTAGGCCTTAAAGCTAAGGGTACTCTACGGGGTTTTAGCCGGATGGGGGCCACCTGGGGATCCAAATTAAAGGAGATAGGAGTGCCAGTATATTTACCCAGGCCAGGTGCAAACACATCAGGAAATTCTCTCTGTAAGGAGGCCAAGTGGTCATCTGGAGGGATGGTGGTGGTTGGGGAGGTGGTGGTTCCGTGGATCCCCGCGACTGCTAGGCCGAGTGCCTCGAACCAGTTGAGGCCTAGTAGGGATGGCAGGCGCCCATTGACAATGATGAGAGGAAGGCGAGCTGAAGTACCTGCATAAGAAACAGAAAAGGAGGCACAACCCACCAAGAGAATTTTGTTTCCTTGGTAGTCTTTAAGAACGATAGGGCAAGGCTGAAGGTGTTTTCTGGTGAAGTTTGGGAACAAAGTGGTTAGGGTGGCCCAGGAAATCAATGTCTTTGATGAACCAGTGTCCACCTCCATCTGACAAGGTTGGCCCTCGAGGAGGACTGTGACATACAGCTTTCTAGTGTGGTCAACCAAGGAGGCATTGTTAACCTGGTATGAAACAGGAGAAAGATCTCTTGTAGTAACAGAGCATGAGTCTTGAACAGAAGGAGGCCTGCGACTAGGCCTAGCCCGAAGTCTCGGGGGCTGTCTTGTTGAGAAACTAGGAGGGGGTTTCTGGAGGTATGGTCCTTGGGTCAGAGGCGCAGGCGTGGAAAGTGATGATCTGCAAACCCTAGCTAAATATCCAGGTTTGCCACAGCGGCGGCAGGTTGCATTTCTGAAGTGACAATCAGCTCTGCTGTGGGGACCCCCACAGCTAAAACATGGCTGATGGGCAGGACGATTTGTGTTGGATTGTTTACGCCGAGTTGCTTGGAGTTTGTTAATCTCGAAGTCTTCGTCAGAGAGAATATCTGGGTCAGAGTCCCCATGGTGGATGGCAAAAGGTTTGGCTTGGGACTGCACAGGCCTTGTCCTCTGCATTTCAGAGGCAGACTTCTCTGACATTTCAAAAGCAGTGGCCTCTTCCAGAGCAGATGTGAGGTTCAGCTCTTTTCTAGCCAGCAAGCGTCTCTGGAGTCGCAAGTCCTGTACTCCGCAGATCAACTGATCCAGCAGGAGGTCATCCAGGTCTGTGAACTCACAGTTGACAGCAGCTGTTCTTAAAGCAGCAATATAGCCATTAATTGTCTCACCTTCTTTTTGGAACCTCTGCCTGAAGGCATATCTTCTGGCAACCTTAGATGGGGCAGGCGAGTAGTGGCTTCTTAGCTTGTCAATGACCGTCTCCCAGGCAACAGTGTATACCTCTGTTGGTGCTGTCAGGGCTCTGGCAGTGGCAAACATGTCCCTGCCACAGGAACTCAAAAAATAGCCGAGTTTCCTATTGCCAGAAAGTTCAGTGAGATCAGCAGCCCTGAGGATGCATTCAAACCGGGACAAGTAATCATCCAGGTTTCAGAGGCTGGCTCGAAGGGAGGGAAGGAAGGCAAGGCAGTCATCCTTAAAAGGATGAGGAGTGAGAGCAGCACGGAATTGGAGGTGCTTCAGCTTAGAGTGACTAGCTCTGGCTTCGCGGCTGAGGCGAAGAGCGGGAAACGAAAGTTCCCTCAGGCTGTAACAAAATGTCAGCTCGGAGCCGCAGGAGGGAAAGTGCTTTAGGAAGCCGCGCCGGCAGGAGGGAAATTGCTTTCCTGATTGGCGCCAGCTGGAGGAAGCAGGAACAGGGTGCCAGTGTGTTGGTGGCTTCGGATCCTCTTCTCCCCGTCGCCAGTGTTAGATAGCCGGCAGCTTCGGCTTAGAAGGAAAAAAGACGGAGGCTTTTTTCTTTTGTTAAGGAACTGTTTAATCAGCACCAAACAACTGAATAGAACGAACTCAAACTGAGGGAATGACAGCTCCTATTTATAGGGGGCTGTCAAAGTAAGTGTCCAATGGGAGCTGTTTGTTTCTCCCGCGCTCCTGCTGGCCTAGGCTTCAACCAATCAGGTTCCAGTCTGGGCCAGCAGGGTTGGGTCGTAAGTTGAGGACTTTGCCGGTCGTAACTCGAGGACTTGACACATGGGGATCAGGCCTTACTGCTGCAGGGGATGGGGGGGAGAAGACAAGCGGGGGCTGCAGCCTTCCTGTGGTCTGTCATAAGTGTGAATGAACGCGGGGCGTTGCATCTGTCATAACTTTGAAACAGGTTTGTATGTAGTTTTGGGTCATTATTTTGAATGGTTGTTCAATGATCTGTCATTTCTTGAGGAGTACTTGTACATAACTTAAGGTGTCCCAGAGCAAAACTCTGAGCTTGAGCCAAATTGGAATGCACTAGAGTTATAAATTTCACACAAACATGCTTGAAACACCCAAGAACCTTGTCTGAGAATCGGAAAGAAGAGACTGGTTTAAAATGTTGCAAATGGAGCTTTTTTTTATTAGAGGGTTAACAGCAGATACTTTAAAGTCCAATGGTGGTGCTCCTTTCTCCAGCCAAACTTTGACCATCAATCAGACCTCATTTGGTTCCCTTAAATCAGAAAGAAGCACAAGGACCAAGTCTACATGTGGTGGTCTCATGCCGTTTTACTTCTTTCTGGCCCATAGTAGAATAGAATAGAATTCTTTATTGGCCAAGTGTGATTGGCCACACAAGGAATTTGTCTTTGGTGTATATTCTCTCAGTGTACACAAGGAGAATAAAATACATTCATCAAGAATAAAAAGACACAACATTTAGTGATAGTCACAGTTACTAATAAGCTATCAAATCGTACTAGGAAACAAATAAAAACAATATAAATTGAAAGATACAAGCACATGGTTATAGTAATAAGTGGGAAGAGATAGATACTAGTAAGGAAAAGAAGAAGAATAGTAATACAGTCTTAGTAAATTATTTGACAGTGTTGTGGGAATTAGTTGTTAAGCAGAGTGATGGCATTCGGGGAAAAACTGTCCTTGTGTCTAGTTGTTCTGCTGTGCAGTGCCCTATAGCCCTGGTGGCGAACCTATGGCACGCGTGCCAGAGGTGGCACTCAGAGCCCTCTTTGTGGGCATGCGCGCCGTTGCCCCAGCCCAGCTCCATCGCATTTCTCCATTGCGTTTCTCGCTGTCATTTGCAGGACTAAAATAATTGCGTGAAACAGCATTCCACCATTGCAGTGCATTTGCTGTTGCTGCCTCCATGGCCTGCCCCTTCCACAGCACAGTGAAATTTAGCGTGCTTCACAATGGGGGAGACAGGGTCCCCTCCTCCTCCTGGAGCCCATTACGATGCGGAGCCACAATGCGATCCTTCATCGTCGTGGGTTCACTCTCGCCTCCCGGATGTCATTTGCTTTTCCTGCAGAACTGTCGGTGTTGTCTAGCTGGTCTTCGGCTCTCCGGACATCAGATTCCCACCACCCAGCACCAGTTCAGGGAGGAGAGAGAGGGAAGAGAGGGAGGGAGGGCTGGCTGGTGCGCATGCGCAGGCCAGTTATTGGCATTGCTGCGCACGCAAAGTGATTCCACTCTGGAAAAGCTGAACTTCTGGGTTCTAGCGTGCATGTGCGCCCAACGATCAGCTGGCTGGCGCACATGCGCAAGCCGGTTTTTGGCACTGCCGCGCGCACAAAGGGATCACTCTCTGGAAAAGCCAAACTTCCGGGTTCTGCCATGCATGTGCACCTGACAATCAGTTACCCAGCGCGCATGCGCACACCAGTTTTCAGCACTGTCACGTGGAGAAGGACAGCTGATCATCGCACGCGCATCCGTGCCAGAAACCTGGAAGACAAACAGGCAAGGCCGCGCGTGCCGAGCGACATGGCTTCACGTGCCACTTTGACCAAGCGTGCCATAGGTTCGCCATCACGGGTATAAGGTCTCCTGCTTGAGAAGGGGGACCTCCAAGATCCCTTTCAACTTTGTTCTTCTGTTATTATCAATTATTTTCCCTTATTGATTAATTTATAATTCAAGTAATATTTTATATAATATTAGTTTCATTTAATGTGTTTTAATATATACTCAGTTGTTTTAAACTGTTGTTTTATACTATGCAGCTATCTGAGTTTAAGTAAAACTATGAAACTGTACCTTGCAGCACATAGTATTAATTCTAAAAACTAACTAAACTAAAAAAAAAGGATCCAGTATAGTTTATGTAAAAAAAGCAATATAAACATAAACTGTAATTGAAATGAAATAACAATATGTTTCTTGGGAGTTTTCCAGGCAGGTTAAACTGCCTGGAATGATATATGATCCACTTTTGCTGATACTCTTTTCTACCTGTCCAAAATAATCACATTGATCAATCTACTGGCTGGATAACAGCTTAGCCTATTTCGGAAAGAAGCTTCAGAATGTTTTTGGATGTTCCTTGCCCGGAAGGTAAATGCCAGATTGTTTTCACATTATATAAAAAATATATCACATGAAACTTCAGGGGTATGCAACTGCCAGAAACCTTTCCCAATGTAATTTTTGATGTGACAGAAATTGCATCAATGGAAATTTGTCACATTAATTATATTTAAATAAAGCAATTACATTTTAATTACATTAGATTATATTTTTGTTCTGCAAGCAATTATTTTTTTTATTTTGGAGTGTTCCTTTGCATATTCCAACATATCATTGAAAGGCCAAAGATAGTTCTTAGCAGGGGTGGGTTCTGACTTACCTTGCTGCCGGTTCGCTTCCTCACATGCTGTGTAGGTGCGTGTGTATTGTGCTTTGCGTGGGCGCTTTGCGCGGGCATGGGCACACTTCACGCACACATGCATGCATGTGCAGTGCTAAAAACCCAGCTTCTGCGCATGCGCAGAAGCAAAAAACAAGATGGCACTGCCTATGGCGCCTCAGGGAGAGCCAGTTCGGGGGCGTGTCCAGCTGGCCATCACTTCGGCGAGCGAGGGGAAATTCCTGCTACAGGTTCTAAAGAACTGGTCCGAACCGGTAGGAACCCACCTCTGGTCCCTAGCCTGGCCATGTTCTATAGTATCAAGTCCATAGATTCCAGAGCTCTTTAATAAGAATCCCAAATTAATATTGATAATTCAAATATGGGATTAGAATGAAGTGGATAAACAGTTGCAAAGAAATAAAATTACACTAGAAAATTATATTACAACTTACAACCATTCATTTAGTGACCATTCAAAGTTACAATGGCACTGGAAAAAGTAATTTCACTTTTTCACACTTATAATTGTAGCAGCATCCCCATGGTCGCATTATAAAATTTGGATGCTTACCAACTGGCATTTATTTATGATGGTTACAGTGTACCTGGGTCATGTGATCACATTTTGTGACCTTCCGACAAGCAAAGGGAAGCCAAATTCACTTGACAACTGTGTTACTAACTTAACAACTGCAGTGATTCATTTAACAACTGTGGCAAGAAAGGTCGTAAAATGTGGGGGAAATTCACATAGCAACTATCTCTCTTAGCAATAGAACTTTTGGGCTCAGTTGTTAGTGTTAGTGTACAAATAGAAGGAAGTGACTGGCTATAGAAAGCACTATTTCAATTTCCAACATGGGAGCAACCGTCCATGATTGTAAGATAATGATGCGGAAGTTTTCCACATTTACTCATTATTGAACTTTTGTCCACAACATGAGCAATGTAGGAAATGGAACTAGATCAGAAACAATATATCTTATAACAAAAGAAAAATGCAAAAGTTGAAAAGTTCAGATAAAGAGTATAAACACATTATTATAGTTTAACTATAGGTAGTCCTCGGTTTATACGCATTCTATTATTACTATATTGTTACACACACTTTCCTGGTTATGAGTTGCAGTCATCTCAACATCCTTGCCACATCTCTCTTGCACTCTCTCATTAACACAATTGAGAATGTCCAGAGATACTTCACAAGAAGAGTATTACATTCCTCTGTTCACAACAGAATACCTTATGAAACCAGACTTGAAATTTTGGGACTTGAAAATTTTTAACTACGCCGCCTTCGATCTGATGTAAGTGTAGCTCACAAAATTATCTGCCACAATGCCCTACCTGTTAACAACTACTTCAGCTTCAACCGCAATAATACACGAGCTCACAATAGATACAAACTTAATGTAAACCACTCCAAACTTGATTGCAAAAAATTCGACTTCAACAACAGAGCGGTCAATGCCTGGAACACTTTACCTGACTCAGTAGTTTCTTCCCCAAACCCCAAAAACTTCAACCTCAGATTATCTACCATCGACCTCAGCCCATTCCTAAGAGGTCAGTAAGGGGCATGCATAAGCGCACAATCATGCCTACCGTTCCTGTCCTAATGTACCCATATATTCATACCTCTTTTATTCTTATTCATGCTTGTACTATTACATATATATTCAATCATGTTTTACTGTTTATATTTTGCTTATAATCATATATGCTTGACAAATAAAACAAATACAAAAAAATACTCTCTCACACTAACCTACCCGCCAGCTTCTTTGCAAGCCTTCTGAGCCTTACAACTTTCTATCAGTTTCCCAGTTACTTGTCAGCAGGAAGTTACCTTGCCTAATGACCTTGGGATTTGGTTAACAACAGCCACCAGGACTGCAGAGATTGCCATTATTAACTGATGCATTTGTGCTTCATGACTTAGTGATGGAAATTCTGATCCCAATTGCTTTGAAACTCTAAAATAGGGGTGTCAAACTCGCGGCCTGTGGATGTGTCATGTGCTGGCCATGCCCCCACCTGGTTTAGTGAAGGTGGAAAAAGTCACAATACATCACGTGACGACAACGTGACACTGTGAGTTTGACACCCCTGCTCCAAAACTATAGATAATTTTGTTTTATACCTCATGAAAGTAAAAATGACTTAATTTAGAGGAAATGTAATTGAGGACATGAATTCATCATGTTCCAATACTTGCTGTGTCCAAATCTTCAAGATTCTTCTTCTTCTTCTTCTTCTTCTTCTTCTTCTTCTTCTTCTTCTTCTTCTTCTTCTTCTTCTTCTTCTTCTTCTTCTTCTTCTTCTTCTTCTTCTTCTTCTTCTTCTTCTTCTTCATCATCATCATCATCATCATCATCATCATCATCATCATCCAAACATGCAAAAATGGAAAACAGTTTTAACAGCAAATTGGGAGAACATTGGTGAAGTCAACATCAGAAGAGGAGTCTTCCAGGGGGACTCACTTTCGCCACTACTGTTGAACATGACATTAATTCCACTGACAATAATCCTATGAAACACAAAACTGGGCTACCAAATCTCAAGCCAACATGGTAAAATAAACCATCTACTATACATGTAGCTTCTTCTCTGGTAATATTGTACTACTAACTAGAGCATACAAAACATTTGCTAGACCAATTCTCGATTACAGCTCATCTGTCTGGAACTCGCACTGCATATCAGACATTAATACAATTGAGAGAGTCCAGAGATATTTCACGAGAGGAGTCCTCCATTCCTCTACACGCAATAAAATACCTTATGCCACCAGACTTGAAATTTTGGGCTTAGACAACTTAGAACTATGCCGCCTCGGTCTGACCTAAGCATAGTACATAAAATGATCTGCTACAATGTCCTACCTGTCAATGACTACTTCAGCTTCAACCACAACAATACACGAGCAAACAACAGATACAAACTTAAGGTAAACCGCTCCAAACTCGATTGCGGAAAATACAACTTCAGCAACAGAATGGTCAATCCCTGGAATGCACTACCAGACTCTGTGGTTTCTTCCCCTAACCCCCAAAATTTTTATTTTATTTTATTTTATTTATTGTTCTTATAGGCCGCCCAATCCCGTAGGACTTAGGGCGGCATACAACAGAGAAAAGAACAATTTAAACATACAATTTAAAAAATTTAAAAAATTACAAAAGTTAAAAAAGAACCAGTCATCCATGGGATAATTAAGATCTCTTTCACCCCGCCTGCAGGAAGAGCCATGTCTTCACAGCTTTACGGAAGGCCAGAAGGGTGGGGATAATCTGGATCTCTGGTGGGAGTTGGTTCCAGAGAGACGGAGCTTCCACAGAGAAGGCTCTCCCCCATAGTCCCACCAACCGGCATTGCTTGGTTGATGGGACCTGGAGGAGACCAACTCTGTGGGACCTAACCAGTCGTAGGGAGGTATGCGGTAGGATGCGGTCCCTAAGGTAACCTGGTCCTGAGCCATGTAGGGCTTTAAAGGTCAAACCAACACCTTAAATTGCGTCCGGAGACTAATGGGCAGCCAATGCAGCTGGCGGAGAATGGGTGTTATGTGGGTGTATCTAGGAACATCCACACAGCTCGCGCAGCTGCATTTAACCTTAGACTGTCTACAGTCTATATCACCCCATTCCTAAGAGGTCTGTAAGGGGCGTGCATAAGCGCACCAACGTGCCTACCATCCCTGTCCTAATGTCCCTTTTTATTCGTATCCTTTTCATGTATTCAAAATTAGGTTTATACTTTTATATGTTATCTTATTTATGAATAAATGAATGAATGAATGAATGAATGAATGAATGAATGAATGAATGAATGAATGAATGAATGAATAAATGGATGACTTAAAGCTGTATGTGAAAAGCCCCACAGAACTTGAATCAATACTCAACACAGTTCAACTGTTCAGCAGCGACATCAGAATGAAGTTTGGACTTGAAAAATGTGCTATATTATCCATGCAGCAAGGAAAAATGGAAAAAATAGAAGGAATAGAAGTAGGAAATGGAAGCATCGTGAAAGCATTAGCAAAGGATGACAGTTACAAATACCTAGGCATATTGGAAGCAGATAACATCTTGAATGGAAAGAGTCAATGCAAAAGGAATACATTAGGGGGGTCTGCAAAATAATAAAATCAAAACTGAATGCTGGAAACATAATTAAAGCCATTAATACATGGGCAGTTCCAGTGATACGCTACTCAGCTGGAATCATCAACTGGACTGTGGCTGAACTGGAAAACCTGGACCAGAAAATGCGTAAACATCCACGCGTAAACATCCACGAAGTAACATTGACAGGTTGTACCTGCCAAGAAGAATAGGGGGTAGAGGGCTATTGCAAATCCATCAAACTGTAGAAGAAGAAAAATGAAGTTTGAATGATTATGTGAACCAAAGTATAGAAAAATTGCTGCAGGCTGTGAAAACAGGGAACATTATAAAAACAACAGAATATAAGGAAAAACAGCTGGATGACAGATTACATGGATGGAAAATCAAAGTTTTGCATGGACAACACTTGAAAAACATTGAAGGAAAACGTGATAACAACTTGACATGGGCATGGCTTAAGAGAGAAACCATCAAGAAAGAAACGGAAGGTTTAATACTTGCTGAACAAGCACTACAAACTAATGCCATGAAAGTGAAGATACAAAAATCTACGGACAATCCAAACTGCCAACTTTGCAATGACAAAGTTGAAATTGTTTCACACTTAATATGTGAGTGTAGCAAAATCGTGCAAACTAATTACAAAGCTAGACATGATCGAGTTGCTAAATTAATCCACTCATCGTTATGTAAAAAATACCCCCTACCTGTATCCTAAAAGTCATGGGAACATAAAGTGGAAAAATGAAACTGTGAAAATCTTGTGGGGCTTTCAAATACAGATGGATCATCATTTGGAATACAACACACCAGATATCACGGTTGTCGAGGGCCGAAGTGTACAATTTATTGATATCGCTGTACCAGGAGACGCCAGAGTTGAAGAAAAAGAACTGGAAAATATCGCAACCTGGCCATTGAAACTACGCGGTTATGGATTAAACATGTAGCAGTGATACCCATTGTCATTGGGGTACTTGGTAACATGTCCAAGAATTTTACAAAACACATCAAGAAATTGCAGCTTCCTGCAATAACACCAGCGGAACTGCAAAAAACTGTGCTACTCAGAACATCATATATTTTAATAAGATACTTGGTTGAATACCTAGGACGCTGGCAGCAACTCGTATCAACTATTAGCACCAGTCAATGGTATTTGTGATATATTTTTAAATGTCCATTGACTGAGTTTCATGTTTAATGAATAAAAGAGATAATAATAATACTTGGTTGATACCTAGGATGCTGGCAGCAACCCATATCAACCATTAGCGCCAGTCAATAGTATTTGTGATACATTTTTAAATGTTCCGTTGACTGAGTTTCATGTTTAATAAAAGAGATAGTAGTAGTAGTAGTAGTAGTAGTAGTAGTAGTAGTAGTAGTAGTAGCAGTAGTTCACACAGTTGTTAAGTGAATCCCTCCAGCTGATAAATTAATAACACTGGTTGTTAAGAAAATCTGGCTTCCCCATTGACTTTGCTTGTCAGATGGTCACAAAAGGGGATCACATGACTTTGGGACACAGCAACGGTCATAAGTATGAGCCAGTTGCCAGCCATCTGAATTTTTATCACATAACCACGGAGATTCTGCAAAGGTCGTAACTGTGAAAAACAGTCCTAAATCACTTTTTTTAGTGCCGTTGTAACTTTGGTCACTAGACTTTAGAATACAGATGGATCATCATTTGGAACATAACACACCAGATATCACAGTTGTCAAAAACCAAAGCTTACAATTTATTGATATGGCTGTACTAAGAGATGCCAGAGTCAAAGAAAAAGAACTGGAAAAAAATCATGAAATATTGTGACCTGGTCATTGAAACTATGTGATTATGGATGAAACATGTAACAGTGATACCCATTGTCATCGGGGCACTTAGTACCATCCCCAAGAATTTTACAAAATACATCAAGAAATTGTAGCTTCCTGCTATAACACCAGTGGAACTGCAAAAAATTGTGCTACTTGGAATATCATACATTTTAAGAAGATACTTAGTTGATACCTAGGATGCTGGCAGTAACCCATATCAACCATCAGTGCCAGTCAATGATATTCGTGATACATTTTTAAATGTTCAGTTGACTGAGTTTCCTGAGGCACCTTCCTACTTTTAAAATAGCAAACAATCTTTAAAGAAACTTATATTGCAGTAGACATTGTGAGTACCAAGAGAGGTATCTGGAAATTCAGCATTGCTACACATCTCCTGAAAGCAATCATCGTGAAAACCCAAAATTTCTGATGTGGTTTCCATGTCTCATGTAAACATTGATACTCCCAAAATTATCTGCCTTCATGAATAATGCATTGTTGATGAGATGATCTGAGGCTGAGGGGTTTAGTCACAGTACCCTTGTCGTGGTCAGATCATTTCCTTCTGAGGTTGGATTTCATGGCACCACTCCTCCACCGCAAGGAGGCGGGGCCGACTAAGTGGTTCCGCCCCAGGCGCCTAATGGAATCTGAAGGATTTCAGAGGGAACTTGGGGAAATACCTGACTCCCTGGTACACGATTCATCTGAGGCTCTAGTGGCTGCCTGGAATCAGGCGGCAATGGGGGCTTTAGATCGGATTGCGCCTTTGCGGCCTCTCCGTGGCAGCGGATCCCGGAGGGCTCCTTGGTTTACTGAGGAGCTCCGGGAGATGAAGCGCCTAAAGAGACGCCTAGAATGACGATGGAGAGCCAGTAAAGCTGAGTCTGACCGGACACTTTTAAGAACTTGCATTAAGTCTTACTTAGTGGCGATAAAGGCGGCAAAATGCTCGCATTTTTCCGCTCTTATTGCGTCCGCCGACTCCCGCCCAGCTGCCCTGTTTAGGGTGACTCGCTCCCTCCTAGCCAAGGGGGGAGTTGAAGACCCCTTGCAGGGCAGAGCTGAGGAATTTTCTCAGTTTCTGGTGGATAAAGTCGTTCAGATTCGGACAGACCTGGACTCCATTTGTACAGGGCAAGCCGAGATGACAGGGGCGAGTCTTAGTCCTGTTATATGGGACGAGTTTGAGCCTGTCACTCCTGAGGATGTGGACAAGGCCATAGGAGCGATGAGCGCCTCCACCTGTTTATTGGACCCGTGCCCCTCCTGGCTGGTCTCAGCCAGCAGGGAGGTGTCACGCGGCTGGCTCCAGGCGGTTGTGATCGCTTCTTTGAAAGAGGGGTCCATCCCACAGCCTTTAAAAGCTGCGGTGGTGAGGCCCCTCCTCAAGAAGCCTTCCCTGGACCCAGCGGATTTAAAAAACTTCCGTCCAGTCTCCAACTTACCCTTTTTGGGTAAAGTTGTTGAGAAGGTGGTGTCACTCCAACTCCTGCGGCTTTTGGAGGATACTGATTATCTGGATTCCTTTCAATCGGGTTTCAGGCGCGGCTACAGTACGGAGACTGCTTTGGTCGCGCTGATGGATGATCTCTGGCATGCCCGGGATGGGGGTTATTCCTCTATCCTGGTGTTACTTGACCTCTCAGCGGCTTTCGATACCATTGACCATGGTATCCTTCTGCGTCGTCTTGGGGAGGTGGGAGTGGGAGGCACTGTTTTACGGTGGTTCTCCTCCTACCTCTCTGACAGGACGCAGTCGGTGTTGACAGGAGGACAGAGGTCGGCCCCTAGGCCCCTGGTTTGCGGGGTGCCACAGGGCTCGGTCCTCTCGCCCATCCTGTTTAACATTTACATGAAACCGCTGGGTGAGATCATCCGACGACATGGGGTGAGGTATCAGCAGTATGCTGATGATACCCAGTTGTACATCTCCACCCCGTGTCAATTCAGTGAAGCAGTTGATGTAATGTGCCGCTGCCTGGACGATGTGAGGGTCTGGATGGGAGTGAACAGACTCAGGCTCAACCCAGACAAGACTGAGTGGCTCTGGATATTGCCTCCCAAGGACTATGTCGACTGTCCCTCCTTGGTTCTTGGGGGAGAAAAATTGGCTCCCTCAGAACAGGTTCGCAATTTGGGTGTCCTCCTAGACCCACAGCTAAAATTGGATCAACATCTTTCAGCTGTGGCTAGGGGGACCTTTGCACAGATCCGTCTTGTGCACCAATTGCGACCTTACTTGGAGAGGGAGGCCTTGCTCACAGTCACTCATGCCCTTGTCACCTCACGGCTAGACTACTGTAACGCGCTCTACATGGGGCTACCCTCGAAGAGCATCCGGAGACTCCAGTTGGTACAGAATGCAGCTGCGCGAGCTGTAGTGGGTGTACCAAGATACACCCACGTAACACCTCTTCTTCGCCAGCTGCATTGGCTACCAATTAGTCTCCGGTTGCAATTTAAGGTGTTGGTCGTTACCTTTAAAGCCCTACATGGCTCAGGGCCAGGTTACCTGCGGGACCGCATCCTACCACATACCTCCCTAAGACCGGTTAGGTCCCACAGAGAGGGCCTCCTCCGGGTCCCGTCGGCCAAACAATGCCGACTGGCGGGGCCACGGGGGAGGGCCTTCTCTGTGGGAGCCCCGTCCCTCTGGAACCAACTTCCACCAGAGATCCGGACTATCCCCACCCTCCTGGCCTTCCGTAAAGCCTTAAAAACATGGCTCTTCCGGCAGATGGGGTGAATAGTATAATCAAATTCCCCCTGAATGTTGTGTTTATAATGTTTTCTTTTTAACTATATTTTAACTTAAATTATGATTATTGTTTTTTAAATGTACGCTTCTTACCCATGCTGTACGCCGCCCTGAGTCCCATGGGATTGGGCGGCATATAAGAGCGTCTAATAAATAAATAAATAAATAAATAAATAAATAAATTGTTGCATCTGTTTCTTAAAGCTGGCTGCTGTCACAAAATTAAAAATCAGAAGATTGTCCAGAATCTTCCTGCTCCTTTGTTTAAATATACAAGCTTCCTATATGTTTGCTGTAAATAAAAAATAAACATTTTGGTATATAATTAAATAGAATATTTTGTATTGTATTAGAGAATTTTGATCCAACTCTTGTAATGTACTCTTAGATTCATGCAACATCCTTCACTAACTGGTGGATTTTTTTCAGTTTGATTATATTGGGGCAAATATGGAATGTTCCATGGAGTTAGGAAATGCTGGTGCAATGGTGCAATGGTGTCCCTAGGATCGACATCTGGCTCCTATCTAGTTGTGGTATGTTATGGTTTTTGTTTTTAAATTGTCTGGGTGGTGACAAATTAATTAAAATTAAGTAAGGCTTGATTACTCGTCAAGCTTTGACTGCTGTTCCCTTAGCTTTCAGCACCACAGCTGACAGACTCACTGACATTACTTGTCATCATGCAGGCTCAACTGAATAATTATATCTGGAATGGTGCATTAATTAGGGAGCAATATTTGAGAATGGACTTGTGATGGAAAAAAAGCAAACTAGAAACAAGCATTTTTTAATATTGAAATGCTTAATAATCTATATCAAGAGGCACCTGCTACCGTGTTTCCCCGAAAATAAGACATGTCCCGAAAATAAGCCCCACAGGGCTTTTCGGGACATGCCTTGAAATAAGCCACCCCCCGAAAATAAGCCCCCCCAACTACTTCCGGGGGAAAGGGGGGGACATGCCGGGAGCTGCTCTTTTTACGGAGGCACTGTTTTGGCCCGGAAAGAGAGAGAGAGATCCCTCAAGAAGTTTCCCTACAAAGACCTGCTGAGAAAGAGAAGCGGTGAACTGCCAGACGCTGGTAAGATAAGCGTCTGTAAGCCTGGCCCTCCCCCTCCCCTGCCTCACATACCACCCCCAAATTGTGCCCGAACATGTTACCAGCGTCTGGCAGTTCGCCGCTTCTCTTTTTGGGCAGGTCTTTGCAGGGAGAGGGGAGGAAGGGGGGAGGCCTCTTTCCGACCGGTTTATCGGTGCCTTCCCGTGATTTTTCCGCCTCGAGACCAGGCTGGTTAGAAAGAGCGTCGCTTTTTCTATAAAAAGAGCCTGGTCCCGACTTTCTCCCCTGGAAGATTGTCCAACAAAAGGATTGAAATGGAAAAGGCGAGTGCCGGTGGCTTTGTTAAAGCCGCTCGCATTGCCTTTGGAGAAGCCATTCTAGCGAATGGGGCTCTGACGGGGCGAAAGGGAAGCGCTCCCCTCTCGTTCTCTCCCAGCCTTAGCAAAGCCGGATTGCCTGCGCAGGGGACAAGGAACCCAGATGAGGGTCTCGGCTAGGGACCCCCAGGATCCCCCGAGCCCCGCTAGACCCTCAGAACTCCCCAAGGGTGGATTTCAGAGGCAGGTTCTTTCATCAAGAAACGTTTCACGTGTGCGGGTTTTGCAGGGGGAGAAAAGGCGAGCAGAAACAGTAGCTTTGGGCGCAATCCAAAGCGATCCAAATCTGAAATCTGGATATAGCACGGAAATAGAGTTCTGCAAATTTGTGCCGTTCATGCCTGTCTTTGAATCAAAGTAACAGCGGACTGGGTTTTAATAATATTAGCAATAATATAAAATAAGACAAAATAAAATAAAAGTTAAAAAAAAGAGATCCACTCCTTCTAAGCACGGAACATTTATAAAGTCTACAGATTCTCACACCTGGATTGCCATGAAGATGACAACATCACGCTCTTAGAAGTTTCAGAACGTATCGTATTTCTATTTGCCATTTCTGTTTCTCCAGCCCCCACCCTCTGTGCCCCAGCTGGCACGAGAATTGCCAAATCAGGATCCCGGTGGGTCCCTGGGATACTGCTTGGTCCCCCTGAAGAAATCGGGAAGAGAGCGAGGAAAAACCATAGTTGGTTGCGAGGTTAGAATTTCCCTGCACAGAGACCTTTGGCAGGCACTCTGGTACGAAATTCAATCTCTATTTTTTATGAGAAGTAAACCTTCTAAATAAATTTTATTAGGGGCAACCAATATATTTTTCTAGTCGCTCCCTTTGTTCCAGCCCTACGTGTGTGTAACAATCTAAAACCTATTTATGGTGGGAAAACATGCCGGATCCGTCATAGAAAACCCTTTACTTTGCAGGGAAAGTGATTTTTCCCAAGCACGCCCTTGTCATGGTGGAGATTTGGGGACCAGAGCGCTAAGCTGAGCCTTGTTAGGGACTTCACTTTGCCTGATCAGGTGGAAAATACCTTCCATTATCCACAGAATGGCCTGACTGGCACTTTTCTGGCTGCGGAGGGGCGGGAGGGGGGCGGATAAAGCGAGGGGCGATGGAAAGGAAAACGGGGGGGGGATGATGAGGAGCGGCCCGTGAGAGGCTTCTGTAAGGCTTCATCTCTGGCAGCATCAAATCTTCCTTCCCAAATCTTTGGATCGCAAAGCCGGAGAGGACCGTGGGGGTGGGGGGGGAGGAACTAGGGCAAATCTGACTCTGGCAACCCAAGCTGCCCTTTATTCCTTCTCCGCTTTAGAGCCCTTGGGTTCCTTCCCTTCCTTTTCTCTTTTAGCCTCCTTTTTTCTTTTCCCAACCCCTTGATCCCGCGCTTTCAACTCTCAGAAGGAATGCTTTAGTTTGTTTATCCTGCTACAAAAATCAAGAGCAATAGAAAGGTCATAAAAAGCAACGTGCCATCCATCACACCGCAGCCTTGCTTTCCCTCGGCTTCATGTGATTTGCCCTCAGGAGGGAAGGAAGGCCCGCAGTCAGTCCTTGCCCCCACAGGCTTAGTCCTACTCCCTTAAGAGAAGGAGGTAGGGGGCTGTCGGTACAGAGGAAAGCAACCCCTCGCAGCCGTTCTTGAGCCACGGCTCCCGGTCTCAAACCGCATCCGCAGACTGGCGCCCCTGTGCAGCATCCTGAGCCGAGAAGCAGCGGGAAATCCATTCTCCGTGGTTGGGGGGGGCATGGGTGCTTGCACGGTGGGAGATAAGAGATCTCAAGGCACCCAGACATGTTTTCACACACACACACACACACACACACACACACACACACACACACACACACACACTGCAGATTACAACCCTGCCCTCCGGAAGAATCCCCTTTTCTTCCCCTGCAAAACCTGCACACAGCAAATGTTTCTTGATGAAAGAACCTGCCTCTGAAATCCACCCTTGGGGAGTTCTGAGGGTCCAGCGGGGCTCGGGGGATCCTGGGGGTCCCGAGCCGAGACCCTCATCTGGGTTCCTTGTCCCCTGCGCAGGCAATCCGGCTTTGCTAAGGCTGGGAGAGAACAAGAGCGGAGCGCTTCCCTTTCGCCCCGTCAGAGCCCCATTCGCTAGAATGGCTTCTCCAAAGGCAATGCGAGCGGCTTTAACAAAGCCACCGGCACTCGCCTTTTCCATTTCAATCCTTTTGTCGGACAGTCTTCCAGGAGAGAAAGTCGGGACCAGGCTCTTTTTATAGAAAAAGCAACGCTCTTTCTAACCAGCCTGGTCTCGAGGCGGAGAAATCATGGGAAGGACCGATAAAACGGTCAGAAAGAGGCCTCCCCCTTCCTCCTCTCTCCCTGCAAAGACCTGCCCCAAAAGAGAAGCTGCGAACTGCCAGACGCTGGTAACGTTTGGGCACAGTTTGGGGGTGGTATGTGAGGCAGGGGAGGGGGAGGGAACATGCCAGAAGCCGCTTTTTGCGGCGGCCACTTTTTTGGCCAGGAGAGAGAGAGAGTGAGAGAGAGCAAGAGAGAGGCGGGTGTGTGCACCCCCCACGGGACTAACTCGGCTCCTCTGGGCTCTGCCTACGCGCTTCTGCCTGCGAGGAAGAGGGGGCAAGCCCAGAGTAGCCAAGCCAGTCCCGCAGGGGGTGCACGTAGCCGCCTTTCCCTCTCCCTCTCCCTCTGTCTCACCCGTTCCTTGCCTGAGCCCGGCTAGAAGCCAAACTTCCACCCGGGCTCAGCTGCAGAAGCAGCCGGGCACACGCTCACTCGCCGGCCTGCGCCCATCCCTGTTGCTGCCCCTTCGGTACTTCCTTCTGCCGCCACCTCGCTCACTCGCTTGCCACCCCGCCCCGCCCCATCATTCACCCGAAACCTCCAAACTCCGCCCCACCGCGAAACGCCCCACTTACTGAAGTTTGACAGCTCTGGGCTTTCCCTCTGCTAGGGGGAAAAATCTTGCATAGTGCAGAAACTCTTCTCGCTTCGAGAACTTGCTAATTGCTTGTCTCGCGAGAAGAGTTTCTGCACTATGCAAGATTTTTTTCCCCTAAACAGATTAGCCGAGAGACCACGGAGCTGCCAAACTTCAGTAAGTGGTGCGTCCCGGCCTGCCTGCACCCCAAAAATAATAAGCCATCCCCCGAAAATAAGGCCAGGGGCATTTTTGGGGGTCAAAAAAATATAAGCCCCTGTCTTATTTTCGGGGAAACACGGTATTATAATTTAAAGAGAATATCAGGCTTCTGAAATCATTTGGTTATTCAATAAAACATTCATCAACATCAACAATATATTTTTACATTCAGAAAATGAGAAATGAAATACAGGTAGTCTTCGACTTACAACAGTTCTTTTAGTAACTGTACAAAGTTACAACAATACTGAAACATTTTTCACAGTTATGACCTTTGCAGCATCCCCATGATCAAGTGATGTTGAAATGCTTGGTAACTGGTTTATGAAATGCCGCCCTGAGTCCCTAGGGAGTAGGGCTGCATATAAGAACAGCAAAATAAAATAAAAAATAAATGGTTATGTTTATGTTTATTTATGACTGTTGCTGTGTCCCAAGGTCATGTGATCACCTTTTGCAATCGTCTGACAAACAAAGTCAATGTTGTGGTTCGCCAGCGGCCTGTGCCGCTGGCAGCAGAGTCGGACAGCGAGGAGGCTGGGGAGGAACCTGGGCCAGGTCTGGAATCTGGAGAAGAACTGGAGGAGCCTGTTCTCAATGTGCCCAGCAGCAGAGCTGCCAACAGGCAAGAACAGTTCCTGAGGAGTAGGACTACTCGGGAGTAAGGCTTGGGGATAATTGGCCCCTCCCATAGGCTATTTAAGGGAAGAACACAAATGGGTAAGTTGCAGGAAGCAACTTCGTTCCTTTCCAGATCTTGTCTTTGCAAACTCAAGCCTCCGTTTCTGTGTTCCTGTTTGAACTTGGCAAAGTTTCCTGCAGACTGTTCCTTGGTAGCTTGCCAATGAAGATCAAGGTTCATGTGGGTTATCTGCCGTTCCTGAAAGACTTTGAGTCATATTTGTTTGATTTTGCTTGGACTCATGCGGACTGCTAATAACAATAATTAGCAGCCGTTACAAATAAAAAAGTTGCTTTATTTTATTTGAATTTAGGATGACTACTAATGCAAACAATTAGCAGCCGTTGACAATAAAAAGAGGTTTGTGAGAAGCTGTTTGTGCTGTGTGAGTTTATCAGGAAGCCTAGGTCAGAACAGTCAATGGGGAAGCAAGGCTCACTCAACAACTGGGTTACCAACTTATCAACTGCAGTGATTCATTTAACAACTGTGGCAAGAAAGGTCATAAGATTGAGCAAAATTCACTTAACAAATGTCTCACTTAACAACAGAATTGTGGTTGTAAGTTAAGAACTACCTATACCCGTGATGACGAACCAATGGCACGCGTGCCAGGGGTGGCACGCAGAGCCCTCTCTGTGGGCATGTGCGCCGCCACCAGCTGCTCTTTTGGTTTCCAGCGCGCATGCTGGCCTTCGCAGGCACCGGAGCGCCGGAAAACGGCCTGAAAAACTACCTGGAAATGGCCAAAAATGTTTGTGCACCAGCCAGCTGGTCTTTGGGTTTCTGGCGCTCTAGTGCGCACACATGCATGCACGTTCTGGTTTGGGCACTCAGGGCCAAAAAGGTTCGCAATCACTGACCTATACCATATTGCTAGAGGTCCAATAAAATAAAGGCATTAATACTGGCCATTTCGCCTTCCATCCAGAGATCCAGAGTTTCACAGCTACCTGGGAAACAAATTTTAAACATTGCCAAATTCTTCTTAATTGAACAGCATGTCTCATTAAATGGGTAAGAAAGCCAGAATGTAAGTGAGTGTGGTAAAAAGAAGATCAACCCAGAAGATTTAGGAAACCGAAATCCCCCTCCCCCCCCCATCTAATCCAGTTTGGCTGCAAGAGTTGAATGTCAGACAACTAGGAAATAGATAACAACTCAGATCACTTTTCGTTATGTTAACCATTGTGGTCCAACACACCTGGTTGCACAAAGAAGCTATTAGTAATTATTATATTGGAATTCCTAGTTGATGATTATGATTAATGAAATTTATTATGACCACCAACTCCAGAAAATTCTAGCCAGCTTATGGTATTCAAATACATTATTAAAACAGTTTAAAAAAACAAAAGAGACAAAAGTACCAAACTCAAAACAACTTCATCAAGAAAAACAAGAAAAACATGATAGGGTTCCACAGCCAAACCATGTCCAGGCCTGGGAACAAAGTCAGATCTTAAAGGCCTTCCACTATATCAAAACAATTGGCAACAAACATACATTAAAATCACTAATTTATTTATGTTTAAGATCTCGTTTGAATTAGTCTTATCTTTTCTTATGTGATTTCTGTGTGTCCACTTTTACTTTAGTATATATACTGCAGGTTGTCGTATGATACGATATTATGATTACTTCTAGTTTTCTGTCTGTCAGTTTCTGTTTCTCCCTGCCAGTGATCTAAGGGTATTTTGCACCTCTAAGAAAGATTTATTTAACTCATACTTTAAGGGACAGCAAAGCTTGCTTTTTGAACTGAGCAATTTTTTGAATTTGCAAATGCAAACTGCATATTGGTCTTTGCGATTTGTTCACAAATCAATTAATTTATTTCACAGTGATATAATATTTTATTTTAAAAAAAGAACAAATGGTTGCAACTTAGCTGTTCATTTAAACCCATGATGGCGAACCTATGGCACGCATGCCGAAAGTGGCACGCAGAGCCATCTCTCCGGAGCTGTCGCCGGTTGATCTTCCACATTCTGGCCACGTGCGCAGGAGCGCCATAAACTGAAAGAGCAGCTGCCTGGTGTGCATGCGTGCCAGAAACTGGAAGACCAGGTGGCCGGCGCGCATGTGTGTGCCAGAAACTGGAAGATCATCTTCCCAGCGCACATATGCACACCGGGCAGCTGCTCTTTTGCTTTCTGGTGCTCCTGCACACATAAAGAGCAGGTGGCTGGTGAGCCAGAACCCAGAAGAGCAAGGGGAGCAGGGCTGCCAGCCAGGATGGGCAGGCTGGGGCTTCTCTCCCTCCCTGCCTGAGTGGGCTTCTTGCATGGCCCCAGCCCTCCAACCTGTGACATTGATGTGTGTTCATGGTCTGGAGCGCCTGGCCAGCTCAGGTGCATGTGGCAGCAGGGCAGGGTTTGCTGGCTGCGATGGGGCAGGCAGGGAGGCACTGTGAGAGGGTGGAGGCGGTTCTTGCGCTGCTGCTGCCAGCCAGGATGCTGGAGCAGCCAGGAGGAAAAGGTGGAGGAGCCGCCGTCGGGGAGGCGAGCTGCCCCAGGAGGGATGGAGGAGAGTGCAGCATGGAGATGCCACTGAGGGATAAGAGGTGCGCCGGCCAGGAAGCGACCGGGAAGGGGGGGCTGCGCTGACTTGTTCTTGGTGGTGGGCTGGGGGGGGGAAGCTTCATCCTGGCCAGAGTTGGGGCGAAACTCTCCCGCCTGTTGGCCCTTCAACCCAAGCCCCAGGAATGCCAACGTCCCTTACCTCCAAGACCAGGAAGGGGCTCCGGCTTTCCAGTGGAGAGAGGCAGCATTCCTCTCCCTGCCTGGGGCTGCATGGGTCATTGGTGAGGATGTCCCGCCAACCCAACAGAGTCCAGGGAGGCAGGCAGGGAGGCATAAAGACCCCCAAAATGCCAGGCAGAGCCGGTGCATTTTGCCAGGAAGCTGGGCCTTCGTGTGTGCATGCGTGACAGAAACCAGAAGAGTAGGTGGCCGGCATGCATGCACGTGCTGGAAACCAGAAGATCATCTGCTTTTCTGGTTTCTTGTGTGCGCGCGCATTTGTGCACGCTCCCTTTTCGGTACTCGGTGCCAAAAAGTTTTGCCAACTGTGATCTAAGCCAAAAAGAGTAATTTATTTTTCCAAATTGTAGCATATGAAACATGAATCATTTTATCTAATAAGTAACAAAGAATATGTGCTCAGATATTTTGTTTTTTAAAGAGAGTAAATCCATCATTCCCCAATATAAGCAGAAAATATAATAGCAAATTTGTAGCATGAAAGACAGGAGACAGAATTAGGTTATTATACAATAGCCTCCCTAGTGCCTTTTTGATATGTTGAATTGTGCTTTATTAGTACATAACCAGCAATTATTAACTGTGCTTTCTGAGAATTATGAAATCTAAAGTTCAACCTACTTTAAGAAGCACCAGATTAAAAATGTTGTTATATATCTATCTACTGGTATTAACAATAATGTTTCACAATAGTGGTCTCTTGCCACAATTATCAGTGAGCTCTTATACTGAACTTGTGATTGCAAGTTCTTCTAACGGGTATCCCTGTTTCTTGTATGATTCCTCAAACCACATTTTTACACTGAAACCAACATTATATTATGATTATTTTTTAAAAAATATGCCTTTTATCAAGTAGCTTGTGTATTAATTGCTTAATGATTCCAAAAGTTAATGTTCTCCCTATTCACTCCTTGTGACATATGGGAGTATAACTTAATGAATCTCACTGTTTGGAAATATCTGTGAAACGGTATACTTTCTTTGGTTCATGGGTACTGCTGATTCTGGAACCTATAATTATACTACAGAAATTTGTCACGGGTATGTGAGCTAAAACAGGTTTTTATCTGTAAAACTTGAAGATTCAGTCAGTTATGGGCTGAACATGCTACCTGTTCAGTCTTTTCTAGTATGTACTACAATATTTGCAAAAAACGATGAACTCGAGTGGAAAAATACTGTACCAGATAGCTTTATAGAGGCCATAGGTATAGCAATAATATTTAAAGAAGGGCAAGTTTTGACTTTACCAAAAAATTATCGCCTGATATCGTTATCAGAAGATGATAATCTGATTTACAGGGTTTTATTCATAAAGACAAAAATGGCAATCGAGAGATAATATTACAAATATATCAAACATTTTGGAATACCTTAAACAGCATAATGAAAAATATCTGTCAATTTGAACTGAGCTTTCTTGTTTAAAATTGTGGCAGATACTGACTTCAGTGAGAAACTTATTACATGGATAAAATTACTTTCAAACATTAAGACACAGCTGAAAGATAGGACAGTAGCACTTGAAGCAGAAGCAAATAAAATGGTCTTATAAATTAGTGAAGACAAGACCAAGCTGATGCAAATTGGCAATGTTCAAGACAAACTCTGATAACATTAGGAAGCGGGATCTTAAAATTTGTGAAACAATGTAATTATCTTGGTAGCATTATGGATACAGATGGGAGAAGACAAGCAGATGTGAAATGCCAAATAGCTAAAGCAACTGCTATCTTCCAACAAATGTGTCCAGCATGGACCATGTCCACTATAAACAGAGTAAGCAAGATAAGATTATTTAATGCCACTGTCATACTGACTGTCATCTATGCCAGTGAGACCTTGAAATCTACGACAAGAATTATTCATAAGATCAACGTCTTCTAACAACTTTGTCTCAGAAGTATTCTTCATATCTCATATTGCGACCAGGTCAAAAATAAGGAAATTCTACAAAGAAGTCATTATTACATCATTATAACATCATTATCACAATTACTGCCAACTTGCCTTCCATTGAGGACCTGTATACTGCACGAGTCAAAAAGAGGGCCGTGAAAATATTTACTGACCCCTCGTATTCTGGACACAAACTGCTTGAACTCCTACCCTCAAAACAACGCTATAGAGCACTGCACACCAAGACAACTAGACACAAGAACAGTTTTTCCCCGAACGCCATCACTCTGCTAAACAAATAATTCCCTCACAACTGTCTAACTATTCACTAAGGCTGCATTACTATTACTATTAGTCTTCTCATTGTTCCTATCACCCATCTCCTCCCACTTATAACTTGTTGCTTGTATCCTTACGATTTATATCAATATTGATTGTTTCCTGATTGCTTATTTAGACCCTATGGCAATCATTAAGTATTGTACCTCATGATTCTTGACAAATGTATCTTTTCTTTTATGTACTATGACAATCATTAAGTGTTGTACCTCATGATTCTTGACAAATGTATCTTTTCTTTTATGTACACTGAGAGCATATGCACCAAAGACAAATTCCTTGTGTGCCCAATCACACTTGGCCAATAAAGAATTCTATTCTATTCTATTCTATTCTATTCTATTCTATTCTATTCTATTCTATTCTATTCTATTCCTGAAGACTATCTGAGATAGTAACAGAATGAAGAATGCTTTACTGGGCATGTGCTTCGCATGAGTGAGCAACGTCCACAAAAAACGCAGTCCATTGGCTACCACTAGATGGTCTGAGGAAAAAAGAGAAAGTACCAAAAAAATCTGATGCCAGATATTTCAGGAAGACCTGAAAAACATCAACCTTAAATGGAAGGATGCAGAAACTGTAGCTGCGGACCGAAAATTGTGGAGTATATTTGCAGCCCAATATGCTTAGCACAGGACATGATGATGATGAAAATTTATTTATACTTCACAAAAAGCACAGAATATATATATATATATATATATATATATATATATATATATATATATATATATATATATATATATATATATATATATCACAGATATATATCACAGATATAGAGAATTAACAAAAACTGGTGAGTGACAAAAAGACAACGATGCCCCTCATCACCATTGTTATTCATCTTATCTCTGGAAATATTGAATAGCGACATAAGATAGAGTGAAAGAATTGCTGGAATGAGAATTAAAAGAAAAACATAAATTACAGGAATTTTCTGATTATTTGGTGATAATTCTGGACAATCACCTGGAAAGAATAAAAATAATGGAAGAATTAAACAATTTTGCTGCATTAGCTGAATTTAAAATTAATAATGACAAAATGATATTACAAAAAACATTAGGATGGAAGAGCTAAAAGAATTGATGGGAAAAACTGGTTTCAAAATTGAGAAAAAAGTGAAATAATAAATATTACTATGACTAATATGAATTGGATATTATTTCACAACAATTATGTTCTGGCATGGAATGGAATTCATAAGGATATGCTAAAATGGGACAAATTAGGAGAATTGGGGAGAATTTCTGAATAAAAATGAATACATTTCTTAGAATGATATATTTTATTTTGAACTATACCTATTTTTACAACTGATGTATTATTTAAGCCATGGCAGAAAGATATACCAGTATATTTGTGTTTATATGACAAGCATGAAATATAAAATCCTTAATGATGCAAAGGAATGAAGTTGATTGTTACTGCCTGATTTGAAATTGTATTTTGCCTGCTGTTAGTTTTGGATGAAGGAGTGGGTGCTGCTGAGAAATAAGAGAATCTTAGAACTAGAAATGCATGACTTGAGGTTTGTATGGCATGGATTTCTTTGGTATGATAAAGTTAAGCTAGCTTTTAAAAAAAATCACTATATTAGAATGCTGTATTTAGAACATGAAATACATATAAACCAGATTGTGCCCAAAATGGATTTATGGATCTTGATACAAGAAGCATTTTCTAGAAAGGAAACAGTAGGCAAAGAGAGATAGTTAACATTAGAGCTGTTGAGAGATGGTTAACAAGAGCATGCCGAATATAAAATGAAAGCAAATGATCAATTGACTTCAGAGGGATTTTGTTCTCATTTATTTTGTTTTGTTTTGTTTTGTTTTCATTTTTGTTGCTGGAACTATTCTCTATTTTGCATTTTTTTCACTTACTACTTTTCTGTTATTTTCCCTTTTTCTTGCAAAATGTTCATTGTTTTTATTCTTTTAAAAAATTCTTTAATTAAAAACTATATTTTTACTAATTAAAAAGATTGTATCATCTGAAATGGAAGCTCAGATCAACAGAGTTGGAAGGGACCTTGCAGCAGTTCATCTAGTCCCGTGATGGTGAACCTATGGCACGGGTGCCACAAGTGGCACGCGGAGCCATATCAGTGGGCACGCGAGCTCAGGTCCGGCGCACATGTGCGCATCAGCCAGCTGATTTTCAGGCCTTCTGGGAGCACTGGGAGTCAGGAAACAGGCTGTTTCCAGCCTCCAGAGGGGGTGGGGAAGGCCATTTTCTCCCTCCCCAGGCTCCTAGAAGCCTGGAGAGAGCAAAAAATGGGCGTGCCATTGCATGCTGGGAGTGGGGGGGTCAAATGCGCATGCATGGGGGTGCATGGAATTATGGGTGTGGGCACGCACACACGTGATCCCACGCATCCCCCCCCTTTTTGGCACGCGAACCAAAAAAGGTTCGCCATCACTGATCTAGTCCAACCCCCTGCTTAAGCAGAAGAGCCTTATATCTGCCTCTACCTAGGATCAAACTCGCAACCTCCTGATTGTGAGGCAAGAGCTCCACCTCTAGGCCACAGCAGCTAATCTCAATTTCTGTGAAAGTGTATTTAATAAAGATCTATTTTCTTTGGTACTCTGGCAATTCATATTGATCATATATCCAGTCATCATGTGATTTTGATCAATCAGCTATTGCTTTGGGTTAGGAACATTGTTGTGCACCTGCATTTATTTAGGATTTATACACTACATGTAGTCCAGTTCCCAAAGTTATTTTAATATTTCTAGTTAACTTGCAAGTTAATGATAAACTGTGAATAGAGAAATAAATAAATAAATAAATAAATAAATAAATAAATAAAGAAAGAAAGAAAGAAAGAAAGAAAGAAAGAAAGAAAGAAAGAAAGCTTGTGAAAGTACTAATAGTAATAAATCAAGAAAATTGGAGAATTCCTAATAGGTAGAAAAAACATTCCAGTAACAACCAAAACAAGCTAAATTGCAATGAAATTTCATTTTAATGTATGCCAATTAGTGTACATTTAAAGTGACAAATAGTGTACATTTAAAGTGACAATAAAGTTATTCTAAGTCTAAGTCTAAGCTATTAACATCCAGCTTTCAAGTGCTGTCATCTTTGCTGATGCCTTTAAAATGTAAGTGATCTTTCTACCTTTTCTGTTTTGCCTCTATATTCAGTTTCTTTCATCCAGTCATATAAATCTATGAATACTTTTGATTTAATATTTGTGCTTCACACAAAGTTATTCAAGCAGTATTCAGGAGCAACAGCCACAGCTAAATACATATAGCTCTATTTTTCAGTAAATTTCTGTAAATCCCAAATGTGGTGTTATTTTTGTGAAATATACATACCTCTCAGATGGCTAAACTGGCTTTATTCAAACAGAAGTGCTGGATTCTTTGGAAACTGATAGATAGAATCAGAGGTGGTATTGAGACAGTTCAGACTGGCTCTGGCGAACCGATAGCGAAAATTTTGAGTAGTTCGGAGAACCGGCAAATACTACTTCTGGCTGGCCCCATCCCTGCTATCCCCGCCCTTTCCAGGAGGGGCCCCGTTTTGGCTCCTAGGTAAGTGCAAGGAGGCCCACTAGGCCCAAAATGGGGTGCGGGGGGGTGCAGCATGCCCCCTGTGGCCTAATTTTGCTCCCGGGGGGGGGGCTACAGCAATGCCCATTAGGCCCAAAAAGGGGCACCGGGGATTGCAGCGCACCCTCCACTGGGGGGCTACAGGGAGGCCTAGCCTGTAAGGCTGGGGCACCCAATTGATCTATTTGCTGCTTCCAAGCCTCCCAGGTGATCAACTGGGTCTTCTTTTGTTGCCCTACACAGGAGAACAGAGCAGAAAAGCAGGTTAGTGGGGTGGGGAGGGAATGGGGATTTTGAAATATTCTTCCCCCAGGAGTGGGGAGGGAATGGCAATTTTGCAGTATCCTTGCCCTGAACTGGGGAGAGAATAGGGATTTTTCAGTATCCTTCCCCTGGAGTGGGGATGGAATGGGGATTTTTCAGTAACCTTCCCCAGGGTTTTGGTATTCATAGACAACTGTCTATGGGGAGGGAATGGGGATTATGCAGTATCCTTCCCCCAGGACTGGGGAGGGAATAGGGATTTTGCAGTAACCTTCCCCAGGAGTGGGGAAGGAATGGGGATTATGCAGTATCCTTCCCCCCAGGAGTAAGGAGGGAATGGGGATTTTGCAGTAACCTTCCCCAGCAGTGGGGAGGGAATGGAGATTTTGCAGCATCCTTCCCCTGCCACCAAGCCATGCCCACCAAGCTATGCCACAGAACTGGTAGTAAAAAAATTTGAATCCCAACACTGGATAGAATGGATATGCTACAATGAAGCAAAAATTTGGGGATGTAGAGCCTGGTTGCGGTGTCATGAGAATTTCTCCAGTGTTGTTCATGGTGCTTCTGACAAGTTGGATTGCTTTTAACTTTTAAGACTGATACAAAGTATTAATCAAATAGTTAAACTATTGCCACCACTGCCTTGTCCACTGTTCTACCTGATAGCCTCTCTTTCCTTGACTCTAATTCTGGTCATGGCAAAAAAAAACTGTTTGGGATGGGATTTTTGTTTTATTTTGTTTTGTTTTTCTTCTTTTTGGTATTCATAGACAACTGTAGTGCATGATTAGCCTTACTCTTCCTCATTACATTGTTGCAGTTTTGCAATATTTCCTGACATTCTGTCTTTGCTATATGTTCTTCTTTCCATTTTTAAAACTTGTCTTTTTTGTTTATCAGTTTATAACAGATTTTTTGCATCCAAGCCAATCTCATCATTTTTCCTCTTGGTGTTGTTTGTATTTATGCCTTCATTATCTCTCTCTCTTTTTAATTTCTCAGTTGTCTTGAACTGTTTTTCCTTTTAGGATTTCCATCCATGGAATCTTTCCACCTTATCCTTTAGCTCATTGAAGTCGACTCTCTTGAAGCCTGGAACAATTTAGGTATTTTTAGTTTTTCAACCTGGGTTGGATAATCATTAATCTCTATCCCTGATATTCTCATTCATGTAATTCTTCAAAGTGTGTTTGTAGGAAAAAGGTATTGAACAAAAGCATTAAACTGTTACTGGCAGCAAAGATTTCTTACTTTTTCCACCAAATGTAAATTCAAAGGTGAATTTCCATGCAGTGGTAGCAAGGAAGATTCCCAATAAGCTGGATAATGCATAAATTATGCATCCTCACTTTATGTTAAGATTTTGTTTGGACTCAGGATAAAAATGGAAGTGGAAATTAAATGAATGTTTGCACATCATTATGTAGCAATATATACAGATATTTGGTCCTTCAGTTTGCCCATCATATTCCCTTTGATCTTAGAATGTAAACACAAAGTTGTTAGAATTGTATTATAATTGGTCCAGTGTAATGTTGATAAGCTGTAGGCACAATATTTAGGAAGTAATTTTGAAGATAGGAGGAGGAGCACTTTAAATTTTAAAGAGCACTTTAAAATTTCCAGGCACCCTGTCTGTGTTTAAAGGCACAATAATAACAAAACTTTAAATTAGCATTAGATATTTAAGGCATTTCAGGAAAACATTGATTAAATCTGCCAGTGAAATGAATGTGCTTGGTGAGTGACCTAATTAGTGTATACCTGGTTCTTTTTCACTGCACTGCTTATCACTAATTGCTGTTCTGTTGGTCTTCTCCTGACAAGCAGGAAAAAATAAGAATGAAGGATTTGTTACAAAATCAGTGACATTCAATTTTAACTCAGTTGAACCTACTGTCAAGTTAATTGAGAAATTGAGCCCAGGAGTTCCATTGCCATTTAGATTATGTAAAACACAGTTACTCAGTGTCTGACTATGTACACAGATACTTATACTATGAACTTTTACTGCTTCTTTAAGTATGTCTAATCCCTCTTTCTTTATAGATCCACACACATACACAACTGTAGAATCCATAGTTATTACTTCATGTTCAGGATTAATTTTGAATACAGTCAAGCCAAGTTAAAGAAGCCCTTTATTTCCTTCACAACAAGGTTTCTGGTGGTTAGTAATGCTGATGGACAATATGGATTTAGAAAACTGAATCTCATCGGTATTAGCCAGGAACTGCTTCCTAGAGGGATCACTTTAAAGCAAGATGCATCCTTAGGAATAGAGAAGAATTTTTGCTGGACATAGCCCATATGACATTCATGGGGAATCAGTAAATAGAGATTACTTCACTGGGCAGGATGGCTTCTAAAGAAAACTGCGCAAGAATGTACTCTTTGAATCACAAGAATTTCTATAAGGAATTTAACATTAGAAAGAAAAGTGTGATCAGTGTGTGTGTTTCATTCAGTATGACTATAAATTGTGCTTATTGATATGTATTTGATCTTAAAGTAGACCCATTTAAACTGATGAGACTTGAGATAGTATGATATACTTAAATAATAAATAGCATTTGCTGCTATTTACTAATGGAATTCTGTATAAGTGGAAGTTAATAGAAATATATCTGATGCTTTCAGAGAATAAATATTTATTAATACAGTGTCCTTAGAGTTTACATTATACCATTTGAATCACTAATTGTATTTATGGAGTTTAAGTTGCGCCATAATTCTTCTGTATGATACTATGTGAATTTATTGTTTTTTAACTCTATTTGTAAACTGCCTTGAAATCCTAGATAATGTTGTAAATGATTAAATTGAAAATTGTCTGTGTTAGTTAAATTTCACATTTATATTAAATTAAATATTTAAGAGATATCGCAAGCTCCTCAAAAGTCTGTTCAACCTCGTGATCTATCACTGCTTGAAATACAATTTTTTTCTTGTGAATTTAAAAGGAATAAACTATCTGACAGCTTTCTAGCAGATGGTTCATCTCATAAGAACTCCAGCTCTAGTATTCTTTTCTGGAATTGTATCTGCACATTTGCCCAAATAATAGAATGCTGTTTGAAGCCACATAATTTCTAGAAACATAGATTGGTAGTGTTAAATATTGATGTGCAAAGCTTTAGAATGTAATATTCTTTTTATAGTAATAATGGGTGCACAGCTGAGAAAAGTGGTACTGTGATATCACTTTAAAAACAGATGAAAAAAGATAATATAACTAAGCATTTCTAAATTGAATCACCATGAGAGAACGTATTAGCTAGCTAGTTCGCCACTGATATTTCTAACACTTAAGGGCTAATTTATTGGAAAGATAATATCTACATTTCTATAGAGCCCCATAATTCATATTGAACAAAATTCTTGCAAGACACTTTTTATTTGATGTAGACAATCCAAATTTATTTCTCCATGATAATTAAAAAATTAACAAGTTGTCATCCTTTAATGACACCGTAGCACTTGCACCTGATACAGAAATATCACTTATGATAAGGACAGTTATGTTAATCATGCCATAATATCTTTTGGCTAATTTTACATCTTAATTTGATGGCAGATCAAATGGCAGATGGCAGATCCTACCAATTTCAGGATTTCATCCAGTAACAGAGCCAGCTCAGTGTACCATAAATGTACCCATTTAATTATTCTTTCTCTCTTCTTTTTAATACAGGAATTACATAAGTGTGCTATTTCTCTAAAATAGGATATTTCAGCTCCTTTGATATATTCTTTAATAACCTCCTGCACCTTTTGTTGTCACCGATGCCACAGTAATCTGAGTAATATATGTAAGGCAAAATTCACACTGAGGCTTCCATCGTTTGTAAATTTATATGGGCATGAACCAATGGAACTTGTTTTAAAGTAAATATATTTAGCTGTTGACAACATGACATTGGTTTTTTTAAAAAAACATTATTGCAATGATTATTTTAGAATTAGCAAATGTGGCCTCAACAAATTCTTCAAATTTTTCAACAGATTTTGGACAGTTACCCCAAATTCTCTCTTTAGGCTATAAGAAAGTTGCCAATAACTTCCAAAGAATAAGGTTTCCATTTATTGTAATGGTAATACTACTCTTTAAAAAACAACTTTATTATTTTATTTTATTAAAATATTTTTTAAAAAATAAATAATTTAATTAATAAAGACTAATAAAGAAAAAATAAAGAATTTATTTTTCTGGGGTTTAATGATGTGTTGAGAGCCATAAAAGTTAGATTTTGTAGTAATGTGAAATTCAGAACATTCTGTACCCTCTTTGTCCAATACAACGCCACAATTCCCCATCCATAATATCATCAAAATTGTCTTCTCTGTTAAAATAATTTCTAAAACATTTTTTCTTCCATCAAATTCAATGGGAACACATAAGCCAGAGACTGTTAGTATCCATCAGCAGAAGGCTTCATGAGAGAAAGCATTGTTAACTTTCTAGGGGAAATTTCATGGTAACAGGAGAATTTGCCCTCTTGCATTGACTAGAGAAAAATGAATAAAAAATTCATATCCTTTGGAAGCAGCCTTGCAACAGGAAAAGAGAAGCTGGCCAATCCATTGACCAAAGAAGAAGAGCTCCAAATTGCTGTTTAAACAAGATTTCTAAGAATCAAAGATCAACTTTACATTTTGCTTACTATTTTATTTCTGATACTGATTGCCCATTCTTTCTTTGTCCCTCATTCCTCATCTATTTGCGTGGCTTATTCTTTTAAATAACTGGATAATGAGGCCTGACTCTCATGCTTAATTTATCTAAGCATCTTTGAGAGATAATTATGGATAACTGTGTGGATAACAATTTAATTTCTTTGTGGCATGCTATAAAAAGACTGACAACAAGTAAAAATAAATAAATAAATAAAAAGAATATGGTTGAAAAAATAAAACTGTTAATCAAAACATGAAATCAAAGTGTTAATTGAATTTCCCTGTGTCACTTGTTTGTCCAGGCCAATCACAATAATTATTCCAGTGATCTTATTAATGTTCCTTTCAAGCAGCGTTCAAAATGAACAAAAACCAAAATGTGCAGTTTTGAATAATAAGAAGTTTTGGGAACAGTTCAGTTTCAGCCAGTGTTATTCATCATAAATATCTTTTAATCGTTTTCCTTTTTTTGTAATCATTTCCCCCCAATGGTTCTGTTATATTACATGCTTTACAATTTCTGTTGTGAAATTTATGTGGGATAGGTCATCGTTTTCATTTTGCGGCTGTAAAATTGAAGGTCAGAACCTTATCCGAGTCACCTGTGGTTTATATTATTGGGTTAGCTTCAGGCTCTCAAGTTGCCATTCTTACCTTTTCTTCTTCTTTTGTAATAGAAGAAGAAATTAAAAATTGCTTTCAAAATCAACACATCTTCCAGTTTCATTGCAACAGTCATAGATAAAGGAGGGTCATCACAGTACCATCATATGTCATCTCAAACCTATGCATGTAGATTGATGTGCTTGCATACAATAAACAAGGATGGTTGATTTAAGTCTAAACTAACTTTCAGGCTGTCTTAAGTTTGCCTCAAAAATAAACTATTCAAAATTTAGAGGCAAAGGAAAATTTTGAAATGGATGAAGATTTCCTCTTGAAATCAAAAGTAGTAATTCATATAAATATTAGTAAATATAAAAATATATTTGGTCATAGTATTCATCTTTAAGATTATTTATTTATTTATTTATTTATTTATTTATTTATTTATTTATTTATTTATTTATTTATTTATTTATTTATTTATTTATTTATTTATTTGTGAGATTTATATACCGCCTCACAGTGCAAGCACTCTCTAAGCGGTTTACACCAGTAAGTAATTTATATTTATCTGGATCCTCATTTTACCTACCTCGGAAGGATGGAAGGCTGAGTCAATCTTGAGCCGGTGAGATTTGAACCTCTGACCTGTGGATCACAGTCAGCTAAAGTGGCCTGCAATACTGCCTCTAACCGCTGTGCCACTTCGGCTCATTAAAATTTTGATTTTCTCATCCTTTTGCTTGCATACTTTGGAAAGATGCAAAATATATTATTTACATTTATGAATATTTTTATTTCTAATATTTTTATAGTTATAATTGTTATAGTTATAATGTACACTGAAGATGGCATTTAATTTTGTTGTAAGAGGTACAATGACAATAAAGTAAACTAAACTAAAACTAAACATTTTGTTAATATTTCAATCCAAATCACAATTGCACCTGTTTAGCACTTTGTAAACATTTTAAAAAGCATTGGCAGCAAGCTAGACTATTATAGGATTGTGCCATTGAATTGTCATAGGTTTGAGCAGAATTTTCTTTCACCTACATAACTTCTGAAGTTAGAAATTGAACCATGATATCACATAGACTATAGCCTGGGTAATAATATAAAAAGTTCATTGAACCATTGTAAGCTCTTAGCGACTATATAGATTTTGTTTTTGACAACCTGTTCCTAACATGGCTTTAAAGTCTTCTAATGATGCACTCATTGCCACTGTAACTTGGCCTTTTATAAAGTTAGCTTAAACATCTGGTTCTAGTACTATCTGGTACTAGATGTTTGTGTAAGTAGAGAATATCATCTTAGATATCTTGAATATTGTTATCTATATTGAAAAGTATTTCAGTATATTTCTTCTATCTTAGTTTGATCTCCTTTGAATAAGTTATTCTCCATTGAAATAGTTTAGTGTATCAATTCAATTGAACCTCTTTCTGAATTCAGAAATAGTTTGAAAGACTTTCTGTGATTTTCTTTGATGTTCCATTCAATGTCTTTACACATGTTGTTTTAATACTGCTGTTGGTCTGTTCTAACAGCTCTCTAAAACTCTTTGTGAAGTTTCTTTCTGAAATTTTCTCTCTCTCTTGGTTTCGGTTTCTTTTCTCTTGGCAACTTATTCAATTATACAGACACCCATCTCAAACCAGTGATTCTGAATGGTGAATAATCAGAAAAACAATTAAGATGTTATATAAAATAAATTAAATATAAATAAAAGCCAAGATATATCCATCCATCAATTTCAGTATAAGCAGAAAATGGGACCCTTCACACACTCGAGACACCAAACCCAGGCACTTGGCAGGTCTTCAAGACCTTCGTAAAGGCCAGCAGTGTAGTAGCTATCCTGATCTTAGGAGTGACAATGTGTCAAGATTGAAAAACTTAAGCTTAAGCTTCTTATGACTAATATTGCTTTTCAACTTGCCAAAAGAACTGGGGAAGGGAAGGGTGAGTGGGATGTAGAGGCTCCAGACTTCAGCCATGAGAGCCAAGGACACTTCTGCAGCTGGCAGCCAAAACATGGACTGTTATCAAAACAAAAGAATGCTTCCTAACTGGACAATGTGACCTGTTCCATAGGAGCAGGGCAGGGGTGAAATCCTCCTGGTTCGCTCTTACCTGTTGGTTGCCGCACAGCCGAAGAAGCTGGTGGCGTTCGTGGCACGGGGCTTCCCCTGCCCGCTTGCCCCGCCCGCCGGGACGCCGGCATTTGCGTTCTTTTGCCCTCTGTGCATGCGCAAAGCGTTCTGCTTGCGCAGAGGGCAAAAGAACGCAAATGCCGGCATCCAGGCGGGCGGGGGAAGCCCTGCGCCGCGAACGCCACCAACTTCTTCGGCTGTGCGGCGACCAACAGGTAAGAGCAAACCGGAAGGATTTCACCCCTGGAGCAGGGGTGAAACCTATTTCTTAACAATGTAGGCTTGCATGGAAAAATTTAGAGTTTAACAGATTAATAGAGTTGGAAGGGACCTTATAGGTCATCTAGTCCATCTAGTCAAGCAGGAGACCCTACATCATTTCTGACAAATGGCAGTCCAATCTCTTCTTGGAAGTCTCAAGTGATGAAGCTCCCACAACTTCCGAAGGCATGCTATTCTATTGGTTGATTTGGTTTTGATTTATTCAGTGCCAAAGTGATGTACTCAATAAAGTTTTGCTTTTGGGATTTTAAAGTTCCTGAAAGTGCCTACTTTTGTTGGGTGTGTTAGTCAGACGAATGACACAATTTTTCAAAGGGCAATTGCTACTTCCTAGTCCCCACTAGCTGATATTCCTTGGCTGATGGTGCCTGAAGCATGCCCATCATATCAGACCAGATTTTATGAGTAGAAACTACTAGAAGAAGATGGTCCCTTAGGTAACCTATCACAAAGGCTTTAAAAATGATTACCAGCACTTTGAGTTGTACCTGGAAACACTCTGGCAACCAGTGCAACCCCCAAAGTAGTTGTGTTATTTGTGCTGAATAGCTGACACCATTTACAACCCATCAATTGTATTCTGCATCAGCTGAAGCTTTTTACAATGCTGTTCAAGAGCAGCCCCATGAAAACTGTATGGCAGTAGTCCAATTACTACAATTTACCTTGACATCCTATTTGTTCTGTCGTCTTTCTTCACGTTTGGCAGGTGTTTTTTTTCCACATTCATCCTTAACAACTTCTTTAAATTTATTCCATAATTCCTGTGGTTCTTTTATCAGTGAGTTTCAGGGCAGCTGAAGAGCTAATGTTCTTGAAAAAATGTGGATACACGTTCATGATTATATTGTGGAAACTGACTTGCTTTCTTCCTCTCCTTTAGCTTAACTTGAAACTTACACATGAGCAGTTTGTGAGGTGTTCTACAGTCAGCATCTGGGCATTTGTTTGGTACAATAATTGAAACTCCAGTGTCCAATTCCAGTCTCCAATCACAAGCAGTACATCTTGCTTGCATGGTCTGTCTAGTTCAAATTGAATTAGATCATAACACTCATCAACCTCCTCTACTTCTGCTTCAATAGTTAGACCATAGACTTGAATGATTGCCATATTAAAGGGTTGTCCATGAGGTCTAATCAATAATATACATTCATTGATTGTAGCAAACTACTGTTGTTGTTATATTCTTCCTAACTATAAAAGCAACACTGTTCCTGTTTTGTTTTTCATATCCTGAGTAATAAACGATGTGATCTTCTCACTGAAACTGAGCAATCCAACTCCATCTCAATTTGCTAATACTTAAGATGTCAGTTTGTAGTCATTTCATTTTATCTTCCCCCCCGTGTTGAATTTTCCCATATCTGTGTTTCTTACATTTCATGTTCTGTTATTCTGTCTTTACTGTTTCTGATTTTATTTTCCTAATTGAGAACATCAGAAACTTAGATGTCCTGAAGGTTTTAATATAGCCACGTCATAAACGCCATTTGTATTCTGAAAGATCTTCAGCTCTTCAGTAGCATGTTGACTGCCATCCAACCTGAGAGGCCCATTATCCAGCACCACTCAATCATTTTATATTTTCTGCCCATGTGGTTTCTTGTTAAAAATACAGGAATGGTTTACAATTGCTTTCCACAGACAGTATGAATTGATGCCTTTGCCATTGTAACTAAAGTAAACATCTGCCTGCAGCATATTCCTATTTGGCTGCTGCCCAATATAGGTGTCTGTTTGTTTTGGCCAGGCAGCTGGGATGACTTTCACTGCTTAGGTGACCTTGCTTGGGGATATATACTCTTGGCATTCACTTGTGATGTTCTTTGTTCATACCTCCCAAGAGCACCTCCTCCCTGTCATCATAAAGCAGCACAGCTGGATTGGGGGCATAAAAAGCACCGAAAGGTTAATGAAAATCAAGATTTTGAACTCTTGTTCTTTTCTCAGCAGGCATTGTTCACAGGGTAATAATTTGGACAGAGTTTCACTTCAAAAATCTTTAGAGCTAAACTGTAGCTATCACTCCAAATCTTTTTTCCTATAAATAAAATTATTTTTAGGTTCAATAAAAAATTAAACTATAAACAAATAAACCATATTTTACAAAAGCAAAGTGATTTTATTGCTCAGTGTACACATCTTTTTGGGCAGACTATGGAACTTAAGGTATCTTGTATATTTTGGTTTTTACTGATAATTTCTTTAAGATTATTTTATCTATCTATATTTTTAGCACTTACATTTATGGTTTATTCCTGGGCATATTTTCTTAGGAATGAAATATCTACATATAGTGCATTCAGAGGATATTCAGACCCCCCCTTCATTTTTTGTCAATTATGCTATGCTGCAGCCTGATTGTAAGTTGTTGAAATTCATTTTTTTCCCAATCTATCTCATAATGACAAAGTGAAAACAGAATTTTAGAAATGTCTGTAAATTTATTAAGAAGAAAAAAACCTGAAATATCACATTGGCATAAGTATTCAGACCCTTCACTCAGTACTTTGTTGAAGCACCTTTGGCAGCAGTTACAGCCTCAAGTCTTTTTGAGTATGATATGCCAATCTTTGGACACCTGGATTGGGGGATTTTCTGGCATTCTTCCTTGCAAATCCTCTCAAGCTCAGTCAGGTTGGATGGCTATCATCAGTGGACAGCCATTTTCAGGTCCCCCCAGAGATGTTCAATAGGGTTCAAGTCAGTTGTCTGGCTAGACCATTCTAGAACATTCACAGAGTTGTCCCTAAGCCACTCCTGTGTTGTCTTGGCTGTGTGCTTAGGATTGTTGTTATGTTGGAAAGTGAACCTTCAGCCCAGTCCGAACACTGTGGAACAGGTTTTCATTGAGGATATCCCTGTACTTTGCTTCATTCAGCTTTCCATCAACCCTGACCAGTTCCCCAGTCTCTGCTGCTGAAAAACACCCCCACAGCATTATTCTGCCACCACCATGCTTTACTGTTGGGATGATATTGGGCAGGTAATAAATGGTGCCTGGTTTCCCCCAGTCATAGCATTTAGAATTGAGGCCAAACAGTTCAATCTTGGTTTCATTGGACCAGAGAATCTTGTTCCTCACAGTCTGAGAGTCTTTCAGGTGCTTTTTGCAAACTCCAATTGGGCTTTCATGAGATTTGCACTGAGGAGAGGCTTCCATCTAGCCACTCTGCCATAAAACCCAGATCAGTGGAGGGCTACAGTGATGTTTCTCCTTCTGGAATTCTGTGTCATCTCCATACAGGATCTCTGGAGCTCAGTCAGAGTGACCATTGGCTTCTTGGTCACCTCTCTTACTAAGGCCCTTCTTCCTCAATTGCTCAGTTTGACCAGGCAACCAGCTCTTGGAAGAGTCCCGATTGTGCCAAACTTCTTCCATTTGAGAATTATGGAGGCCATTGTGCTCTTAGGAATCTTCAGAGCAGCATAAATTTTATTGTAGCTTTCCCCAGTTCTGTGCCTTGCAATAATCATGTCTATGAGTTCTGCAGGCAGTTCCTTTGACCTCATGGCTTTTGCTGTGGTTTAATAGGAATTGTCAGCTGTGAGGCCTTCTATAGAGAGATGTGTGCCTTTCTGAATCATGTCCAATCAATTTAATTTACCATAGGTAGACTCCAATCAAGGTGTATAATCATGCCAGCAGCAATCAAGAGAAATGGGAAGCACCTAAGCTAAATTTCAAGTGTTGTTGCAAAGGGTCTGAATACTTATGCCAATGTGATATTTCACTTTTTTCTTTTTAATAAATTTACAGACATTTCTAAAATTTTGTTTTCACTTTGTCATTATGGGGTATTGAGTGTAGATTAATGATAAAAATGGGTTTTAAGAACTCTAGAATCAGGCTGCAAACAAAATTGACAAAAGTGAAAGGGGTCTGAATACTTTCTGAATGCTCTGTAAATGTATTTAGTTACACACTTAATATGCATGTTTAGAATTTAAGTCTTACAGAATTTTCTATTTTGAAGCAGTTCCCATTGAGTTAAATATGAGAAGTAAATATTTACAAGTTATTTACAGGAACCTTAGCAAAAAAAATATGATCTTCATTATATCATTGGCAATTTCTTAAGATGGGATTTATATATTTGTGATATATGGAATTAATTGGATTACTTAGATTCATTTATTTATTTTTCTTCTTCCTTTAATACATGCATGAGATACTAATAAGTTTAAAGTGCATTAAATGCTGCAGCATATTTGTGATTGCCTTCTGTTTGGATGCATATTGATCTGGTAAATGGAAATGTCTGCCTAAAGCTATTAGCACTCTGGAACTAAATACTATTATATTTTGATGTGGATGCAAGCCCTTTAGATTACATAGGCAATACAAAATATTAAGTGGTGGCCTTTCTCCAACGGATACATTGCGTACATTCCCAAAAATATTCATATACCTGATATGAAGGGAAGATTCCAAAATTAGGTTCAATGCAATAATTCTCTATTGCATCGTTCTATTAGAAACCTTTGAAAATGGTTTTCAAGTACAATTTTCTGTAGCTTAAAAAAAGAATGAATTACTTTGTTACAATGTTTTGTAGAGTCATCATTGTTATCCCACAATCAGATTAATTAAGTAAGCTATTCTGGATAGATAATAAGTTATTCTGGAAGTGACCATTGACTTTTAAAGATCCCAGTGCCAGTGAAAGAAAGCCATTTGCTAAAGATCCAGAAAATCATTGTCAGAGCAGACAATAAATTTTCACTGATTCATTCGTGTGTCTGGCTTAATATAAAACAGGTCATGTCTTACTTAACATTTCAGCTGGGAACTGTTGAAACTCATCCAAAATCTTGAAGTTGCCATTGGTATTTGAACATTATTAAATTTGAAAATGTTACATTGTTGATAGGGAAGATTTGGTAAACTAGTTTATTCTTTATTCATATTAATGAATGCTACTTTTTTCCCCTTTCAAAAGGTTACGGTTTTGTAGATTTTGATAGTCCAGCAGCTGCACAGAAAGCTGTAGCATCTCTTAAAGCAAATGGTGTGCAAGCTCAGATGGCTAAGGTAAGATTAATGTGTGAACATTGCTTAATTGTAGTGCTTTACTTTAATATAATGTGATATTAGTTTATAGCAAAAATTCAGATTATTTTTGTCATTCTTTTCAGAATCAAAATGTCCAATGATTTTCCCTTATTCATTTATAGATTTTCTTTTCTTTTCTCCTCTACTGATTGGTTTATTTCTTGGTCATCATCAGTCTTTATGCATTTATAAATGTTGGATACTTCCCCCTTTTTACATCTAAATTTTATCATGCAAAGAACAAAAATGTAGTACCGTAAAGCATTAGTGCCAAAGCTTCTTGAGCCAGTCCAGATTTTTCTTCCTTCATTAAGGTGTTAAATATGAAAGATAAATATTGGACAATAAGAAAAGAACTGCATCCCAAAGGTACTTTCTGGTCCATTGGCCTCTTGAAAAAGCACCTTTGGGACAACCATGACCTGGAGGACTGAGAATCTCCATAGACAAAAGAAGTGCATGTTTTGTAAGAAACATCTAGGTTGGATATGAGACAAAATGGTCCCAAGATTTCAGATCTTAAGGAGGACTTTTTACTTCATGGATAGCTGGTACAAATAGTTGCTAGAAATATGTAATGCTTTTAGCTGTAACAAGGTGGCCCAGTTGAAAACATATTTAGGATAAGTACCCAAAAGTCAACAACTATTGACAGTGTTTTACCTTTGATAACATGCTTTACAGATTTGCATGCCTGGAGCTCATCCCTTGTAATATAGAAAATGTTTGTTGCACATAACAATGAAAATTTAAATTGCCTGGTGTTTATGCTTGCCTAGAAGTTTGCTGTTATGAAACACTTGTAAAATCCATTGCTATTTTTTTAATGATCCAGTTCAAATGACATTTCATTGTGTGATATTGGGACCACAATAAAAAAAGGAAAATTAGATATTATGCATTATCTCATGTAATGTTTTTAATAGTGTGCATTTTATTAGTAACCAATATTTTTGTTACTAATCAAAGGCACACTAATCAAGTACTAAGGATTCTTTTATTCTGCCTGTGCCCTTTACACATATAAGGCTAAGATGTAAGGGATTTAACTAATGGTTATGAATGTCTTAATTCATATTACCATGTATGTGATATGGTGCCAACCAAGATAGGCATCTCAAGACAAAAGCATGAAATATTGATTCAGTTTAGAAGTTCCATATTTCTTCACCTGAGAAACACGTTACATATTTTCAATATTAATTAAATCTTAAAAGTGTGTATCTACATTTCAATAATAGGAGTGGAAAATGGAGAATGAAAAAGGATTAAAGTTAAGGTTGTATAGGAATACACATGGGTGTGACTAAGTTATGAGTGCTGGCTGTTCATCAGTTCTAACTGAATCTAATAGGACAGATGTGGGAAACTTTGTCCTTTATGTTGAATTGTAATTGTCAATATCCACTAAACTCTACCATTCAGAGGGAGAGGGCCAATGAAGCAAGTGGTTTTGAACAGCATCATGCAGATAGCACAAGTATGCAATGTCAGAGTTCCAAGCAACACCCCCAACAAAAGAAGACTCCAAGCTTGAAGTTTCTCAAAGTTCCATTTTATTAAAAATGTCATATTGGCACATCTGGGGAAACCCGAATCTGAGAGTTCCGGGTTTTCCCCACCCAAAAGAAAGTCAAAGATCCAGCCCCTGCACCCACAAATCCATCACATGGTCCAATCAATTCACCATCTCAACTGGAGACAATCCCCAGGCACTGCCATCCAGGTGCAGGCTGAATGTCCTTGACTCTCAGAGAAAGGAATGTTGTTATGGCTAAACCTCCACCACTCCATACAATCCCCCTCCTGTTTTCCCAGGCACTAAATGTGGCAGCCCTGAAGCTCCAACAGTAAAGATGGCTTCCAGGGCTGACAGGCCGCCTTCCCTCAGTTGAAAATCGTATCCCGGAACAAGAGGGGGGTTAATTCAGTCAGCATGTGGCATGTTAACCACCTCTCCACCCCCCCTCCAGGAGGATCCTTTGGTTTATTAGGAAATTTATCATGAAATTCTTTCACTAATGCATCTGCTTTCACATCCCAACTTTTAACCCGGGTAGCTTCTGACAAAGGGTATCCTTTCCAATGAACTAGATACTGTAATCTGCCCCTGTGCAACTTAAGAGTCTAAAATCTTTTTCACTTCATAGTGTGTCTCACCCTGTACTACAATGGGTTTGGGAGGAGCTGCACGCTGTGATCTCAACCTTGAACTGACCGCTGACTTTAAGAAGCTGCAATGGAATACTGGATGCACTTTCCCTAGTATGTGGGGGAGGCTGAGCTGCACAGTTACTGGGTTAATTACTTTCACTATGGGGAAGGGTCCCAGGAATTTAGGTCCTAGCTTCTTACTAGGCAATCATAGGCTAATGTATTTTGTTGGCAGATAAACTTGGTCTCCCACCCAAAAGGGTGGTTAGAGGGATCTGTGTTTATTGGCTTGTTTTTTATATGCTTCAGTAGCATCCACTAGCGCTTTTTGGTGTTTTCCCAACCCTTCTTTAACGACTCCATCTATTTAGCTAGAGTCATGGAAGAGGGTTGTTCTCTTGTCAGCTCAGGCATAGGGACAAACTACATGCCACTGGTGATCTGGAAAGGGGTCAGTCCAGTGCTGCTGTGTACTGCTTTGATGTAAGCCACCTCAGCAAAAGGTAGCAGGTCCACCCAGTTGTCCTGCTGGTAATCCACATAAACATCTGATGTATTGCTCCACCATGGCATTCGTGCGTTCCGCGGCTCCATTTGTACTCAGATGAAAAGCTGAGCTAAATCCTTGAGACAATCCGACAGACCTCAGGTACTCTCTCCAAAACTTCATGGTGAATTGTACTCCTCTGTCAGAAATTACTCATCATGGCACTCCGTGCAGCCAGTAGATCTGTTTGATGAATATCTTGGCTAGCTTCTTGGCTGAGGGCAATCCTGAGCAAGCCGTAAAGTGTGCTTGCTTAGAGAACAGATCAATTACAGTCCAGATCACGGTGTTTCCCCCACTTTCGGGGAGCTCAACTATAAATTGCAATCTCTTCCCATGACCAGCTGGGCTCGGCTACTTGTTGGAGCAGTCCTGGGGGCTTCCTGGGTTTCATTTTCATAGTGGCACAAGTAGCACAACTTTTTACCTAGTCCTCCACATCTGCCTTCATCTTTGACCACCAAAAATGCCTCCGCACCAGGTGTAGAGTTTTTAGAAATGAAAAGTGGCTGGCCAGCGATGAGTCGTGGCTGCGTTGTAGGACTTGCAGTTTCAAGTTGTTGTGGATATAAAGTTTAGACCCTTTCCATTCTAGTCCCTCCTCATGGTTAATGTTTCTTGATTTTCAGCGAGCCATTGCTCTGTCAGAAGCACCACTTTTAACACAGCAGTCAGCTTCTCTTCTAAGAGCTTGGGCCCATGTCTGGCTTGACTCCTGGTAGTGACCTGAGCTGCAATTTGGGGGGGATGATGGTGTGAATGACTTCTTCCCACCGGCTCTCGAACTGGGGTTTCCTGGATAGTGCATCCACCAACATATTCTCCCCCCGGTATATATTTGAGTTTGAAGTTGAATCGCCGGAAATATTGTGCCCAGTGGACTTGTTTGGGGGAAAGCTTCTGAGCGGTTTTCAAGGCTTAGAGGTTCTTATGGTCAGTCCATACCTCAAAAGGCACTTTGGCTCCCTCTAGGAAATGTCTTCATGAGAAGAGCGCCCAACAAAATGCAAAGGCTTCCTTCTCCCAAATCGCCCATTGCCGCTCAGTGTTGGTTAGTTTCTTGGACACGTAATCGCAGGGCAATAGCTGACTCTGAGGGTCCCTTTTGAGGAGCACCGCTGCCACCGCAACATCGCTGACGTTGGTTTGGATGATAAAATGCCTTTCAGGGTCGGGATGTTGAAGAATCAGTTCTTCCTTGAAAAGGCGTTTTAATTTTTCAAATGCTTTCTGACAGTCTAGCGTCCAGGCCAGTGGCTGATTTGGCCATGGATTTGCTGGTGGGGGACCAGTCCTCAGCAGTTCGGTTAGGGGTAAGTCCACATCAGCGAAAGCGGGTATGAATTGTCTGTAAAAATTAGCAAACCCTAAGAAGCTTTGGAGTTGTTTGCGTGTGCAAGGGGGATTTGGGAGAAGGAAGCCTTTGCATTTTGTTGGGCGCTTATAATAATATTTATAGATGCCCAGAAAGCATTTGATAACCTGGATTGGCAATTTTTGGTGATGCAAATAGAAAAGATGGGATTCAGAGGAATATTTGTTAGACTAATTAAAGCAATATACACGAAACATTTGGCAAAAATTTTAGTAAATAATGACTTAACAGAAAAAGTAAATATTAGAAAGAGAGTTCGACAAGCTGTCCCCTGTCTCCACTATTATTTATATTAGCACTAGAAACACTGTTAATATCAGTAAGAAATAATCAAGATATAAAAGGATTAAAAATAAAAAAGGAGGAATACAAATTACAGGCATTTGCTGATGATATGGCATATATTTTGGAAGAACCGTTGGAGACGGGGCCAGTTCTAATCAGGGAGATCGAGAAATTTGGAAAGGTGGTGGGACTAAAATTTAATAAAGAAAAAACAAAAATAATAGTGAAGAATTTAACAGATCAACAAATTAGGAACTTGAAAAACATTTTAAGAATTAAAACAGCAAAAAAAGTGAAATATTTAGGCTTATGGTTAACATCTAAATGCAGCTCATTAAAGGAAGATAATTATACCAAATTAATTCAGACCCTCCATAAAGTCTTACAGATTTGGGCAAAATTACAATTATCATTACTTGGTAAAATAGCTGCACTTAAAATGAATATTTTACCCAAAGTACTGTTTTTATTTCAAATTGCCCCAATAAGACTAAAAAAATATTTTTTCCACTGAATTAAATAAAATGGTGATAAAATTTATATGGTCCAAAAAAAGGCACAGATTAAAACTAAATTATTATGTGATGAGGACCCAGATTGTTGGGGGGGGCAATGTAAATACAGTATATACATTGCTTAATGGTGTAAACCTCTTAGAGAGTGCTTGCACTATGAGGCGGTATATAAATCTCACAAATAAAGAGAGAGAGAGAGAGAGAGAGAGAGAGAGAGAGAGAGAGAGAGAGAGAGAGAGAGAGAGAGAGAGAGAGAGATGATAGATAGATAGATAGATAGATAGATAGATAGATAGATAGATAGATAGATAGATAGATAGATAGATAGATAGATAGATAGATAGTAGAAAGAGAGGGGGATTCGGACTTCCAGACTGGGAAATTTATTATCGGGCTGCAATATTAATTTGGATGAAAAATTGGATTACACTCAAAAATAAAAGAAGTTTATCATTGGAAGGATTTGACCTCCAAATTGGCTGGCACGCCTTTTTATGGGGAGGGGGACATAAACACCACGCCTACTTTCAAAGACACTATATAAGAGGCTCCCTCTTAGAAACTTGGCTCAAAATAAAAAAAGAGCATTATCCAAAAATTCCCAAATGGCTATCGATGATAGAGGCAATCATCTATCGAAACCCATTGAATTACGAAAAAATAATAACTTATAAGCAACTTTTAGACGACCAAGACAATCTCAAATCTAAACAAGAACTTAAAGCTGTGGCAATAGAACTGGACTGGTGGCATTATCTACAAATTCAATCTCGATACCAGAAAGATGCAACACAATTTGGTTTCCAAAATAATCAGGTATTAGATAAAATCTTATTTGGCTCAGAAGAAAAAATGATTTTGAAATTATATACCGTATTTTTTGGAGTATAAGACACACCGGAGTATAAGACGCACCTTAGTTTTTGGGGAGGAAAATAGGGAAAAGAATCTGCCTACCAGGTATTCATCTGGCTAGCGTCCTTAGTCTGGTCAGCTTCAGCACATTATTTTATCCCCTGGTTAGGGCTTTAAAAAACATTATTTGCAGCAAGTAGCAATGAAAACAATCCTGCAAAGACTGGAAAAAACCTCCTTCAGAGAGAGTAGGAATTGAAAAGCCTGCAAGCCAATAAGAGCCGGGAAGATCGTTAGCACCTTGTTAGGGCTGGAAAAAACATTCTTCCGAGCGATTAGCAATGAAAAAAAGCCTGCAAGCCGGGAAGAGCCGGGAAGATCGTTAGTGCCTCGTTAGGGCTGGAAAAAAAGCTTCGAAAAAGCTACATTCAGAGTATAAGATGCACCCAAATTTTCAGCCTCTTTTAGGGGGGAAAAAGGTGTGTCTTATACTCCAAAAAATATGGTAATTTCCAACTACAATTCATATTAGAAGAAGTGGTCAAGGGAACAATGGTAGCATGGGCACAAAATTTCAGGTATGTAATACATCTAGCAGAATGGGAAAAAATTTGGGAGTTAAATTATAAATTAACCTTGGCGGCATCTTATAAAGAAAATTTATACAAAATGTTTTACCATTAGCACCTCCCTCCGGCACGATTGGCAAAGATGTTTCCGATGATGTCACCAAAATGTTGGAAGTGCAAAAAAGAACAAAGGACCTATTATCATCTTTTGTGGACATGTCCAAAAATTAAAATATTTTGGAATAAAATAAAAAACTGGCTGGAAGAAATCACACAACAGGTGATTGATTTGAAACCGGAATTGTTTCTATTGTGAATTTTTAGAGGAAAATTTAAAAAAGAAGACCAATATTTAATACTCCACATAACCACCACCGCTAGAATTGCCTATGCCCAGTCTTGGAAAAATGATAGTATACCCACTGGAAGTTTTTAAGAAGATGTTGGATAACCATTTGTCTGAAGTAGTGTAGGGTTTCCTGTCTAGGCAGGGGTTTGGACTAGAAGACCTCCAAGGTCCCTTCCAACTCTGTTGTTGTTGTTGTTGTTGTTGTTGTTGTTGTTGTTGTTATTATTATTATTATTATTATTATTATTATTATTATTATTATTATTATTATTATTATTATTATTTCACAAAAAATGTAATACACAGCAAACGAGATTTATATGCTGGATTTCGTATCACTATATCACAAGTCGAACACTTCCCACTGTGTGATGTATTTTCGTATGATGCGCGCAGATCCAAGTATGGTGGCCTTTTGCAACTGACAGATCGTGATTTTGTCAATGTTTATTGTTTTCAAATGCCGGTTAAGGTCTTTTGGCATAGCACCCAGTGTGCCGATTACGACTGGGACCACCTGTACTGGTTTATGCCAGAGTCGTTGTAATTCGATTTTAAGGTCCTGATATCGGTTAAGTTTTTCTTGTTGTTTTTCATCAATTCGACTGTCATCTGGTATGGCGACATCAATGATCCACACTTTTTTCTCTTCCACAAGCGTGAGGTCTGGCGCATTATGTTCCAAAACCTTGTCAGTCTGAATTCGAAAGTCCCAAAGTATTTTGGCATGTTTGTTTTCAACTACTTTCTCAGGTTTATGATCCCACCAGTTCTTTACCACTGGTAGGTGGTAGTTGTGGCACAGGTTCCAATGAAGCATCTGGGCCACGTAGTTGTGCCTCTGTTTGTAGTCCATCTGTGCGATTTTCTTGCAGCTGCTGAGGATATGATCAATTGTTTCATCAGCTTCCTTGCAAAGTCTGCATTTTGGGTCATCAGCTGATTTTTCGATCTTGGCTTTGATTGTATTTGTTCTAATTGCTTGCTCCTGAGCTGCAAGAATCAAGCCTTCTGTCTCCTTCTTCAGTGTTTCATTAGTGAGCCATAACCAGATCTTCTCCTTATCAACTTTTCCTTCAATCTTATTGAGGAATTGCCCATGCAAGGCTTTATTGCGCCAACTGTCGGCTCTAGTTTGCATTGCAGTTTTCCTATACTGATGCTTGGTCTGCTGCACTTTCAGAAGCTTCCGGTTGTTTACTCCAATCAATGCAGGTTCTTTACTTTCTTTGACATTCTGCCAATGCATGTTTTTCTTCTTCTACTGTTTGTTTTACTTGTAAAAGTCCTCTGCCACCAGTTTTTCTGGGCAGATATAGTCTGTCGACATCACTACGAGGATGAAGTGAATGGTGAATGGTCATGAGTTTTCTTGTTTTTCTGTCCAAATTGTCCAGTTCAGCCTGTGTCCAGTTTATTATGCCAGCAGTATATCTTATAACAGGTATAGCCCAGTTGTTTATGGCCTTGATGGTGTTGCCTCCATTGAGCATTATTATTATTATTATTATTATTATTATTATTATTATTATTATTATTATTATTATTATTATTATTATTATTATTATTATTATTATTATTATTATTATTATTATTATTATTATTATTATTATTATTATTATTATTATTACTTCTTCAATGGTCATTAGGAAAATTTTGGAATGCTCCAAGATGTGTAAATTAACAATGCAGATTCACAAAAAGGAAGATATGACGCTTGGAATAATTGGTATAAATGGTTAAATCACAATAAAAAATTTCAAATTTGGTTATAAAAGGTAAACCTCAAAGAAATTACAAATGTTCTCAATTCCATGGCCTATGTATACAAATAGAGGTTTATGTAAATAAAATTGAAGAAATAGATGTTGATTATATAGTAGGAGACTCAATCCATTGAATATAGAACTGGATAAATAATAATGATCATTTAAATTAAAATAGTAATATTGTGAAATGTAAATATATTTGGAAATGAAGTAGCTGTAAAAGTGGTTAGCTTTTATCATGTTTGTTTGTATTTTATGTATATGTATTTTTGTATTTTTTGTATGTCTTATTGTTATGTTGTTTTTAACTAGAAAACTTAATAAAGATTACTTTTTTAAAAAAGACAGCCTTGTCATTGAAATAGGTATAAAATTCAGTTTTGAAGACACAATAGTTAATATTGTTCTTACACTTTTGACCTCATTTGTGAAAGGAATAAGTAACAATTTGTTAGCAAAATAAATCATTGTCCTAAAACTTTATACCCAATTCCTAATGCAGATTCATTGTATAATATTTAATAGAGTTATAATCACATCATTTGCAATATGCACAATATTTTTATCTGCATTAGTATAATACCCACAAAGCCTGCAAGAATAATACTGTATCAGATGGAAAATTTCATGCTATATTATTTAAGAAGCAGAAAAGTGACTTTGATAACAATAGGACATAGCAACATAGACAGTTTGGGGGGTATGTCTATGATATAAATGAGCCACAGAAGTTTGATTTGTAGTATGATAAAAAAATGTGATTACACTGGAAGTTGAAATTACTTTAAATATTTGTGCTATGTCTGATAAAGATATATCATTTATGAGAATAAGGCTTTGTGGGTCACAATTTCTTTCATTATTTTCCCTTTAAATGTCAGAAAGAAAACAATATTAAAAATGAATGTAATCATCTCTTGACACTGCTTCAATAATTATATGTACCCATAGTCCCTTTTCACTTTATCACTTTAATTTATGTACCCCCTGTACCATAATGAAGTGCTTTTCATTTAATTACAGTACAGGATATGCATAAATTAAATTATTGGTATGGTAAATTATTGTTGCTGTTTGTTTGTTTGTTTGTTTGTTTGTTTGTTTGTTTGTTTGTTTGTTTGTAAAATGCTTATGTCATGCCATGTATCTTCAGGCAATGATGAATATTAAAATATTTTAATGCAATATCAAATACAATTAAACATAAACTAGTAAGGCAGAAAATATATTGTCATATATTGGACATTACTATTCTCAGATATTAAATGCCAAGGTGAATAAAACAGTTTTAAGACTATGCTAAATTATAATTATTCGTTTGTGTGACTTCAAGTTGATGAAGTTCATCAGTAGATCAAAATTCACAAATACTTCCATGTTGGAAGCACTGAAGTGCTTCTGTGGTGAAAGGATTAGCCAGTGACATCACTGTTTCCAGTTGGGGGCTACTTTCGTGTTCATGTGAAAGTATCCTCTGAATTGGTACACATTTATTCATTCTCAGTCACCTCCTTTCAAACTATTGGCAGGAGCTGGAGCGTGTGACGGCAGCTCACCCTGCCCCCCCGGCAGTAACATGTCTTGAACATGAGCCTGCGTTTATCATCAGCCCAGCGTTCTAACCTCATGAGTCACAACAAGTTCAATAGTTCATAAATATCTATTGTATGTTGGAACCCTATCTTTCACTTAAAGTAGAAGAGATGGAAAACACATCTTCTTTGAATTTGAACCCTAAGATGGAACAATAATATTATCAATCACTTTATTATAAAATTGGAAGTGGGGATGGGTGGACAGACACAATAACAATGCAGTATATAAATGACCAGGATGCATAATGGTAGTTTTTTTAAAAAGCCTGGATTTCTTCTTTAGACACAAGATTATATTAAGAATGGAAGAAGTTAAAATTTGTGACTTTATATTGCTTGTGAGAATATTGCAGAATGAAACTGCAAGAACATTATTCATTTGCTTATTTTATATAGAACTCAATAATTTTTTCAGCAAAAGAAAAGAAGATAAAATATTTTTATTTCAACAGCTAAGAAGCAAATCTGATTGCTTTTGTATCAGTGTTCTGGACAGCCAAACAACACAAAATAATGAATTTATAAGAGTTTAAAGATAGTTATAATAAGACAACAAATGATATAGATATATTAAATATTACAGATGTCCTGTGTTACAATTATTTTTAGAAATATCTGAAGCAGAAAATTTATCAGTTTTCTCCCTCCAAATCAATGCACTTTGTTTATTTATAGATTTCCAAATTGCTCTTCAGGACTTAAAAGCTCTCTTCAAAATTTAATGGCTCTTATACAAGGATTTCACAGAGGTACACAATATAATGATAGAGGAACTTATGATAGCTGTGATCATATCTAATGAACCACAGTTCATAGACCAGTGATGGCGAACCTTTTTTCCCTCGGGTGCCGAAATAGTGCGCGCACGCGCTATCGCACGCTTGTGCGTGCCCACACCCATAATTCAAAGCCCCCCACTTGCCCCACCCCCCTGTGCATGTGTGTGTGACCCCCCACTCCCCCATTTCCCGACTTCCAGTGGGCCCAGTAGGCCCATTTTTTGCCCTCCTCAGGCTCCAGAGACTTTTTTGGAACTTGGGGAGGGTGAAAATGCTCCCCCGCCACCCCGGAGGCCCTCCGGAGGCCAAAATCATCCTCCCAAAGCCTCCGCGCGAGCCAAAAATCAGCTGGCGTGCATGCACATGCGCGCTGGAGCTGAGCTAGGGCAACAGCTCGCGTGCCGGCAGATATGGCTCCACGTGCCACCTGTGGCACCCGTGCCATAGGTTCGCCATCACTGTCATAGACTGTGGGGCTACCACAGAGAGGAGGGGGTCAGGCTGTTTTCCAAGGCACCAGAAGGCCAGACAAGGAACAATGGATGGAAGCTGACCAAGGAGAGATTCTACCTGGAAATAAGGAGAAACTTTCTGACGGTGAGAGCGATCAACCAGTGGAACAGCTTGCCTGCGGAAGTTGTGAGAGCTCCAACACTTGACACTTTCAAAGGGAGACTGGACTGCCATTTGTCCGAAATGGTGTAGGGACTCCTGCTTGAGCGGGGGGGGGTTGGACTAGATGACCTACAAGGTCCCTTCCAACTCTAATAATCTGTAATATGAACCATCCAGATATTGGAAGAAGTGAATTCTACAAATGTGGGGATTATTAGTGAGACACTAATATAATGAATCTGAAATGCTTGTAACAAACATTGAAATATCTATTACATCAGATGATATTAGTAGTTTTCACTATTGTATTTGTGCTTTAAATATAGCCTTTCCCATGATATCTAACCATGTTTTATGGCTTAAAATTTAAATACATAAAATGGGGAAAAAATTAAACTGTTAAAATCTAGTCATATTTCTGATAATAAGGGGGGTATAGGAGAAATGATATATGTAAAATAATTTCAGGAAAGCAGCTGGAGAGAGTCAGTCTCTCACCCTCAATTACTGCATACATAAGAAAATTTGCTCCAAGAATAATTCATTTGTTCATTCAATCAGTCAATCAAAATATCAGTGTCTTTTATTGGCTTTGTTATCCTTAGTTCTTCTACCTTTTAAAGGAAGTAAAGCAAATGGGATTTATTATTTCTAAGTGTGAATAAAATAACATTGCTGTGGTTTGAATAATTATTTGAGACTTTTAAAGTTTATGAATCTGAGCATGACTATGAGCACTCTTTAAACTCTTTTTTTCAATAATTTAAACTTGACTTATATTACGTCAGAATTCCTTAACGGTGAATTTTGATTTAATGATAATTAGAGTTTTATTGCCAAATGCAGAAAGTATGAATAGGGATGAAGAAATCCACAAAGCCAATTTGTGACATCTGCTAAAATTGAACCTTTGTTCAAAAAGCTTTGTTCAAAAAGATAATAAGATGTCTGCAAACATTTTACTTTTTCTGGCCAGAAATCTCCTGCATCTTAAAAATAGTTGTTTGTTTACCAAAATGTTTACATGAGAAATTACCTTTTAACAAAGATGTATGTGGTTTCTGTTGGTTTTGACTTTATCCTTTCAAAAACAGTGTAATTAATTTAAGTTGGTTGGTTGTGTTGCTGTTTGAATAAGTCTGAATTCACAGGACTAAACAGGGGCTTCTATGATTGAAAAATGCTTATTAAATATAGAAAATAGAGATTTAAGTTTAGAAAATATTTTCAATTATTTTTGCTTCAAACAAGGAAACACACCTTAGTATATATCACAATATTAATTATGATTTAATTATTTCTTGGACTATCATTATTTGGGCATTGGTTAAATGAGAGATTTTCATAGTACTTCAAAGACATTATTTACTATTCAAAAGGCTAATAGTATTTGCAATTATGTATTGTTTATTCTGGCATTTAGCATGTTTTAGAATAGAAACAAAGTTTTCCTTGATCCCAAAGCAATTATTTTCTGCAAATAATCTCCTTATGGGAAACTTCTGAATGGTTCATTGCCTCACCTGTGTCTGCTATCCAGCAAGTTTTTTTTAATCTACAATGAAAATAAATTTATTTTGAAAATGTACTTCCTGGGTTCTGAGAAAGTCAGAAAATCACACCATGTCTCAAAGTCAGGAGAACTCTTCCACAGGAAATGAATCGAGATATGTGCTTAGAAACACCAACTTTTTTTATTATTTAATTTTTCATTGGTACAACAACAAGAGCTACAGTTCCCTATGAGAGACTGCATTGATTGCACAAATCATATTATGAGCAATACGCAAGAATTTGGAGAGCAGTAACAAAAAAAGAACAATGGTTTTGTTTTGTTATCATTAGTCAAGCCAAAGAGAAATAGAAATGTTCCCATAGAAGGTTCATGAAATCAAATCCTATAAGTTGTTTTCATTCAGAGTTATTTGAAGAGCTGATCTGGCGCATTGGTTAGAATGCAGTACTGCAGGCTATTTCTGCTAATACTCCTTTATTAGTGGACTGTAATTTGACAAACAGGTTCACGGTTGGTTTAATCAGTTTCTATTCTATGTTCAAATATAATTTAGGTTAAAATCATGCTTCTGATTTTGTGATTTTTGTCAGTGAGTTTGCGGAAAGCTATTTCAGCTTTTGTGAGAGCAAGGATGGAGATTAGCAAATCATTTCATCAGGAATGTGCAGCCACTGTTATAGTCTTTAAAACATTTCTACAATTGTACAGGTTTTTTCCTATTACCTTCTTTCTGAAATACACATCATATCATATATTCATCCATACATGAGCACTAGAAGAAAATTGTAAAAATTCTCTCCACCCTTTACCAGTCCTTAGTTATGTTACATTTTGGAGAATGTTTTCCAAAATTTGTGTTCAGACCATTTCAGTCTAGGCCTTTTGAAACTAAACATTGGGAGGGTGGGAGAATTTGTAAGTACAAATGGACACATCACAGGAATAAGGAATATAGGAAAGAATAAAAAGCAGTGTCAATAAAATTAAAAGCAGAAAATAAAAAAGGTAAGAAAATAGACAATACCGTAGCTCAATTTACTGCTTTCTTTTCAAGTTCATCTATCTCTCCTCTTCCTCTTGACCTATCTATCCCTCCTCTTCCTCTTGATAGATGAACTATCTTGGGATAGTTCATCTATCCCTCCTGTTCCTCTTTTTATTTGTCCTTATATTTATGTTCAGTGTTACTCAACTTTATCGTATCCTTCTTCACCATTTCAACATACTTCCTTTGTAGTAATCTCTTCTTTCATATTCATTCTTGATCATGCACCTCTTTCTAAACATAGCCACTATGCTATGAAAAAGTGATTGTGACAGTTTTTGATTAGACAAAAGTGGAAATAGCAGGCTCTATTCAATGCCATTGCAGGTTCATTTTTGCACAACTCACTGATGTGTTCTCAAAAGTATCTTGTGCAAAGTTGTTTTATATTCTTGCTTCTTTGCAGCTAAGAATCTCTCTTTGTAAATAAGAATATGATCACTTAGCTATCCACATTCAGATGTCATAATATGAATCACTTCCTGTACCCTTGGGAAAGTTTAAATCTCTGCCTAAACTTCCCTTTGCCATCTTCTTTGAAAAAGGCAGCATACAATTTTTAAGGTGTTCTTTACAATTTTGCTAAAGATCTAAAATTGTTGAGAAGTTGTTTATTGTGTGAGCAGTAAATCAAATGACTGATGAAATTAATGAGGTAAATAGAAGTATATAAAATGCAATAAGATCTAAAGAGTTAAAAAGGAACCATCAGCTCTGTGTAAATCAGAATCTATAAGTGGTGTTTCCAAAGTTTTTTAAAACAATGAATATGGCATTAAATGAATTTACAATCACAGTTTTCTTTTAGTTTTAAAAATCCTCACTTGATCCATAAATAATTCCAAGGTGCCTCTACTGCTTCTACTTATAAATTATAATTTAAAAAGGTCATACATCTATTTTTTAAAATAATAATAATAATAATGAATATTTGTTATTCATTTTATAATTAAGTGAAAGAGCATTATAGGAAATGAAAATGAAAGAAAAGCCATTTGGTCATTAGTTTTTAAAAGTTTTGTGTTTTGAAGCATAGTTTCACAGTTGGAAAGGGCAAATAAAATTACATCTGAAAAACTTATTTAATTTAGCTAGCAGCTAAGTTCTACCTTTGTACATATTTAACTGAACATAGAAATGGTCACCTCTTGCCCTGTCCTTTGGAATGTCAATGCAGGGCATGGGAGGGATAAATACAGTGTGCTAACCACTATTTTATGTTGCTGTATATTTTATTTTATCTATTTCATGTCATACAATACTTCACATTGTGTAATCTCTCAGGTATAGATCAATATCATACATTCAATCGATCCCCAGTTTAGGTAAAAGTTCCAGGAACTCTTGGGTACCAATTTTCATGGCCATTTCTTACATGAATAAAACTGACAACTGTCATTTTGCACATGTACAGAAATGGTAACCAAGATCCCCCCCCTTGTTGTGTAGCATCTGAATTACAAAAGTTAGGAGTTACATAAAACAAGGACTGCCAGTTATAAGAAAGTAATGTTATTGTCTTGGTATTTCATGGTAAAAGACATCATATACCAAAAAATTAAAAACAACCACCACTACCAAAGACAATGTTCAAAATTCCTGATATTTCCCAATATTTACAAGTTCTGAGATTTAAAAAAGCCTTTTATGCATTACAGAGGGACAACTGCAAGTTTTCTGAAACCGAATAAGTGCTGTTTTAGAAAGCTCCATAATTTTCAGGCATGTCTTCTTTGGGAGAGCAAGGAATTATAGGCAGGAAAGTGATGCTAGGAAGTAGAGTTGTTCTTAATTTATCACCATAATTGAGCCTGAAATTTATGTTGCTAAGAGAGAAATTTGTTAAATGGGTTTTATTTATTTTATTTATTTTATTTATTTTATTATTTTATTATTTTATTTTATTTTATTATTTTATTTTATTTTATTATTTTATTATTTTATTTTATTTTATTTTATTTTATTTTATTTTATTTTATTATTTTATTTTATTTATTTGTTTATTTATTTATTTATTTATTATTTGTTATTTGTTGTTTGTTGTTTGTTTGTTTGTTTGTTTGTTTGTTTATTTATTTATTTATTTATTTATTTATTTATTTATTTATTTATTTATTTATTTATTTATTTATTTATTTATTTATTTATTTATTTATTTATTTATTTATTTATTTATTTATTTATTTTAGTGTTCTTATATGCCGCCCTACTCCCTGGGGACTCATATTATAACTTTTCTTGCCACATTTGTTAAGTGAATTACTGCTGTTATTAAATTAGTAACATGGTTGTTAAGTAAATCTGGATACCCCATTGACTTTGCTTGTCAGAAAGTTGCAAAAGCTGATCACATGACCCCGGCACATTGCAAGGGTCATAAATATGAGTCAGTTGCCAAGTGCCTGAACTTCGATCATGTGACCATGGGGATGCTGCAACAGTCATAAGTGTGAAAAATAAGTCACTTTTTTTAGTGCCGTCGTAACTTTGAACAGTCACTAAGTGTACTGTTGCAAGTTGAGGACTACCTGTATTGGAGCATACATTGAATAGTTCAAAGAACTGTGGACTTGTAATCAATACTTCTGCCAGCATGGCATGGATTCCATCAGGTGGGAGTTGGCAGCTAAGATGCTGCTCATTAACTGGGAATGTTCATTGTACTTTTAAGAAGATGATATATTAAACCAGTATAGTTCTTAGCTGATTGTGGAAAGTTATGAAAAAATCATGTGGTATGTTATTATTATGTTATACAGTTTTAACCTGAGTTATCCCTATGCATTTGACGTAGAAGTGCTGTTTGAAGGATCAAAAGCACAGGTCCAATTTCAAAGAACATTAATAGGTCCCAAATTAGCTATTTTTCCTAGTATTACTAACATTTCTATCCTTTCTCTTATTTAGAATAACTTGTATGCCATTCATTCATTCAACACAATTTACAGATTGCCCAACTCCAAATGACTCTGGGTAGTTTACAATTTAAATGTAAAAAAGAAAAAAATTTAAAAGTAAAAAATTACAAAAGACAAAAAGAAATCATGAGCATCCCCAAAAACAATATATAATCCAAATACCCATCTGGCAAAACCCAACCTTCACTGTGCTGCAAAGTCTTGGAGAAGGGACGTTGTTACTTACCTGATACGTCCTTTCTCATAGGGTGGAGCCAGCCTCCAAGAATGGGTTAAACCTACCCTCTAGCCAATCAGGACCGAGTTTTCAAAAGTATAAATAGAACCCTCTTGCCTTGGCACCCCCTCTTTTTTACGAGGGAAGAAGGTCAAACTCAAACGTGCTTACCCATTAAACCAACGTTTTTAGTAAGGAAGAGCAAACAGAGGAAAAATGACACCAGATTGCATGAACATATTTACAGAATGAAAGATGGTTGAATACGGGCAGTCCAGCCAATCCCATGAACAGGGAGGGACTTGGAGGCTGGCTCCACCCTATGAGAAAGGACGTATCAGGTAAGTAACAACGTCCCTTCTCCATAGTGGGTGGAGCCAGCCTCCAAGAATGGGACATACCAAAGTACCTTGTCCCTAGGGCGGGCCACCTGAAGCAGGCTGAGACTGACTTATTCCTTCCACACCTTGGTGTAACACCCTCCGGCCAAAGTCTGCCTCCTCTGAGGCATAGGCATCTAGTTTATAGTGCCGGACAAAAGGTGTCGGGGAGGCCCATGTGGCCGCATGGCAAACCTCCACAATGGAGGCCCGGGCGTTCCAAGCCGCAGTGGAGGCTGCGCTGCGTGTGGAGTGCGCTGTAAATCTGGGGGGCCGGGGCAAAGACATTTGTTCATAAGCCAAGGAGATGGTCGCGCGAAGCCAACGGCCCACCGTGGAGGATGATGCTTTGGAGCCCATGGAAGAAGGACGAAAGGACACAAAGAGCACCTCAGTTCATTGGAAGCTAGAGGTGCATTGCAAATAGATGTCCAGGGCATGGCTGACGTCCAGCAGGTGCCATGCACGCTCAGTGTCATTGAGTGAAGTTTGGTAGAAACTGGGGAGAATGATCTCCTGCGCCTTGTGAAAGAACGTGTTTACCTTTGGGATGAAGGTGGGGTCCAGGCACAGGACCACCCTGTCGGAGTGAAAGACGCACAGGTCCCCCCTCACAGACAGAGCGGCCAGTTCTGAGATCCTGCGTGCGGAAGTCATTGCCACAAGAAAGACTCCTTTGTATGTTAAGTGGGCCAGAGAGGCCGTAGAGAGAGGCTCAAATGGGCCCTCAGTGAGAGTAGTTAATACCTTAGATAGGTCCCAGGTTGGGAACCTATGGACTACGGGAGAGCACAGGTTGGTAGCCCCCTTCAGGAACTGTCTTAGGAGCGTGTGACTGGATAGGGAGTCCAAGTTTTGGCAGGAGAGTACAGTGAATAGCGCCACCACTTGGCAGCGGAGCGTATTAGGGGAAAGACCCTTGGCAAGTCCCTGGCGCAGGAATTGAATGACATTGATTATTGACAGTTCTACAGGGAATATCCCACCTGCACGCACCAGCGACAGAAGGCCTTCCACGTGGCTGAATAAATACGTTCAGTAAATGGCCTCCTAGAGGCCAACATGATTTGAGCAATATTGTCCGGAACCAGGCGGTGCTTCAGAGTGAGCAGCTCAAGTGCCAGGCGGTCAGTTGTAGCCAATGCAGCTCTGGATGGTGGACTGACCCCTGGGCAAGAGACCACTCTGTCGGCGGGATCCGCCAAGGAGGTGACACGGACATAAGGTCCGCGAACCAGGCCCATCTGGGCCAGTGGGAAGCTAGAAGGAGCACCTCCACCCTCAGCTGCAGGACCCTCCAGATGACCTTGGGGATCAAGGGGAGGGGAGGGAATGCATATAGTAGCCCTTGCGGCCAGTCGCATTGAAGAGTGTCTGTGTCCGCTGCCCCCTGTGTCCGGAACCTGGTGACGAACCTGGGCAACCTGGCATTCTCCGGGGTGGCGAAGAGGTCCATGACTGGCAGACCGAACCGACTGACCAGCTGCTGGAAAATGTCCGGATGAAGATACCACTCCGCCGGGTCAGATTAACAGAGTTGGAAGGGACCTTACAGGTCATCTAGTCCAACCCCCTGCCCAAGCAGGAGACCCTACATCTGCCTCTACCTAGGACTGAACTCACAACCTCCTGATTGTGAGGCAAGAGCTCTACCTCTAGGCCGATGGAGTTCCGGCTGAGCCAGTCTGCGGTTGTGTTGCTCACCCCGGAGATGTGTTCTGCTGCGATGGACTGCAGATGCCGCTCTGCCCAGAGCCCCAGTGTCATTGCCTCAGCCATGAGGACCTTGGACATGGTCCCGCCCTGGCAATTGATATGGGCCTTCGTTGTTACATTGTCTGTCAAGACAAGCATGTGACTGCCCGACAGACGGCCCTGGAAGTGAGCTAGGGCCAACCTGACTGCCCTCAGTTCTAACAGGTTGATGGGGAGGCTCTGCTCGGCACTGGACCAAGTGCCCTGGGCAACCTGGGACTCGATGTGGGCCCCTCAACCTGTGGTGCTGGCATCCGTGGTCAGAGTCAGCCTCCGTGGTTCCAGGAAGCCGGTGCCTTTGGTGAGAGTGGCTGAAGACCACCATCTGAGGGATTTCTGGACCCCTGTCGGGAGGTGGACCCTGGCTGGGGAATCGCTGCGACCGGATCTCTGGAAAGGGAGAACAAACCATTGGAGGTCTCTGGAATGCAGGTGAGCCCATGGAGTGATGTGAATGGCTGATATCACCTTCCCCAGGAGGGAGGACAGCTGGTTCAGGGGAACCCTTGTTTGGGCCAGAACACGCTGGACTAAATCCGATAGGCTGTCTCTCCGCTCCTGAGATAGGTACACCCTGCACTCCAGAGAGTCAATGATGGCCCCCAAGTGAGTCATCCTGGTAGAAGGTGACAATTGGCTTTTTCCCATGTTGACTAGGAACCCGTGGTGCCCAAGGGAGTTAAGGACCACCTGGGTGTCCTGCTCTGCCTGGGACAGAGAGGAAGACTGGATGAGAATGTCATCCAGGTAGCACTGGACATGCACGGGGATAGCCCGCAGGTGGGCGGTCAAGGCGGCCAATACCTTGGTAAACACCCTAGGTGCTGAAGACAGGCCGAAGGGCAACGCCAGATATTCGTAATGCACCCCTGCATGGCAAAACCGGAGGTATTGGCGGTGAGATGAATTGATTGGAATGTGGAGGTAAGCCTCCGAAAGGTCAATTGAGGCGAGAAAGTCGCCTTGCCTAATGACCGCCAGAATTGATTGCAGGGTATGCATCTTGAATTTCTTGTAGATGACATATTTATTGAGGCGTTTTAAATCAAGAATGGCTCTCCACCCGCCCGAAGGTAGATCGGGAAAGGGTAAGGCAAAATCACATAAGTCACGTCCCACAGAAGACCCTAATGGGGAGTCAGCCCTGGCACACTGACTGAGGCAAGGGACAGGTCACCACTGACCAGAAACTCTCCTCCTCCCCCCAAGACTGCTAGGGTCTCAGAGGGGCACAAGGCTGCTGAGGGATACAAGTCCTTCTTCAGGGCAAAAACCTTAGGCAGCTCCAAGGCAGCTCCACCTAGCAAGCGTCCATCTGGAGGTGGACCCCATTGACCTGGCTTAGACAGCCGCTTGAGCTGATGATGATTGAGCAGCAGGTTGATTTTGGCTTGTGAATGGAGCTGTCTGGTTCCAAATGCCAGAGTGAGCTAATGAGAATTCCCTGGCATCCAGGGAACTCCCGTCCACTAGGTCCCCCTCCCTGGGGGATGCTAGGTAGGAATGAGTAGGGTAGAGTACTCTGGATAGGGTAATTTCCTTTGTAAAAGGCATCATTTTAAAAATTAACTCCAATTTACAAATCCTGTTGTCTTTGTCTTAAAGTTCAGTTCATAAGAGACTGATATTTTCAAATACAGAAAAAAAATTGATAGTTTGTATATAGAAAAATTGATAGTTTGTATATAGTTCCAGTTATGCTGGGCTCATAGACTCCAGAAAAAGGCTTGGTTTTAAACTGTTACTGGAGTGAGTGCTCACTAGGCTCATTTGTTCCTTTTATGTGAGATCTGTAACTTACTACTTCTAAATTCTGCTGAAAGCCCTTGTTCAAGCCATTTTTAAAATATAGATACAATCTTCATTCTAAGTTGATACGTTTAGCTTGTTATTGTCATATATGAATACCTGAACATGCTTTAACAGGTACTCCTGAGGCAGACCTACAGACAGCTAGTTTGAATTTTTGTCAGCTCAATTCAAATAACAGTATCCATATTTATTTAAGGCCTCTGCCAACAAGGTAGGCCTCAGAAAGGCCTGGGTAAATTAGTAGGTCCAAACAGTCACTAAAAATGGCCAACGCCCTTAAATGAGGCCAACAAGATGGCAGTTGCCCTTAGTTGGTCTTTCAAAATGGCCACTGCCCATATTAGGCCTTAAAAATGGCCACCGGCAAGAAAGGGCATCCAAAATGGCCACCGTCCTTGATGTGGCTTCAAAATGGTCTCTGCCCACTTTTGGTATTTGAAACAAAATGGCCACGCCCTTAGTGCCTTCAATTCTGAGGGCAATCAAAATGGCTGCCACCCTGTGGGAGGCTTCAAGATGGCCACTGGCACTCTGAAAGGCTGCCTACACACTTACCTTGCTGAAGACAAGCAGATCAATGCAGAGCAGCTCAAATGGAAGCATACGGCCCAGGCACTAGAGACAGGTACAGACAGGGCCTTGGATCAAAGGAGCCTTGCCAGATTGCTGGCTCTTGTCACCCATTGCACAGAAGGCAAGTTAAATAAAGGAGGCCTCAAAAGAAAAAAGAATTTTTTTTTGAAGTGGGCAGTCCTGTGTAATTCAAAATGGTGGCCACCCATGAGGCACTCTTAAACTTGCTGTCTCCTGAGGAGAAAGGAGTCTGCTAAGGCCTAGCCACTAACTGTCAGTTTTCTGGTCTCCTGGAGCAGACTGACTGATTTCTGAAGTTCCAAACAAAAAGAGGGAACAAACCCTCAGGAAGCAGCACCCAGATTGCCAGCTTCTCAGGCACAAGACAGAGCAAAAAAACAGCTGTGCTGGATGACTTGGAGCGTTCAGAAGGGGAGGATGGGCGTAGAAGTGACCTGTCCCTGGCAGGGCTCATAGTTTCTAATCCCCCCCTGGCAAATGTCCTCAGCAGGAGTGACCCTGGGGGTCTTCTGCTTTGCCTTCCCCTGCTTATGGCCTTTGTCAGCCATTCTGGCTGAACTATGGAGCAGCAGGGGTCAAAGGCAGGCTCTGAGGCAAGGAAGCAGCCGATCTGAGCGAAGATGATTTGAAGTCTGCCTGTCAGTTTGCCTTGCCGAGGCCTTCTCTCCCGATGCAAGGCAAGGTGTGAAATTTCTAGCGCCCTTTTCCGACGCCGCTCGATTGATTGCGGCCGATGTCGGCTCCAAAAGTCAATTAAGGACACTAGTTTGGCTTATAGGAGACAAACTCAAGCCGATTGGAGGGGAACGCTAGTTTGGCTTATAGGAGACAAACTCAAGCCGATTGGAGGGGAACGCTAGTTTGGCTTATAGGAGACAAACTCAAGCCGATTGCAGGCCACCCAAGCTCAGGGCTTCTGTGGCTGAAGATCATGATCTGGAGTACCTCCCTCCCTGACAGGCAAGACAAGGCTGCAATTATTTGACTGGTTGATTAAGGTGAGAAAACCCCAGTACACAGCAGATGTGCAACTGTTAAGGGTAATCTCCTCCCTAGGGAGTCCCAACCCCCAGCTAGGGACAAGGCCCAATGGGGCAATGCCCAGTAAGCTGACACGATTGAAGAGTCTCTGAGTGACAGCTGTCAAGTAAGAATCAATGAAGCAATAACTCACAGGAAGTAGTAGAAATTCAGTAGTTGGTGGAGAAATCGAAGAATGGGTTTAAGCACTGTCCTTTTTGGCTAAGGACCGAGAAAAAAAGAGGGGGTGCCAAGGCAAGAGGGTTCATTTATACTTTTGAAAACTCGGTCCTGATTGGCTAGAGGGCAGGTTTAACCCATTCTTGGAGGCTGGCTCCACCCACTATGGAGAATAGTGTGATCTTTAGTAGCTTCCTGAACACAATTAAGGTGGAGTGTAGTGTTTAGCTGTGACTTTATAAGAAGCTTATCAATAAGTGTTTATTCTAGTAACGAATATGTACATTTTTCACATTCCATTTTGCACTTTAAAATGTGGAGTGGAGTGAAATGTAGGATAGTGATAAAGAAAGTGGACTGGAATTAGGTAGCTGTAGCCAAATAAAGGAGGTACACGGTGGCTAGAGCTGGAAACAACTAGCACGCATGTGCAGGGGAACCTTTATCTTTATCTTTAGCCAAATAAACTTCAATCATGGAAACTCAAACAGTGATTTTTGGTCAGTCATCATGTAATCAGTTTAACTAACCTATTTCATAGGTTGTTGAGGAGAGAATGGGAGGAATGAACAATACATGTAATTCTTGAATTACAACTGTTGAGTTGTACCATCTTTGCCACTCATCGTGGCCAACTCAATACAGCTAACCTGCCACAGCCAACTTGCTGCGGCCAACTCTCCATGACGATCTTGCTGTGGGACAATTTGCCATGGGACAAGTGTTACGCTAATATTGAAGAGGCACAGTTTATCGTAGCCAATATAAAGTTACAAAGCATATATTATACTAAGATAATAGTGTGTTATTTTTAATGATTAAACATAAAGATGCCAAAGGAGGGACAAAATGAAATGTAAATGAGAAAAATTAAAATTATTTTAAAATTATTTTAAACAATTAAATTGATTTGTTGAATTGTCCCACAGCAAGTTGGCCATGGTTAGTTGTCTTGCAGCAAGTTTGCTGTGGCAAGTTGCTCATGGCGAGTTGGCCATGGCGAGTTGGCCCCAGCAAGTTGGCCCATTCCATTCAATAGCACATCCATTGCCATTTACCTTAATAGGAACCTGAAATAGCTGGCTAGGTCCCTTTCTTTTTCTTTTATATTAAAATTCCTTGGAATGAACTCTCAGCACTCTGGGGATCTTCTTGTACAACTTTATAAAGTTATTGGCCATTCCTGGAAGATTACAATGCTATCTTTTCCTTTCATTCACTGTAAACCATCTTTGACTGGTGTTGAACATAGGATCATTCCAGGAAGTTTTATAGAGAAAGAAACAATAAAGAAAGGACGAAGAAAGTTTCACAAATAAATAATTTATGAAGAGTATCACTGTCTGAAAGCATACAGCATACGCCGCCCTGAGTCCCACGGGATTGGGCGGCCTATAAGAGCATTTAAATAAATAAATAAATAAAATACAGTTATTTACTATGTGAAATTTTTTAATATATATGAAAGAACTGATAAGAAAGAATAATCATATAGTTAGATGGAAGAAGGTATTTTTAAGCAAAATCTTTCTCTTCATATTCTTCTATAATTGCAGTGGGATTCTTCCCTGATAAAATGAGAAATGCAGAGAAGTACATAAAGATATGTGGTTTCCATTTATCATTTCCCATTAAACCTTTTTGATCAGGTTTGTCTTGCCAGGGATGCACTAATCAAAGAATATAATGTTTTGAATGAATCAATAAATACTGTGAACATTTTGGCTCACTGAAAGAAGGCATACTTTGAACATTAAAAAGAAAAACCCTCTGTCAGTTTCTGTTTGTTATTGTAGAACATGACAGTTATCTGAAGAAAAGCAGCAGGATTTAATCTGACAGCCCAGTCAGGGAAGAGTGCCACCAATCTAATTATCCAGTAATCTAGTCAGTAATTCTGTACTTTTCTCAGGCTGCTAATCACATTTCCTGTGCATTAGGAGCCACACATGCTGTGCTTTTAGGGATTGGTTTTCAGGAAGACTAGCTCCAAGTTAACATAAAATGGAATATATATTGAAAAAATAATAATATCCAGGCCTATAAACTAGATGATAGCTGCTAAAGCTGCTTTGTTCTTGTCCCATCCTTATCTTTAGTAATATTTTTCTTGTTTCACTTACAATTGTGAGTTGTAAGAGAGAGAGAGTGGGGGGGAGAGGGAGGGAGGGAGAGGTATGAATGACATGAAAGACATGAAAGAATAGCTTTTCAATGAATGCATAAACACAATCATTTCTAATTTGGAGAAACAAAGTCTCATAATTTTTTCTGTTTCAAAACAAATCCAAAAGTAAACCAAAGCAATTCTTTGATCACTAAACCTGAACTGTTTTTGAATTTTTGCTTTATATCCTGCATAATTAGCAAGGATAGCCCCACATTTGTCACAAATAACTGCTTCTTTGTGTCCATGATAAATAATGTAATCCTAAAGTTGATGTGTGAATGATTCAGCGGTGGGTTGCTCCCGGTTCGGCCCGGTTCTGTGAACCGGTAGCAACGGCGGCGGGAGGCTCCGCCCACCCACCCGGGACACTTCTGCGCACGAGCATGAACCGGTAGCAACGGGATTTACAACCCACTACTGGAATGATTGTGCCTTTGGATATGAGGATTAGTTAAAAGCTAATTGCTTCTTCACCTCAGAATATAGTCACTATTTTATGAAAGCATCTGCTAAAAATTACTTAAATCAATTTAATTTAATTTTGATGTATTTGAGATAGTCTTGGTTTCTGGTGACTGCCTGGATTAATTCCTTGAAGCTTTCATGGCAAGATTTTAAAAAGTTGTTTACGGTTGCATTCTTCCTAGGGCCAAGAAAGAGTGACTGCCCATGTTCATCCAGATGGCTTCATACCTAAAGTGGAATTAGAACTCAGTCTCCTGGTTTCTAGCTTAGTGCCTCTGTCTGGTTTTTAGATTAGTTTGATTAGAGTCTTATTTGTGGATTTTTTATTTGTGTTTTCAACGCATTTTTATGGATGGAATTGGAAATCTTATCTTCTTTGAAGTTGGTTAGTTTTGGTAAGTGGTTTCTTATTGTTACAACTGGTTTTTTTTAAAAAAGTTGGATAAATTATTGGTTGGCTAATATATAATTAAGAATGCTAATTATCTGTAGATTGTGGAGAAAACTCATTCATCTCTTTTTAGGATTTGCCTGGTATTATATATTTTCTTGCTGTACAAATGACATGGCCATTTCTTTAGCTTCCAGTGATCACGTAATTGGAGAAAGTGGGACTTGCCTGAGGAGGAGGAGGAGGAGGAGGAGGAGGAGGAGGAGGAGGAGGATTATTAAATTTCACCAGCTTTGCATCTCCTAAATTCAACTTACTCATTCAACTAGCTCTTACCCTAAATATGACTTAATTCCCCAAAAGCAAAAGAAGAAAAAGTGACCACAGCAAATAAACGATAAACTGTCTTGAATGTGAAGAGACATTTACCTTTATGAAGGCTACCTGGTCTTCAGAGTGAAAGCTTTCTAGCTTCTATGTGCAGATTGGAGAGGAAAGTGATAGAAATTCCCATCTCTTTGCATTCTGCTTCAATGAAACCAGGAACATTACCCAAAGTAAATCAGAATAATGAATGCTCATCAGAGAAAAAGATCCTGTTACTTATCAGAAGAGCAAATGTTTTAAATAAAGAAGACTCATTTCCATCCAAACAGTTGCTTGATAACAATTTGTTTTAAAAACTTTGCTTCTTGAAAAACTTGTGGCAATTATGATAGACCTCTTCAAACTGAACACAAATATAATTTCTGAATCACTGTATCAGGCAGGAATCTTGAAAAATATGAAATTAACTTTTAATGACTATAATGTGATTTTTGTTTGTACTCAGTATCTGATGAATTTTGCTGCAGTGTCCAACAATAATCAGCCAGCATTGATATATTTCATCTGCCCTGATACTTAATGCATGCAGTTTCACCATATTCATCACTGCCTGCATTTAGATTTTCTGGAAAGAATTCCAAGTGTAAATGCAGAAAAAAAATCTTCAGTGATATATTGCACTTTATGGTCTTATGTGTAAAAAGTTTGTCAACCAGCTGAATGTAGTTTAGTGCTCTGTAGTTGCCAACAAAATTCTCAGCAACAGTCTTGAGTATTTTCCAGGTAATTTTCTCTGGTCTTACTAACAGATCTTTGAACTGCTTGTAAGTGATGACATATCTGATTTGTGGATCAACAAAAATGCCTACCTTAATTTTAGCATCAGTTATTCTTGAAAACATTGGTCTCAAATAACAAAAACCTTCATCTTTCTTCGTCATCAATTTTACAAAAATTTTCATTAGTCTTGAGTTTTATGTCAAGCAGAAACAAAAAATACCTTTGTTAAGACAAGTGGTTCATATGCCTCATTTTTCTGTCCTGGGACCAAATTGTTTTGGAGTGACTTGCCTTTTTAATGTAATCAATTTTCTTACATGGCTGTCCTATTTGCATATCTAACAACAGAACTTGGAATATAGGAGCTGCATTTGAATCAGTAGAGCCACAACTTTTAAATCTCCACAAATATTTCAGTTGTACTTGGTGTATTTGATATGCTTCAACAACAGATCCATGTTCTATGACTTTCATGTGCAGCAACAAGTACTGAGGAGTGTGCATGGCCATTGTGTAACAAGCCAGCCTTGAATCAATAAAGAGATATCTTTCTAGTGAATCATACTCACAACCCAAAGCTGGGAAGAAACCATTAATGGTACAGATTGTTAATTTGTATACAGAAATTTGCTAAATCATCTTGACAGCTTCAAAGGACAGAACTTTTCATAGCAGGTGTTAGCAAACACCATCCTTACAGTTTTGAACTTGGCATTTTTGTTTTTGATTTTGACCAACCCAGTTCCGTGACCAGGACATTCAATGCTGACTTTGTGTTCAGAATTGTTAAAAGATGAGGCTCACCAGCCATACGCGGTTTAAAATATGGATCATAGTCACTGTCCGTGCCTGGCTGGTATATTGCAGCAACTTCATCTGTTTTGTCTAAGCTCCATTTCTGTAGTGGCTTCAATACTTTGTTGTCATGTGGTGCTGGTCTCATACCTGAAGGCCGACTGGGGTATTTAATTTATTTCTTATTTTTAACAGAAAAAACAAAACTAGTCAGAAAGAAGCAACAGTCTGTCACATGACTGTTCTGTTCATTGATACAGCTAATGACAAGCTTTAAGATCAACAGCACATGTTGCAAAACAAATGTGAGGAGCATGGACCTTGTCTTGATCACCAATCTTAGAACCAAAGTGCTATTCAAAGGCTTCCTTAACAAGTCCAATTGTAGTGTGTCTTTGAGGTTTAAGCATTTATTCAGCACAAATGTAGCAGAATGTAGCACGGTGGTTCTGATATTAATGAGATATTTCTGCTGTCATCAATTGTCCTAAAGCAAGTCTATAACTGGCTTACTTGTTATGGAAATTACATGTACATATATAATTCAATGCCTTGAAACAATCACATCAAAATAGATGGAAACTGGTATCAATAATTAGCATGTCAACAACTCTTATAGCCTTTCCAGGCAGCATCCATCTCGCCTAAGATTGCCTAGGCATGCCCAAACTATACCAGTTCCACAAATGTTATGCTATATGCTTTGAGTGCATGTCTTTGTTGACCAATGTAATCAGACTAGAAAAGATTGGTGTCTGTAACTACTGAAAGGTAAGTATTGATAAAATGAAATTGAAATGCTACAAATTAAATATTAATATTTGTATAATACAGCTGACTAAGACATTTACTTTTTCAACTCTATCCATTTTGTGCTGCAGCAACACAGTATTTATTCCACAGCCCTTATTGTGATTCAGGATGTCCCAATCACTTGATAGTCTTCCTGCGTCTGCCTTCCATTGTTTTATTATTATTATTAAATGTGTGTGGGGGGGGAGACAAAGCATATGGTGACGTGGCTGGACATGGTGTCATCAATTTGAGAGAACATATCTACCCATTTCTTTTTGCCTCTTTTGTACTCCTTCAAATGTAGCCAAGGAGATTTGTTTAACAAGGCTATAACTCAGAGGTGGGTTCCTGCCGGAGCTGTCCAATGCGTAGCTCTGGTAGGGAGCGGCTGATTGCGCAATTTGCGTGCGACTGCTCCGGAGCCCTTTCTGCTGGTCCGTCGCGCACGTCGCCATCTTTTTCGGTGAATTTTTGGGCGATTTTGCTTCTGCCCGTGCACGGAAGCAAAATCTCGCCAAAATCTCACACGCGCGTTCGTCCCCTCACGAGATTTCAGCGCGATTTTGCTTCCACGCATGCGCAGAAGCAAAATCACATGAGGGGATGCGTGTGTGTAGCGAGGGGGCGCGCACATGAATCGTGGAGATGCGTGCGCACCGGCACCGGTAAGGAAGCAACCCGCCCCTGCTATAACTGTTTTGGACTTAATATAACATTTAAAAGTTAATTGGTTAAACCGTTTTGCAATTTAATATTTTCCTGTTTGTATAATGTTAATTCCCCATGGCCCAGTTAAATATGTCAAGCAAGCAGGGGCCATATAAGTAATTTTTTTGTTTTGTTTTATTAAGTAAAATGTTAGGGAAACAAGCCTGATCTTCTTCCCACATAGCAGTCTACAATAAAGCTTTGTTTGTAAATATAAGTGGTAAAAACAATTGACACATTGAAAATAAACTCTCTAATGATTAGTGCAAGGCTGCCATGTTGTCCTGCAGGCCAATTGTCAACATGTGTGACATATCTATGGTACTATGCTGATCTTGAGAGTTGAGAAAAAGCATTTAGTGTTGTGACAACGTTCAGGTTTTATTAAAAAAAATTCACAGTGCTTAGGGCATGATTCTACTGCATGCAGACTATATGACAGCTGCATTTATTCTGCTTGTCATCCCCCCCCCTCATTTCATTGTCAGGTCCTGAGGGAAATGATTTCATAATTCTGTTCTCATTGTATTTGTTGCCAAAATGATTTCATTCCAAAATGCCCAGTTTGTGTTGTGCTGCAGAAAAATGCTGATCCACAAACAATATTTGTGCTGTGATAGCAAAAATGACTTAACAGTTGCTACAAGCATCTCTCTCTCTCTCTCTCTCTCTCTCTCTCTCTCTCTCTCTCTCTCCCCCTCCCTCCCTCCCTCCACCCCCCCTCTCTCACACACACATGCACACACTTACACAACCTGTAGGAACAATACTTATGTGTGAAAGTTCTTTTAAACTGTAGAAGGCCCCTAAGTGTTATTTACCTTTCTAAAAATAAATATGTGAAAAATGCCAAACATTCAAAATGTTCCTTTTTTAAAAAAATTGGTCATCTCTTTATTATACACTACCATGGAATGTTTCCAGCATGGAAACTCAAATATATGCTATGAGACAGAGTGAGGGCATTAAGACAGTTCATTAAATATTTACCAATATTTGTAACCGATACTCCATTTAAGCGAACACATCTCTAAGTTTATAGGCACCTTGCCCCCCCCAAAGAGGCTGAAAATTTGGGTGAGTCTTATACTCGGAATGTAGCTTTTACTAAGCTTTTTTTCAGCCCTAACAAGGTGCTAACAAGTGAAGCGATCTTCTGTGCTTTGCTAGCTAAGCAATCTTCCCTTTGCCTGCTTTTTTCAATGCTGCTTTCTCTGACAATCAGCTGGGTTTCTGTGCTTTAGAAGACTTTTTCCAGCCCTAACAAGGTGCTAACCAGTGAAGCGATCTTCCGTGCTTTGCTAGCTAAGCAATCTTCCCTTTGCCTGCCTTTTTCACTGCTGCTTCCTCCGACAATCAGCTGGGTTTCTGTGCTTTAGAAGCCTTTTTTCAGCCCTAACAAGGTGCTAACCAATGAAGCGATCTTCCCTTTGCGTGCTTTTCTCATTGTTTTTCTCTCTGAAGAGAGAGAGAAGTGAAGTATTTTAGAAACTGCTTTTTATCCCCAACCTGTTGTTAGTTTCTCTAACCCCCATACCTTTTACCTTAAACTGTCTACTGTGGACCTTACACATTTCTTAAGAGGGGCATGCATAAGCGCACCAATATGCCTACCGTCCCTGTCCTACTGTACCCATTTGTATGTACTCATTTTATGTGTTTATGGCTATGTTTTGCTTCTTTATATCTATTTATTTGTGCCATTTTTTCATGTGTCCTGTTTCCTTGCACTTGTTGACAAATAAATAAATAAATAAATGTTTTGCTTCTTTATATCCATTTATTTGTGCCATTTTTTCATGTGTCCTGTTTCCTTGCACTTGTTGACAAATAAATAAATAAATAAATAAATAAAATAAATAAAATAAAATAAAAAGCATGCGTGCTCAAAACCAGCAAACTAATGTGCTGGAGCTCACCAGACTAAGGACTAGCCAGATGAATATCTGGTAGGCAGATTGTTTCCCCCTATTTTCCTGCCCAAAAACTAAGGTGCGCCTTATACTCAGGTGCGTCTTATACTCTGAAAAATACGGTATAGATTCTACCAGATGCCAGATCATCTCTATAGTTTGCGTTACCATCTTAAGATGAGCAATATCCTCTCTCTGCTTGAATGGAACCTATACTGGTCTTCTCCAGTTTCCTCCTTAGCTCATGCATGTGTGGGCAGGAGATTTGGACCTTGGGCATGATTTATCTGCAAGGTCAGATATTTTTAAGTGGGAGGCTGGCTTATCTTTATTTGCTCTGCTTTGGAAGAGTGGCTGAGAAAGTTGATCTTTAAAAACTTTTGTAAGAGTGGGCAAAAAGACTTTCGGCAACATTGTTGGAACACATTGTTGCCTAAAGATAAGAAAAATAATTTTTGGAAGTGGGCAGTTAGGAAGCCAAACTGTTGCATTTTAACAGGTTACTTAGGAATTTAATTATTCCTTTTCTGTATATCCAATGATCTTTATGGATAGAGTAAAGTTCTATTAGAAGTTGATTTAATTAGATTGAAGCATTTAGTGGAGGAATGGGAGAGTTGCTGACTACTTTTAACCTTATAGGAGTAAGTGTGCCTAATTCCTCTTGTTCATTTGTGTAATTTCTCCCTTTTGTTAACACTGTCCCTTATGTTATGATTATTAGGATTGTTGTGCAATGTTCCAGCCAACAGCTTCTTATCCCACATTCTGTTCTATTGCTTGGAATGCTTCAAAAATGTCTACTACGGCATTAACAAATACTGCTTAAGTTTGAACCAGAGATGTGTGATGTCAAGCATTTTTATTGTGATCTGGATCTGTTTCCACATTATTTTTTTCAGTCTAATGTTGCTGGTACCTTACTTTGATATTGGTTGGAAATTAATAAGAGAGGGAGACATGGTGAATGTTTAAAATTTCTTGGTTGTATCATGTTAAGGAGAGGTATTCACAGTTTATTTTCTGGCAGTCATAAACTTATGGTTTTTCACCTTTTTAGCAAACTTCCCAGCAGGAAGGGGAATAATGTAATTTCTTGTTATGTACCATAAGTCTTCTTGACTAAAAAGTACCGTATTTTTCGGAGTATAAGACGCACCTTTTTCCTCCCTAAAAGTGGCTGAAAATTCAGGTGCGTCTTATACTTCGAATGTAGCTTTTTTTTCCAGCCCTAACTAGGTGCTAACAGATCTTCCCAGCTCTTACCTTGCAGGGTTTTTCATTGTTACTCTCTCAGAAGAATATTTTCCAGCCCTAAGTCTTTGCAGGGGTTTTTTTCATTGCTCTACTTGCTCCAAAGAAGTTGTTTTCTAGCCCTAACCAGGTGCTAACCATCTTCCCAGCTCTTACTGGCTTGCAGGCTCTTTCATTGTTATTCTCTCAGAAGGTTTTTTTAAGTCCTAACCAGGAGATAAAATAATGTGCTGCAGCTGCTCAGAATAAGTTTTTTTTTAGCCCTAACCAGGTGCTAACTATCTTCCGAGCTCTTACTGGCTTGCAGGTTCTTTCATTGTTATTCTCTCAGAAGAAGGTTTTTTTAAGTCCTAACCAGGAGATAAAATAATGTGCTGAAGCTGACCAGACTAAGGATGCTAGCCAGATGAATACCTGGTAGGCAGATTGTTTTCCCCTATTTTCCTCCCCAAAAACTAAGGTGTGTCTTATACTCCGGTGCGTCTTATACTCCGAAAAATACGGTAACTCTTTGTGACTAAAGGATACCTTCTTTAAGTCTTTTTTTCCTCAGTTTCTCAGGTGCCAAGTAAACTTTGTACTAAAACACCACTTTAAAGCATAATAATTAAATCTAACTTTAGGCCACCACAGTAATAGGTTGGGAAATGATGTTTCAGATGACATCATTTGAAAAACAGTAAGTTTGTGCCACAGCAATTTGGATTTGAGGATGCCAACACACATGTAATTGTGCCATTAAAATTTGGAAATTTCTGAAGTTTGTGTGTTATTTACAAAGCAACATAATATGTATATCTCCATCATCTTGTGAGAAAACAGAAGCTGTTCCATAGATATTTATTTCATTTTTTCACTTTCTTCCCAAGTTTTAAAATGCACTGATATTGTTAGGCTGCTATCTAAAATTAATATTGTCTGAGCTTACTTTTAGATATTTCATTTCTGTCTTGCCCATTTTTTGCCCTAGTGACTGATGAAGACAGGGAATCCCCCCCCCCCCCCAGTGTCAGGAGCACTTTGTAGAGAAAGAAAGATAAAAGGTCTAACTCATGTATATGAGTTATCAGATTGTTTTATTGTACAAAGAAAAGCCATGCATTTTGAACTATAGGGAAAAATGATAATAGAATTTTCATATCTAGGGATTCTCATTTTTCTTCTTATGTATTGTTTGTAACTGATTATGATTAGCTTTTTAAATGGCATAGTAACCAAGATTAATTAGCTTTGTATTGTTACAGAAATTATATCTATATTTTCTTGTCAGGTACAAATGAGATCCAAAATATTTGCTATTCATTAGATTGTTTTCGTGAGTAGTTGTAGGACATGTTTTATGAACACTGGCAAAAAAAAAAATTTCTCTCATTCCCACATTCTCTCATTTCCACATTCAAGCCATTCGCAGAACCTTTTTCAGTATAATTGCAATGACTCACTCTCCTTTTTTAAAGTAAATGCTTCAAGTGAATGCTGAATATCCATCTTAAGGATTTAATCCTGCTTGTCTGAAGATAGAAGAGTAGCTATAGTGCATCTTTGTATGTGGGATGATTTATTTAATAGAATACTTTATTTGGCCATGTGTGAGTAGACACACAAGGAATTTGTCTCCGGTGCAGAAGCTCTCAGTGGATATGCAAGACAACAGAATAATCATAATCATAATAACAATACCAATACGTATAATTCAGGGGTGGGTTCCTACCGGTACGGACATACCGGTAGTGGCCCGCTGGTGGCGTCACCAGCCTGGTGTGGTCAGAGCCGGTCCCTGGGCACTACCATCTTTTTTTTATTTTTTTAATTTTCTAGTTTTTTTTCTTCTGCGCATGCGCAAAAGCCGAGTTTCCGGCACTGCGCATGCGTCGCATCTTGTTTTCGGCTTTTTTTTTGCCCCGCCCACTCACTCACTCCTCACCGCCTAAGCTGCCTTCCCAGTTCCCACGTGGTGCCTGCCCTGCGCCCTAACTGAGCTGCCTCCTCCTGCCTACAGGTAAGTCACGGTCGTGCTAGCCCCCCCACCCCATCCAGACTGGTGGCTGCATATGTGCGTTAATTTTAACCATCATGTACCAATCTGATATAAAATTATTAACTTATACTAAAAAACTTTTAAGATAATAATTATACAAATTTTATCACATTCCAACAATTGCATTTACTATATCTTACATCATCACTATTCATAAATTTATCATCATATACCTCTCTTCCATAAAAACCTACCGTAATTAATTATACACAATTAATACCATTGATACAAATAAAACTATTAACATATATCTTATCACTCCTCTTCCATTCCATTAACCTCCTTCTTCATCCATTCTCCTTTGGTCTCTCAAAAATTCCACTTCTTGTGAGTTTTTCCCTTTCCTCCTTAACTTTTTCTTTTTCTTTCTTTTATTTTTATACGTATAAATTCTTTTTTTATGAATTCCTTTTCTTCCTTTTAAGTATATTATTTGTTGAACTCTCCTCACAATTCCGCCTGGTCTCTTCACCCTGTTATCTCCTCTATCTTTTGATTGGTTCTTTTGGGGCTGATACTCCTCCCTATCTACCCCTGTCTTGTCACTGTAAATCCTAGTAAAATCATCTTGTTTTTTATTATCAATCCCTTTTTTCTTCAATGTGCTTTCCTTGTTCTTCATTCTTATTTTCCAACACTGTAAGTTCTGAATGTTCTATATATTCCAACTTCATTTCTGCTTTCTTATTACCTCTAATTTCCAAGATATACCGTATTTTTCGGAGTATAAGACACACCGGAATATAAGACGCACCTTAGTTTTGGGGGAGGAAAACAAGGAAAAAAGGCCTCTGCCTCCAAGCAATTTGCCAAACAGCAAATAGCAAACAGCACAGATGATATACACTGTTTGCTGTGTATTTCTGTGCATGTGTGCCTGACCCATAGAAATAGCAAAGAATTGGAGAAATGTACATTATGCCAGAAAGTTTTCTTAAATGTAGTCACACTAACTCCTCCCAATTATTTAAATAGATCTACTCCAAGGTAAGTTAGTATTTAACTCTAATACTAAACAGGACACTGTTACATTTCAGACTATACTTGTACAGAGCTGTTAAAATTAATTAAAATGTCTGGAAGTATACATTATTCTCTATTATTTAAAAGAAGATACAATAGCACTGGGCCTCTTCAGAGCAAGCATTTATTTTAAAAAGCTTCTTTATTTTGTTAAATTGTCTAGATTTACAGGGGTCTCCAACCTTGGCAACTTTAAGACTTGTGGACTTCAACTCCCAGAATTCCACAGCCAGCAAAGCTAACAAAGCTGGCTGTGGGATTCTGGGATTTGAAGTCCACAAGTCTTAAAATTGCCAAGGTTGGAGACCCCTGGCTCTAGAACAATAATAAAGCAGTCTTTAAAAAATAAGTCTAATAATTTGAACATTCTACAGACATTTATAGTTATTCACTTACCCCCTTTCATCCAGTTCAGCAGAAAATAAAAATCTGCGTGTCTCTCCCAGCTATTTGCCTCTTTGCAATTTCATTTTCATTTTCATTTTAGCACGTGGCAAATCAACTGGGCATCGGGAAGCTGCTAAGGACTTGCTTGTCTTAACAGGCTCTTCCCTGTTTGCTGCAAACAGGTAAATTGCTGGAAGACAGAGGCAGACAGGTGGCTGGGTGGGGTGGGGCTACATTCGGTGTATAAGACGCACCCAAGTTTTCACCCTCTTGGGGGTAAAAAGGTGCATCTTATACTCCGAAAATATACGGTAAGTTTTTATGTCTTCATAAAAATATTTTAATAACACAATTAATTCTTCGTACAAATACTCTTCCATAATTAAATCTCTCTTGATTAAAGCTTATAGTCTGTTTATGTTTCAGTATTCTGATATCCACTTTTAATATATTCCATTCCAGTTCACATATTCCATTCCAGTTATTATCTTCCATCACCATGATAAGTCAAAATCAAACACTATAGCTCAGCATACTCTCCTTTCAGATTCTCACAGTTCCAAGGTTATCTTTTCTTGTAAGCAAAATCAGTCCTCACAGCTGTCAACCAATTTTCCTTTTTCCTCTATCTTTCCACGAATTGTTGCAAAATTTCTTCCAACCAGCAGATGGTATTACCGGATTTCCAATGCAATAAAGTTATTTCACAAAACTTTCCAAAACGCTTTGGACCCACATATGGGATATTTTCTTCAAATTCTTTGTTCTTTTTCAGTCTCTTTAACTTCCACCAAGTCCAATTATAAAAACATCCTGAAATTTATTGGGCTTTTAAACTCTGTTCCTTTAACTCTCTCTATGGTATTTCCAATTGCTAGATAGCTGCTCGCTCCATTTTGGAATCTCTTTTGTCTCCTTTTAAATTTCTTCTTTTTATCATTAAATCGGCTAAACACTCACCCAGCTTCAACACTTCTTCACATCTCTCCAGCACAAACGCTTAGATCTTGTCACCCAGACAATCCACGATGTCTCTGCTTCTATTGTTCCGATCGTGGCCATCCCAGCTAATGGCGACAGTTGTCTTCCACAGCTGCTGGTCGAGAGGTTGGTGCTGGCTCCCTGGGGGGTTTGCAAGTCCCCCCCCAGACCGCCGACCGGTGCCTCTCTTCTTCATGCCCTCCAGGGTGGTTCCGACCTGGTTCCAGGTCCCCAAACAGCTGGGATTCAGGGTTTCCCACGCAGCTACTACGGGAGATACCCGTAGTGCTGCGACTTTGGCCACGCCTTCCCCAAATGTTTTTTTTACCACATCTAAAATTTGCATTGAGGAAAGATACAGCAAAATGATAGCACAGAACTATACTGCTAAATACAAAGTTTCTCATGAAGTTCTGCCCACCTATATGATGCATAAGTAATTCTCTATCTGCTCAAGCTATTTTTTTTGCCAAAAATGGTCAGACTAATCAGGAAAACCTGGAAAGTAGTTCTAGCTGTTGTTAGATTTTGACATTCCCAGACCATAGAGGGAAAAACACCAACCAAACAGCTTGGTTATGCTTCTCCACTAGCCCCGTTTGATATTTGAGCTGCTAATGGTAGTCCAATGGATTTCAAAGTGAAACTGCCATACCTATGTGCTGGTTATTAAAAGGTTTAGTAAAGAGAATGCCCATGAATGCAAGGATGATTTAAGGCAGTGGTCACCAACCAGTGGTCCGTGGACCACTGGTGGTCCGCGAGAAAATTTTGGTGGTCCGCAGAAAAATTATTTGCATTTTTTATATTGCACTAAATACTATTTATCTTTTTAAAAAATTCATATTAGTGGTCCGCGGGATTTAAAATTATAAATTTAGTGGTCCCTGAGGTCCGAAAGGTTGGTGACCCCTGATTTAAGGGGTTTTGAGGAAGAGGAACTTGGCACAAAGACATCTTTTTCACGGTACCTCGTGGTATGATTGAAAAGAACAAGGAATTGTATTTATTATTGCATGTTAAGTGTGTGTGTGTGTGTGTGTGTGTGTGTGTGTGTGTGTGTGTGTGACAAAATAAATTAAAAGGAAAATACCATTTAGTTATTTTAGTATTTCTATTTTAAATAAATTTTATTTTCTGTGGGCCTCATCCACTTTTTCAGCATATAAATATTAAGTATCCACAATGCCTTCTAGCTAAATTTGCAAGCAAAACATGGAATGTCATGTTCCTATGCATCTAATACTTAGATTCACAGGCATATTGCATACTTATATAAAATGCCAGTTTGAAAACATTGCTTTAGGCATAATATAATGAACCCCCCAAGTGTGTCTTCATGGTAAATTTAAGCAAATAAATAAACAAACAAACAAACAAGAGAAATAGCGACAGAAAAAAAAAGGATTCTTATAGCCACTGCAGGATAAAACCTACTGCTGGTCCAGTGCAGGTTGGTAGATAGATGGTCTGCACTCTCTTGGCTCTGGAAGAGCCCAAAATCTTGGCTCTGCTGCTTGGCCTGAATGTGAATGTGTAATATATGCACATACACACATATCTTTTTCAAAAGAGAGCCCTTTAGTCTCTTGGATATAGTTTAGCTTAAAACGACATCCAAAAATGAGGGCATTTATTAGTGAGTGGTATTAAGACAGGGAGGAGGGACACTTAGCTCCCCATGAAAATGCTTACAGCAATGCATGGAGAAATCATCTAATATGTGCTGGCAGTAATTTATGACACTGAGGTAAATATGATCATCTCTTTTTCTACTCATCTGTGGTCTAGCTTTGCGAACTGCAAGCCTGGAGGAACAAGTTTGATATAATGCAGCTAATGAGAATAAGTGAGCGTGTTGCAATGTTATTCAAGGGTTATACTGCTAAGTCTTTTACTCTGTATGCTTTTTAATTTCCTTGTACAAACAACACAGACAAAATGGCAAAATCCGTTTGGCTGATCTGTTATACAAATTAAATCCTTGATTACATTTTGATGATTATTACTATTTGGGTCTTTCTGCCTTCCTCTTCCCCATCATTTAAACATTTGAATGCATTTGAATAAGCTTCTTAATCATGATTCTGGAAATATATTGTTTGTAAAAATAAGCTATAATAAATTTACCAAGGTAACTTGGTAACTCCTCCTCTTCAGCACATTTCCTCAGGTAGTTCTGAAATAATTATTTTTGGCCATCTTCCAATTTGCCCATGAGCAATTCAATTTAGATTTACCAGCCCAGTGGCTATGTTGTCTTTTGGGAATGTATTCAGACACTTCTTCCATGTATTTATTTATAGGAGACTAACAACTCAACATCAACAACCAGTTGCTGTCTAAGACCATTTTTTGTGGCTTTCAGTATCTACATTTCTAATCTTTTTTTTTTGCAATCTTCCATTTCCCAAGGGTGCTCTTTAATAGGGATTAGATTATATTTTTAATGCCAGCATGGAGTCTGATACCAATACTGTTCACTTGCCACCTCTCTTTTTTTAATGAACGTTTTTCTTTGTAAGTCTAAACTAACCCCCACTCTAAATGCTTTCTCAGCAGAATATGAACACATTCTTGTGTTTGGTATCTGCATGGATATGAGAAAAGTCAGGAAGACCCAATGAGAGCAGGCATTTAAGAAGAAGAGGCTATTTTTCACTTTAAAAATGTGGTTTCTGTTCAGATAGCTTGTTTCTGGGAATATCTTGCCTCAATCTTTGAATCACTCTTAAAAGTTTCAACTTCTGTCTGTGAAATTGCTTCTCGCTGGAGCAATGCCAGTGAGATGATATATATTACATCAATTGGCACAGGTTTGAGACAACCTGTCCCTAAGTGAACTGCTTCATAGGCAGTGATATCAACTTGTTTCACTTGTGCAGATGCGTCTCACCCTGGAGTAACATACCTGCTGCAGAGATGCTGAAGGCCAATGCTGTGAGCAGTGTAGATGACTGAGCTCCCCATATGTAGTTTATCTATTTTCTGATGATATTGTTCCTCGAGCTGACTTTAGCTTTAGCAATCATGCAATGCTGTTTAAAAGAGAGTGTCCTGTTGAGAGTCACTCTGAGATACTTTGATGTTGGACAGTGTTGTACAGTTGATTCCCTTGCCACATCACATTCAAGTCTTCCCTTGCATTTCGATTTTGGAGATGGAAAGCACACATTTGAGTCTTGTTTGGGTTGGGCTTTAAATGGTTGATGGGGTAATATCTTTAAGTGCTATCATATGTTTCATAGCCACCTCATCAAAAATTGATCCTTCTATAGCCACTGCTGTATTATCTGCATAGACGAATAGATGTGTGTTGTCTAGTGGGACTAGTTGATTGTTTGTATATATGTTATACTTATGTTGGAGACAATGGACTCTCTTGTGGCAACCCATTCTTCTGCATTCTCCATCTACTGTTCTTACCATTTCAGTTTTGGAAGAAGCTGCCAGTGACCTTGATAAGCTTATTATCTCTGGTGATATTATTTAACTTGCGTAGCAATATCCTAGGGTTAACAGTTGTAAACCCAGTGTGCATTGTATCTCAGATACTAAGTGTTTCCTGTTTACAACACAGTCCTTTCAGCAGTTCCAAAAAGATTCCACACCCATTTGCACTCTGATTCAGGTGATTTCAAGGGCACAGATAAACCGCCTCAACAGCTCTCAGAGAGAGTGTTAATGACCAGATGACTGCAAAGGAATATAATTCTTCCACTCCCCCACCACCACCCTGTCATGGATCAGCCCCTGGACCCCTCCCTATATGTGAGTTCAGAGGAGGAGGAGGAGGAGGAGTTTACAGAGAAAAGCGAATCAGGGCTCATGGACCAGTTAAAAGAAACCTTGGGAAGGTTCCAAAAAAGGGTGGTCAAGGTAAAAAAGGAAGAGTGTAAAATTGGCATAAAAAAGGTTGAGTTCCTAGGTTTTCTCATCGACGGGTCCAGCATCCACCCCACCGATAGTAAAGTAAGAGCCATCAAAGAAGCCCCAACCCCCCAAAATAAAACAGAGCTGCAAGCCTTCTTAGGATTACTGAACTTTTACAGTATTTTCTTAAAACAGAAGGCGACCGTTGCTGAGCCACTCCACAGACTACTGGGGAAGACAACCACGTGGACATGGGACCAGAGAGAAGACAAGGCATTTACCACCGTTAAAGAACTGCTCTCATCCGACAGCGTCCTAATACAGTATAATGAGACCATTCCCCTTCTACTGACATATGACGCATCCCCTTTCAGAGTCGGGGCCCTCCTCAGTCATCGCTTACCAAACGGCTCAGAAGCTCCCATAGCCTTCTATTCAAAAACATTATCCCCAGCCAAAAGAAACTACAGTCAGCTAGACAAGGAAACACTAGCTGTGGTTGCTGGAATCAAACACTTCCACAAATATGTGTATGGTCGGAGATTTGAACTCATCACCAACCACAAGCCACTGCTGGGACTCCTCGCTGGAAACCAACAGACTCCAAACTACATGTCCCCCAGAATGACAAGATGATCCATCTTCCTGACAGGATATGACTACAAATTGGTGCACCGCCCCGGGAAAACCATCGGCAATGCAGATGCCCTCAGCCATTGTCCCATGTCAGAACTCATGGAGCACCCCGCGCCGGTGGCACAAGTATTACTGATAGACATTGACAGAACCAGCCCAGTCACATCAAACAAGATAGCGGAACACACAAAAAGAAACAATGTGTTATCTAAAGTCGTGAACTGGATGTTAAGGGGGTGGCCACAAGAGAAAAAGGGGGACGAATTTAAAGGGTTTCAAAATAAACAACTCGAGCTGTCAGTGCTCAAGGGTTGCCTACTATGGGGGGAGAGAGTCGTAGTACCCCAGAACTTGCGGAAGCAAGTCTTAGAAACATTACATGTAGGGCACCCTGGGATCGTGCACATGAAAGCGCTAGCCAGGAGTTATATTTGGTGGCCCAACCTAGACTAGGACATTAAGGAATGGGTGGCGACCTGCATGCCATGCCAAGAGACACGACCTGCTCCACCCCACACGCCACCCCAGGAATGGGAGGTACCGAAGGGTCCATGGTCAAGGATACATATTGATTTTGCTGGACCTATGGGGGTGCAAAACTTCCTGATTGTGGTGGACGTGTACTCGAAGTGGCTGTAGGTCATAACAATGTCCACCCTGACAACAGAAACAACCATCAGAGAATTGCGATGGCTATTCACAACCTATGGTCTACCTGACGTTCTCATCTCGGACAATGGGCCACAACTCACCGCCAAGAATATGGAGTCCTTCCTGGCCGAGCTGGGTATAGGGCATGTCCTCATGGCACCGTTCAGTCTGGCGAGCAATGGTAAAGCTGAAAGAATTGTGAGACTCACCAAGGAAACGCTCACCAGAATGTGACCGGGAACTGGCAAGAGAAAACCGACCAGTTCCTGCTAGCCCAGCATATTACGCCCAGCACAACAACAAACAGAAGCCCAACCAAACTATTAATGGACAGAAATTAAGATCCCAATTGGAAGGCTGTATCTGAGCTATCACCCTGAGACCCCTTTGGACTCAACCAGGCAAACCAGATCACTAGAAATAGAAGACCAAGTATTCACCCACAATTATGCGGGGTATCCAAAGTGGGTAAGAGCAAGAGTTATGGTAGTCACAAGCCCCAAGTCATATCAAGTAGAGCTGGACGATGGCTGAGTGTGGCAGAGGCACATAGATCAACTTCACAAGAGGCTAGGAGAATCTTGGCTGAGAGAATTGAATGAACCACAGCCACAGCCAGGCACTGAGCAGAGCGGAGAACAACGTGAGTCTCCACCCCAAGGAGCAGACAAAACCACCGAGCGAGAGGGTGACACTGAGGAACCAACCCTAACTACAAGAAACCAAGATACCCTGCTCTCAAGGTCGAGGAATGAGCACAAACACTTCTCTGAAGACGCTGGAGTTCCACAAAGTCACCCGGAACCGGAGGACGGCAACACAAGGCTAGAGACTGCCACACCCAGCGTAGAGTTCCAGGTGGTTCCACGGATAGATTCAGGAGAATCAACAGGCACGACCGCAAAGGCAGAGGCCACAGGAACAAATGATGGGCGCACGCCCAGTAGGACAATTAGACGCCACGCCTACCTGCGTGACTACGTAACCTGCATAAACTACTGATTGGACAGTTCATAATCTAGGAGAGGAGGGGTGTTACGTATGGACGGACGTGGTCAGAATTTGCATATAGAACCCTGATTGGTTTAACCAGCGGCGGAAAAAATAAACTGCTGTCAGTGGCAGGCTGGCCTGCCGGAGCTCGTTATATACAGAGCTCCGGCAGCCTGCCGGCAGTTTTTATTGCTAACAGCTAGGGAATAAAAGGTGAAGAATTACTCCCATGTCCATCTCTTCTACTTGCGCCCACATCTAACACATTCATTCATTCATTCATTCATTCATTCATTCATTCATTCATTCATTCATTCATTCATTCATGAGTCTGCCGCAGCTCAAAACCAGTTTAGGGCAGCATCCAATTAAAAACAACATGGCATTTAAAATAGCAGAAAAAAGAAATCTCTCCTAAAAACAATAAAGATCTATATGGATATTGCAGAAAAGAGAATAAACTGTTTGCATAAAAACAGTTTATTTTGTTCTGATGGCATGGCATCTCATAAATACAAGTAACATCATGTGTGCTTATTATGACACAAAGATATCAGGCTTGCATCTGACCTCTAGTCATTAGCAAACCAGGCAACATCATCAGTGCTAATAGGGAATGCAGTTTGGTCTCATTTTATATACTAGTGACTTACTGTGTCAGTGTTGATGGGAGTGGGCTTGATTGGACTGTTGCTTTCTTTTTGATTGCTGGTCTAGTATTAATCTTTGTGTTAATCTCTGCTTATTTGGGTATTGATTGCTGGTGAGGCAGTGTTTGACCTTTTTGTTTTCTTTTTGGCTTGTTGATTGTCTCTTTTGCAAAGTATGTAGATATTGTTTATGTCTATATGCCTGTTGATGGCTGATTTCTCAGAGAGCCAGTCTTCCAGAAATTCTCTAGCATTTTTGGACTTGGCTTGGTCTATGATGATCGTAGTTTCCATGTTGAAAGTCTGGTTAAGTCTGCTCATGTGTTATGAAAATAAGAAGTTTTCATCATGTCTTATGCTTGCAAGTTGGTATTCATAGATGCATTCTGCTAGTCTTCAGTATTCTGCCTGTCTGTCCTACATAGTAATTGTTACAGCTCTTTTACTGCATGTTGGAGATCAAGGTGTCAATCTCAATTTCATTGAGGGCCACATCAGGGTTGTGTTTGACTTTGGGGGCCAGGGTGGGTGTGGTCACTCATGGTCACTCGTGTTGGGGGTGTCTGTGGTGGCCTCAGCACTCTGCCAGCGAAAACAGGCTCCCAAGCTCCGTTTTTAGCCGTGATGGCCTCCTGCTATCCTCTGCCAGTGAAAACGGGTAGCCCCCTGAACTCCCTTTTCGCTGGCAGAGGGCAGCAGGAGGCCATCACAGCCAAAAACAGAGCGGCCCTCCCAAGCTCCATTTTCACTGGCAGAGGCATCGTGGGCAGGTCCTTTGCTGTTTCTAGGGCAGCCCCGCGGGCCAGATCTAAGCACCCCGCGGGACGGATCCGCCACCCAGGCCTTGAGTTTGACACCCCTGTTGTAGATGACTCCTGCTTTTTTTTTTCCTTTCTGGAACTGCTGGGTCCACATAGCATTATGTGTTATGTTTTACTTAGGTTGCTTTGGAGAGCTTTAGTTGCTTTGTGTGCTATGCTGATGCCACGTGATTGTAATAGTCCATTGGTTATTTCTGCAATGTTTTGATGTATGGCAGTGTTATCCCTTTCATAACTTGCATTGCATTTTTTGATAAAGTTGTGTGGGTATCCATTTTGTTGGAAGATGCTATATGAATCTTTTTCCTTTTCCTGATGTTCAGGGTTGCTGCAGTGTGTTTCTGCTCATCTAATAGTGTTCTTACACAACTTCTCTTGTGGGAGATTGAGCTGTTATTTTGGTAGCACAGCACTTGATCGACATGGGTGGTTTTACGATACACTTTATGTTTCTAATTTGCCATCATTACTTCTGTTGATGAAGATATTCAGGGAAGGTAATGTGATGTTGCTTTCTTCTTCCCTTGTGAATTCAAAGGAATAAATTATATTTTCACACCATTTTACAGCTGCCCAAAATTCACTAAAATGATTGAAATCTCTAATGAGAATTCAGAGATCTAATAAATAAGTAAAGTAATTGGGGTGGGTGGAGATGGGGGTACACACAAACAGACAGACACACAGAGCCACTGATCATTATCTAATGGCATTATAGCAGCACAAATAAAATTAAGTATAGAATTTGTTCAATGTGATAGAAATTTGGTCCATTTTAGTTAAAGAAAGTAAATGTCTTGTACCATTAGATAATTTTGTATGATGTCTATTGGTAGCTTGTATTAATTTCAGAGAAGTTCAATTATGTCAATAAACATTCTCAGCTTTCATGATGGATATTTTTTTCTTCCTTCCTTCCTTCCATCCACCCATCTTTATTGAATATTGTAGAAGATATATAATAAAAAGATCAAAAGAGGAATAAAAAGTAAAAAAATGAACAAGTGACTTAGAAATGTCAACAGGATATATTTATTTTTAGATGTATTTTATATTGAGGGAGTCAAATGACTTATGGATAGGATTAATCTAATAGATACTTTTTTGATATAAATTTAATACTTACTTACTTTTGTTCCAGAAATCTTTCATCACTTCTATCATAGTCCTGAAGAGAGATGCCTAAGCAAGCTTAATAGTTGTGACATTATGGGAAACATCATTTAGTGGACCAAATAATGGTTAAAAAATAGAAAAGATATAATGAATGATTAATGCACCTGAATAGAATCTTTGGGATTATTGGTATAAAATACAGTTTCTGTAAATCATCCAGAATTAGAAGCAACAATCAAATGCTGTTGACTTCAAAGCATCTCTCCAAATCAGCAATGGAAAGATTTTAATAGCAAATATGTTTCAATATAAGGTTATATTCACAATGACATATGCATTAAAAATTAAAAAAAATATTTAAAATGTTAAATAAATATATTAAGTGAAATCTGAAGTAGTGATATTTAACCAGGAAAGGGAGCAAGGGGTGCACTCAGGAAACTGTGCACTAGTCTAATAATCATACCTCCAAATAACTAAAGAAGTGATTAGCCAATATGATCAGAAAGATGAGGAAGCTTTCTATGCAAGATATAGTGTGCAGTAGTTAGAAAAAAGACACATGAGATGTTATGACAGAGTTGACAAAATTATGCATGAAGTTGGAAAAGTGAATAGGAAAACGTTTTTTTCTTCTGTTATACAGGAAACTACTCTATACCAAGACCATTAATTTGCAATTCTTGACACTGACTGGCAATAAGCATTTCTAGTTCTTTAAGAAAATTCCAGGAAATAAATCTTATACTGTAGAGTTGTTGATATAGGTCACCTTTGGGGGGGGGAATTGAACAGAGTATTATTATATTACAATCAGCAAATTTCTTAACAACCAGTTCTCTGCCCTAATGACTGTCTGGGTTGGCATGGCTGGGTGGTCATGTGACTGGGTGCGCATGGCCAACTCAATGTCACTCACATCAAGGGGCACCTCACCCGGCCCCTCCCCTCCCAGCCACTCCTTGTCACGCCCGGCCTCAATGTATCTATAGTTCTGGAAAAATGTTCACCTTTTTTCAATTTTATTATCTGCATCTACATACTATAGATGTACTTTCATGGGCCACTGAAAGGAGGAAATGGCTCACATGCTTTGCCCAAGAGTGTGATAGGCAGGTCACAAAACAGGCTTTTGAAGGGCTGCCACAAAGGGGTGGCAACCGCCGTCCCTCTCAGGCCTGGACAGCAGTGCAGGCTGCCAAGAGCCTTGGGCAGCGGAGGGAAAGTGCCCAGCCTGGCCCTCAAGCTCTCAGGGCACTGGTAACCCACAGCTCAGCCCTGCTTCCCTGAGGGGGCACCCAGCTGCCCTTACCTCCTCCTCAAGGCTGCTGCTGCTGTTCTTGCTCTCCTTGGGCACCTTGCTCATGGTGTATGTAGGAGGGCAAAGTGTGTGGGTCAGAGGGAGGCCCACTCCCTCTCCATGCAAGAAGACCCGGCTTTGTAACCAAAGCATCCCTAGCAATAGGATGGGAGACCACCAGGAGAGGTCCGGAAGAGGGGATAAGGGGATGGCGAAAGGACAGCAGGGCTGCTGGTGGCCAAGTGCTAAGGCAGGACTTCCCTCAGAATCTGACTCCCTCTCATTATAATCTTCCTTCCTTCGTCCCCCTCCCCCTTTTCTTTCTTTCCTTTCTTTTTTTTTAAGCTGCCAAAGGCTCCCGATAGACTTCCCATTTTGACCCCTCCCCCATCGTTCCTTCAACGTGGTTTTTTAACTCACATCTCCCAGAGTCATGTATGTTTGTGTGTGTGTGTGCCCCTTGCAGCCCGGCACTGTGAAAGAGGAAAAGATCGGCACTGTGAAAGAGGAAAAGATCGGGAGAGGCTGTGCTGAGAAAAACAAGCATTTCAAAAAAAGAGCTTTCGTTACCTTGCAGGCTGCAATGAGCTTGCAGGCTGCAATGAATGAAATAGCTCCCCCTCCCCCTCGCACGCACATACACATACACACTCAAAGAAACTTCTGTGGTGGTAGGCTGCAAAGTGCAAACTAACAAAAGCTCTTTTTTTAAAAAAATGTTTGTTTTTCTCAGCCCCAAGCCTGTCCCAACGTTTTCCTCCCCATTGTCATAGCGCCGGGCTGCAAGGGGGGAAACCTTAGGCGCGCGCGCACAAACACACAAGGGTTGGAGAGGTGAGCAGAGTCACGCAAAGGTCCGTCAGGCACAGAGCCAACGGCAGGGAAAGGGTATCAAAATGGGAAGCCTCTGCCGATTTTTTTTAAAAAAAAAACACCTGTGGAGCTTCCCTTTTTGTCCACCCTCCCCTCCATTACCTCCATGCCTGATTTCCGCCGCCCCCCCACCGTGCAATGCCAGAAGCTGCACACCACACACACACACACACACACACCACACACACACACACAAACTTCTGTGATGTTAGGCTGCAAAGTGCAAACTAACGAAAGCTCTTTTTTTTTCAAAGCTTGATTTTCTCAGTCCCCCAGCCTCCCGATGTCACAGCGCCGGGATGCAAGGGGACAGACCTTAGGCGCGCGCGTGCGCGCGCGCACACACACACACGTGCACGGGTTGGAGAGGTGAGCTGAGAGTCATGCAGAGGTCCATCAGGCACAGAGGCAATGACGGGAAGGGGATCAAAATGTGAAGCCTCTACCTATTTTTTTTAAAAAAAACTTACGGAGCTTCCCTTTTTATCCACCCTCCCCTCCGTTGCCTCCCTGCCTGATGCCAAAAGGGCAGGTCTGCTCCCCCCCCCGCGCAATGCCAGAAGCCGCACGCCACCTCCCTTCGCCTCCACGTGCCCCCCAGAGCCCGTGTGATCTCTTATTGCCCATGGCGGCTGGCAGGCAGAAGCCCCTGCCCTGGGTCCCATGCCCTGTCCTTCCCACCTCTTCCTTCCTCCATGCACAGGTAGGAACGTGGCTTTCCCACGTGAGGGTGGGGCAGTCCCAGGGAAAGAGCAGCAAGTGGGGCATGAAGGCACCAGTGCCACCCATGGCCAGCCTTAGATCCGCGCTGCCGCTTCGGCCCCGCCCCCTGGGTGTGCGCACAGGAGGCTCCAAGCGCGAGTCCTGGATGAAGGGCAGTGCTCAGCAAGCAGTCCCCAGGGACGCCAGTCCCTGCACACTCTCCGCCTTATTTGTCAAGTCATGACTTCTAACATCATGCATGTAGACAGTCACACTCTCCCCAGAAATTGCACTCATATATGCAACTACTAATGTCACTTTTATAACAATGAGATTTTGAAAATTATCTTTCTTATTTTACTATGTATTCCTGGAAAAAAATTATACAAATACATTGGAGAAAATGGATCTATAAGAGTTATGCCAGGAGACAACACCTTCAAAGATAAAGATATGTTACCTATGTAGGTGTCCCTCATATATCTTTGGCACAAACAAAGCCTAAGTCTTTAGGCAGTTTCAGATTCTGTAATATATCTTTGTGTTGGCCTCACACCGTTTGAAAATAAAGCTGCAAATAGCTATATTCCATTCCCCGCCCCCCCAGAATGGCTTTTGCAATATGTACTCAAACTTGTCTTCCTCTATCAAAATTATTACATCAACAAACAAGGAAGTAGGACACATTAGGTGTCTTCAGTACAGATGCTCTAGCCGTCCAAACTTGATTATGTGTCATAGTTGATGGATGTCACAGCAGTACCTTTCTTTGTTTCTAGGGGTGCACAAGGGGAAAATATATATTATGCTGACTAAAACATCAATGAATAGCTTAATTCAAATTAAATAAATTACTTGTGACATAAGATAATGCATAGATTCCTTTAAATTTTAAATGATTTTCAGTTTTATCATAACTACAAGGGTTTATGGGCTGACTTTACATGAGATTTTTGACCATACTAACTAAAATAATGTCATATATTGGTAAGTCTGGAAGAATCTCCCAAAGCTTTGATGCCCAAAGGATAAGTAGTTCCATAAGGAGCTACAAATTTGACACTCCAATACTACTGAGAAATAACAAGAAGGTCATTTTTTTTCTGAAACATTCATGAAGGGCACCTGTTGCATTTGCTACAATTAGATCTTACAGAGCCATTAACAATAAACAACAATGCATTTGTTTGTCATTTTGATATTTTCAAAATTCATTTAAAATATCTATCCTCATTGTTAAGGAAATTTCCACATAAATTCTTTTAAGAACAATACAAATAACCTAGATGTCTTCAATCTTAGTACTACCACTGATTATTATTGTGGATTGGTTTGCTTGATTAAATGACATCAATTTTACAGACATCTAGATTAAACCATTATTTTATTTTGAATAGGTTTGTTATCCAAGTTTACTTTAAGCAGGCATTTCTATTGTTACTTACATTTAAGTTTTACTTTCTACCATAATGCATTAAGAAATGTCTTCATCAAGAAATCAAATCAGCATAAAGCTGCTACTGAGAGTCTTTTCACTGTCTCCAGAGCATCATGCATTTCTGGTTTCAAACAAACTCTTTAAAAGAAACAAAAAGAAAACAACCCGAATCACTCCAAAAATAAACAAAGCTCTGATGCCCAAAGGAAAAGTCCGTTCCAGAAGGAAATACAAATTTGACACTCAAAATACTACTGAGAAATAAAAGTGTCAACTTTTTTTATGCACAGTCCCAAATCTCAGTCAAGCATCTCTCTATTCTTCACTACTAATATACTAGAGTCCATATGCCACCTTGAACTCTTAAACTTCTAATATCAAGTATTTTGTTCCAATAACCTACAGAATATTAGAACCCAACAGCAAAGCCGATACAATGATGCAACCAACTGATTCTTTATATATTAATTATTTCTATAGGTAGTTTTCGACTTACAACAGTTCATTTAGTGACCATTGAAATTACAACAGCATTGACAAAAGTGACTTATTACCATTTTTCACACTTATGAGCATTGCAGTATATCCATGGTCATGGGATTTATATTCAGGTGCTTGACAGCTAACTCACATTTATGACGGTTGAACGGTCCCAGAGTCATGTGATCCCCTTTTGAGACTTTCTGACAAGCAAAGTCAATGGAGATACCAGGTTTACTTAACAACTGTGTTACTAATTTAAGAACTGCAGTGATACACTTAACAAATGTGGCTAGAGTCATTCGGGAGTTGGCCAGCATATAAAAATAAATGAATGAATGAATGAATGAATAAATAAATAAATAAATAAATAAATAAATAAATAATAAATAAATAAATAAATAAATAAATAAATAAATAAATAAATAAATAAATAGAAAAGTCATAAAATGGGGCAAAACTCACTTAACAATTTTCTCATTTACCAACATAAATTTTGGGCTCAAATGTGGTTTTAAGTTGAGGATACTGTATAGCCATCTTTCATTCAAGAGCCCAAAAAGAAGAGGAAAGAGATCTGGAAGAAATAGCAAAAAGAGAAGGAATGACGGCAAAGAACTGAGAGAGATAAGAGCGACTAGAACAACAAAACCCATCTATAAGTAAAATTATGGAAGAAGAAATAAAATTACTGTCAATATAAATGGACTGAACTGTGCAATAAAAAGAAAAAGGACTTTCAGTAAATTAGAAAAATTAAAGTTGGATATAATTTGTTTGCAAGAAGTTCATATTAAAAATACCAGAACAAAATACTGGAATATCCTAAAATTGGGAAGTTATAATACTTCTTTATCACAACAAAAGAAGAGAGTAATAGTTCTTTATGTAAAAGAAACAATAAGTGTCAAGCGAATTTTTACGGATGAGGAAGGGAGGATTTTGATGGTGGAGATAACCATGAATTATAAACAGATACTTTTAGTAGCAATATACGCACCAAATAGCAATCAAGAGGAGTTTTATGGTAAACTTTATGAGAAAATAATAGAATTGGAGTATGAAAATATATGTATAGTAGGATATTTTAATGCAATTGTGGATGCGGAATTAGATTATAAAATTAGAAAAGTAAATAAAAAATCTGGAAAACATTTCCAAAAGCTTTTTTCAAAATGGCGGAAGAACTAGGTATCCAAGATGTATGGTGAGAGATGCATCCTAAGGAAAATCAATATTCATTTTATTCAAACAGACATATGTCTTGGTCAAGAATAGATATGATATGGATATCAGCAGAGCTAAAATCTAATGTACAAGAAATAAATATAGAAATAAGCAATTGGGCAGACCACAATCCGATAAAAGTTATATGGAAGGGACAAAAAAGGAAATCAAGATGGACATTGAACCAATCAATATTAAAAGAAAAGGAATTTACCCAATTTATGGAAAGAGAATTGGACTTTTTCTTTAAAGAATAGAAAAGAAGAGACCTCATTACAAAATGTATGGGACATAGCTAAGGCATACAGTATATTAGAGGATTAACTATAACATATATGGGAAAGAAAAATAAAAAGAGACAAAATCAAAAGAAATTAGAAGAAGAAAATAAGAGACTAGAGATAGAACTACAAAAAGAACCACACACACAAAAAAAGAATTTAAAAAATCAAATGGAATTAAAAAAAACATAAGTTGAACTTAATAGATAAAGAAGAATTAGCACAAAAAATTAAAAGCGCTAAACAAAACTTCTTTGAAAATGCAAATAAACCAGGAAGATGGTTGGTATATAAATTGAAAAAGGGAGAAAGAAAAGAAACCGATACACCAATTAATGGATGATGAAGGAACTCTTCACCACCATAATGATGATAAAAAGAAAGTGATTCAAAATTACTATGAAAAACTATATGATCAAGAGACAATTTCAAAACATAAAATAAAACAATATTTAGAAAAAGCGGAATTATATAAAGTACTGGAAACAGTGAAAATTATGTTAGATGAACGCATAACAATGATGGAATTAACAGAAGCAATTAAGAGACAAAAGAATGGCAAAACACCGGTCCCGATGGTCTACCAGCAGAACTCTACAAAGACTTACAAAACACTAAGTATACCAATGTTGGAAGTATTTAATGAACTATTGCTAGAAGCGAAAGTACCAAATTCATGGATGGAAGCATATATTATTCTCATGCCGAAAGAAACTGATTTACAACAGATAAAAAACTATAGACCGATATTCTTATTGAATGCTGAGTATAAAATATATGCCTCAATAATTGCAGAAAGACTAAAAAGATTCTTAAATCAATTTATACATTCAGATCTATTTATTTATTTATTTATTTGGCTTTTCTTATATGCCGCCCAACTCCCGAGGGACTCAGGGCAGCGTACAACACAAGAAAAATACAAGAATAACCAATAAACAAAATTAAAAACATAATATAAAAATTAAAAATTACAGTATAAAAAACAACCATTCAACAACCAGACATACCCGGGGGAGAGTTCAGCTGCAATTAAGCTCTGCCCCCTGCCTGCAGGAAAAGCCACGTCTTAACGGCTTTTCGGAAGGCCAGCAGGGTGGGGATAGTTCGGGTCTCTGGAGGAAGTTGGTTCCAGAGCACGGGGCCTGCCACAGAGAAGGCCCTCCCCCTAGGGCCCGCCAGCCGGCATTGCTTGGTTGACGGGAGCTGGAGGAGGCCAACTCTGTGGGCCCTAACCGGTCGAAGGGAAGTATGAGGCAGAATGCGGTCCCGGAGATAACCTGGTCCTAAGCCATGAAGGTCTTTAAAGATGATGATCAACACCTTGAATTGGACCCGGAGACTAATGGGCAACCAATGCAGCTGGCGGAGTATAGGTGTCATGTGGGTGTACCTTGGTACACCCACCACAGCACGCGCAGCCGCATTTTGTACCAGTTGGAGTCTCCGGATATTCTTCAAGGATAGCCCCATGTAGAGCGCGTTGCAGTAGTCCAAACGGGAGGTGACAAGGGCGTGAGTGACCGTGAGTAGAGCCTCCTCCAAATATGGCCGCAACTGGTGCACAAGGCGGACCTGTGCAAAGGCCCCCCTAGCCACAGCAATAAGATGATGCTCCAATTTTAGCTGTGGATCTAGGAGGACCCCCAAGTTGCGGACCTGGTCCGAGGGAGTCAGTTTCATTCCCTCGAGAACCAAGGAGGGACAGTTGTCGTAGTCCTTAGGAGGCAATATCCAAAGCCACTCAGTCTTGTCGGGGTTGAGTCTGAGTCTGTTCCTCCCCATCCAGATCCTAACGTCGTCCAGGCACCGGCACACTACATCAACTGCCGCACTGAAGTTAGACAGGGTGGTGATGTACAGCTGGGTGTCATCAGCGTACTGGTGGAAAGGCACCACATGTCTGCGGATGATCTCACCCAGCGGTTTCATGTAAATGTTAAACAGGATGGGCGAGAGAACCGACCCCTGAGGCACCCCGCATAACAGGGGCCTAGGGGAGGATCTCTGCCCTCCTGTTAACACCGACTGCATCCTATCGGCGAGATAAGAAGAGAACCACCGTAAAACGGTGCCTCCCACTCCCAACTCGCCGAGACGATGCAGAAGGATACCATGGTCGATGGTATCGAAAGCCGCTGAGAGGTCAAGTAGCACCAGGATAGAGGAATTTCCCCCATCCCGGGCCCGCCAGAGATCATCTATCAGAGCGACCAAGGCAGTTTCTGTACTGTACCCGCGCCTGAAACCCGACTGATAGGCATCTAGATGTTCTGTTTCATCCAGAAGTCGCAGAAGTTGAGTAGCCACCACCTTCTCCACAACTTTCCCTAAAAAAGGTAAGTTGGAGACCGGACGATAGTTCTTCAAGTCAGCTGGATCCAGGGAAGGCTTCTTAAAGAGGGGTCTCACCACCGCAGTTTTTAACGACTGCGGTACGGATCCCTCCTCCAAAGAAGCGATGACCACCGCCCGGATCCAGCCGCGTGTCACCTCCCTGCTGGCCGAGACCAACCAGGAGGGGCACGGGTCCAATAAACAGGTGGAGGCCCCCATCGCCCCCACGGCTCTGTCCACATCCTCAGGAGAAACAGGCCCAAACTCCTCCCACAACGGTGGACTAAGACTTGCCCCTGTCAACTCCATGGACTCTGCCCAGCCAGAGTCCAGGTTCGACCGGATCCGAGCGACTTTATCCGACAGAAACTCTACGAATTCCTCAGCTCTACCTTGCAAGTGTTCCTCGCTCCCCCCTTTAGCAAGGAGGGAGCGAGTCACCCTAAACAAGGCGGCTGGGCGAGAATCTGCGGACGCAATAAGAGCGGAAAAATGAGATCGTTTTGCCGCCCTTATCGCCACTAAATAAGATCTGATGTAAATTCTTAATAGTGTTCGATCGGATTCGGTCTTGCTGGAACTCCAGCGGCGCTCCAGATGTCTCTTCTGGCGTTTCATCTCCCGGAGCTCCTCAGTAAACCAGGGAGCTTTTTGGGATCCACTGCCACGGAGAGGTCGCAAAGGCACAATTCGGTCTAAAGCCCCTGATGCTGCGGTGTTCCAGGCATCCACCAGGGAGTCAGCCGAGTTGCGTACCAGGGTTTCAGGTATTTCCCCAAGTTCCCTCTGGAATCCTTCTGGCTCCATTAGGCGCCTGGGGCGGAACCACCTAGTCGGTCCCGCCTCCCTGCGGGGGAGGAATGGAGCTGCGAAATCCAACCTCAGTAGGAAATGATCTGACCATGACAGAGGGGTGATGACTATGTCCCTTATCTTCAGATCATCTCTCCACTGCCCCGAGACAAACACTAGGTCGAGTGTGTGACCACCCTCATGAGTCAGACCCTGGATTACTTGGGTCAGGTCCATGATTGTCATGGAATCCATGAACTCCTGAGCAATCCCAGAGGTTTCGCCAGCAGAAGGCAAGTTGAAGTCCCCCAGCACCATAAGCCTGGGGAACTCAACTGCCAAGCCGGCTACTGCCTCGAGCTGCTCAGGCAGGGCCTTACTTACGCAGCTGGGAGGCAGGTACGTTAAGAAAAGGCCCACCTGTACCCCTAAGTCCAACTTCAGAAAGAGCGTCTCACACCCAACAATCTCCGGGGCAGGGATCCTACGAGGATGCAGGTTTCCGCGTGTTATTATTGCCACTCCTCCCCCCCTTCCCTGGGGTCGGGAATGATGCTGCACTGAGAACCCGTCTGGGCATATCTCGGAGAGAGCTACTCCCCCCTCCTGGCCCAGCCAGGTCTCAGTTACACAAACCAGGTCCGCCCCCTCTTCTGTGATTAAATCACGTATCAGGGGGGCTTTGTTGGTAATTGACCTGGCGTTAAGCAGCAGCATCCTGAGCCCGGGGCCCTGAACACCCTGGTTACCAGGTACTCAGGATGAGCAAGATGGAACCACATCGGAGGGGCCGGAACAAGGGATCGCTTGTACACAGCGAGGTCTCATTCCCCGAGAGCGGCCCACCCCTCTGCTCCCGCCATACCTGCCTCTTCCCATTATGACCTAGATGTTCCGGCTCTCGTCCCTACCAGAGACCCCCTCCCCTCCCCCGCTGGTCCCCCTCTCATCCTGCAGGCCATCCATACCATCCATACTGGGCTGGGTAAAAGAGCCCGGACCCCCTCCGCTTCTGTTTATACACTCAGCAAAGGGGGGCCAAGCCTTGGTTCCCAGTTCCCTCAAATTGTCTTTAAAATTTCAAACGTTTCATTCTACTCATTCATATCACAGACATAACATTCTCAATCATACAGCATTCATCACTTCCGGGGTACAGTTGGCAGATCAAAATGGATTTTTACCTAAGAGACAAATTAAAGACAATATGAAAATAATAACACACTGGAGTATATTATAAAAATCCATTATGAAGCGCACTCAGAGAAGCAAATGCCGTTGATTTTCCTAGACACACAAAAAGCATTTGACAATGTGAACTGGCAATTTATGCTAGCACAACTAGAAGACATGGACTTTGGGGAGAGATTTATTAGTATGATTAAGGCGATATATTATAAGCAATCTGCAAATGGAGATATGACTGAGAAGGTTAGCATCAAAAAAGGTACAAGACAAGGATGTCCCTTGTCTCCCCTGTTATTTATATTGACACTGGAAGTATTAAATAGGAATATTAGAAAAGATACAGAGATAAAGGTATGGAAATAAAAAAGGAAAAGTATAAATTATAGGCATTTGCAGATGATTTAGTTTTTATTCTGGAAGATCCACAAGAAACAGGGCCTAAATTAATAATAAAAAGAAGAAGAATATGGTGAAGTGGCAGGTTTGAAAATAAATAAAAAAAAAACTAAGATTTTAGTGAAAATTTTTACAGATAAACAGAAAAAAGAATTAATGAAGGGAATAGATATTCATAGTACTAAGAAAGTAAAACACTTAGGGATTCAGCTGACAGCAAGATGTATAACAATTAAGGAAGATAATTACTACAAACTGAAGCAACAAATTAAAGTAGATCTGGAAAAATGGAAAAATCTGCAACTATCGTTGATAGAAAGAATAGCTACAATTAAAATGAATATATTGCCGAGATTATTATACTTATTTCAAATAATTCCTATAAAATTGAAAAAAAATACTTTGAGGAACTTAATAAAATAATATTAAAGTATATTTGGCAAAGGAAAAAAGCAAGAATTAGTTTAAAAATGCTGCAGGATTCAAGAATTGGAAGAGGCTTTGGATTACCAAATTGGAAATTGTATTATCAGGCCACGGTATTAACATGGATGAAAGAATGGATTGTATTGAGGCATACAAGACTATTGACTCTGGAGGGACATGATTTGCAATTCGGTTGGCATGCTTTCTTGTGGTATGGGAAAAGTAAGATACATGGTTACTTTTAAAGACATTACATTAGGAACGCACTACTGTTAGTATGGGAGAAAATCACAGAGCTACATTACTTGAGGATACCAGTTTAGCTTTCAACGATAGAAGCATTGATTCACCAAAATGTTACTAACATGGGAAATATTGTTAGATATAAAGATATTCTGAATGAAAATGGGGAGCTCAAAACTAAGCAAGAATTGAGTGATCAAGGGATCGATATGGCATGGTACTCACAAATACAGATACATTCTAGATATGGGAAAGATGTTAAATTATATGGTTTGCATAAAGAACTAACAGAATTAGACAATATATTAACAGGGACAGAAGAAAGATTGATAAAGAAAATGTATAGCTACTTACTGGGCATCAAATTGGAAGATGAACAAGTGAAGGAGACAATGATAGCATGGGCAAAAAACTTTGGCTACACAATAAAGGTAAAGGTTCCCCTCGCACATACGTGCTAGTCGTTCCTGACTCTAGGGGGCGGTGCTCATCTCAAAGCCGAAGACATACAAAGATGTCTCTGTGTCATGTGGTCGGCATGACTAAACGCCAAAGGTGCACGGAACGCTGTTATCTTCCCACCAAAGGTGGTCCCTATTTTTCTACTTGCATTTTTTATGTGCTTTCGAACTGCTAGGTTGGCAGAAGCTGGGACAAGTAACGGGAGCTCACCCCGTTATGCAGCACTATGGATTCGAATCGCTGAACTGCCAACCTTTCAATCGACAAGCTCAGCGTCTTAGCCACTGAGCCAATAGAACTAGATGAATGGTGAAAATTGTGGGACAGGAACTATAAAGTAACAATGTCAACTGCATATAAAAAATTTTTGTATAAGATGTTTTATAGTTGGCAGTTTGCGCCGGCAAGGTTGGCAAAGATGTTTAAAGATAAGTCAGCTAAATGTTGGAAGTGCCACCAGATACCTGGGTCATATTATCATATGTGGTGGATATGCGTAGAAGCAAAAAAAAAAATTACTGGACAAAAAAACATATGTGGCTGGAAAAGATTATAAAACAGCACATTGATTTAAAACCAGAAATATTTTTATTGGGAATTTTACCTGAAAATTTTACCTGCGGCGCAACCCCCCACCCATGGCCTGATTTTGGTCCCAGGAGGCCTGCTAGCCCAAAATGGGGCATGGGGGGTGCGATGTGACCCCCCATGGCCCATTTTTGGTCCCAGAAGGCTGCAGGGAGGCTTGCTAGGCCCAAAACGGGGCAGGGGGCGTGGCACGGCTCCCCCACAGCCTGTATTTTGTCCCAGGAGGCTGCAGGGAGACCTGCTAGGCCCAAAATGGGGGGTGGGAGTCACCTGCAAATGCACAAGGGCAGGGGGAGCAATGGGGGTCATGCGTGCATCTGCAGGGGGGTGCATTGCATTAAGGGTGCCAGTACAAGCTCGTGCTTACGCACGTGCGTACACTTTAGGCACATGACGAGAAAAAGGTTAGCCATCACTGCTCTGGGCAGTGTTGCAAAGAAGAAGCAATCTCGTCAAGAAAACACTGCATTACAGTAGATATGTGATTTGTTTTTATTGTTTTATTTTACTCTTAAAATAGGCAGAGGTTTCTCACCCTATGATGATCAGATTTCAGATATTCAATCAAAAGGAAGCTACAAAAACTAATTTCTAAAAATTATTTTTTAAAAATCCCAAATACAAATTTTGGAAAATGCATACAAATAATGCATACTGTAGGTGATTTATATTATACACATACATATATTATACCATGTTTTCCCGAAAATAAGACCCTGTCTTATATTTTTTTGAACCCTGAAATAAGCGCTTGGCCTTATTGCCATGCACTCAAAAGCCCGATTGGGCTTATTATCAGGGGATGACTTATTTTGGGAGAAACGGTATTGTACACAAAGATCTTTAATTCTAGATGTGGTTGCAGGGCCCTAGAGAGACCCTGTGCACAACTTGAGGTTTTTCAATGCATTGTGTTATGTACCAGTTGTGCCCTTTTCTAGATTGTGAGTCCCTGAGCTCAGTAATTCAGGCTTTGATCAGTTCATTTTTGAACTATGATAATGTGCTCTATCCTTGAAGAATATTTGGCAGCTACAACTGGCATGGACAATTCAAGGAGACTCCAGGTCCCTTGTAATACCTCTGTTGTGCAAGCTGCATGGTTGTTGGTTTGCTTCTGGGTCCAAAGTTTTGTTTATCACTTATAAAGCCCTTAATGGCAAGGGACGAGGTTACCTGAGAAACCATCTTACTACAATGGGATTGGCCGAGTCCACTTCAGCTGAAAGAAGAGGCATGCTGCAGACCCAATCGGTTAAGGAATTCTATGTTGTGGGTTCCAGGAGAAGAGCCTTTTCTGCTATGGTTTTCGCTGTCTGAACAAGATTCCTCTTGAGGTGATAACCTTCCCCATATTCTTGGCTTTCTGAAAGGACCTTAAAACCTGTCTCTGCAGATTGGCCTGGGGTTTTAATGGTGGCATTCCATACTGGAGTGATTAGAGGATTAAATAGAAGGTTCAACCTCCTCCCTATTGGACATTGATCTCTATCTTAGCTAATTTTCTGTCTAGTCTAATATTATATTTATTGTTTTAATATTTTATATTGTAAGTTTTTATCATGTTGTAAGTCCTGAAAGTCACTTGATAACAAGATGCAGGGGAAATGGACACACACAAACACACAGACACAGACACAGACACAGACACAGACAGACAGACAGACAGACAGACACACACACACACACACACACACACACACACACACACACACACACACACGGAAAGATAGTGGTAAATTAGCAAGTATGCCATGAATGATGTTTGATTAAATATTGAAGTAGTTATTTTCAAATCTTATAGAAAGTTGCAGGCTAACAAATACTGGTATTTTAATCACTGTATTATAAAGGAATTAGAATTCTGCCTTATTAATTGTGGAGATCAAATGGAATGATCCATTGATTCCTATTCATCTGCTATGCTGCTTTTCATTCAAGCAAAAGCCAGAAGCCCAAATATTTCTTACAGTAGATCTAAAACCGCTCTTCTGTGCTAATATAAAGGATACTGTTCAAATAAGGAGCAATTGTCTATAGCAGTTTGAAAGACTGCAAAAGCATTTAGCAAATAATCATGCTGTTTTTTCTCTGTTGCTTTTCTGTATAAGCAATAAACTACAGTATATGTGCAATTCTTTTTTGCTATGGAAGCTTATCAGGGAATCACTATTGGTAAATGAGCTCTGCTGAGGGTTCATGTTCCAATTTAAAATAAACCGTTTTGTGCATTTAACTCTTTTTTTAAAAAAAATATCCCTAATGAAATGTAATAAAACTCACAAACCATCAGATGAACATATAGGAACAAAATTAAACCCCTGAGAATGAGTTCTTCATTATTAGTAATATGGTTTTAAATATTCAAAATGTGTGGGTCATAAAAATATGCTTAGGGCAATGGTTTTTTAAAAATAAATTCATTTGTGTATTTTAATAGATTTTAAACACTCAATAATAGTGATGCAAAATCAAAGAGCCCTAGTAACGTTTAGGAAGGTTTGGATACCCAAGGAATATTAATTTTAATGTATGTCAAAAACCAAAATGCACAAAAAGACATTTATAAACTTGCAACAATTCATAAATTTTTCTAATTCTTTATTCATCCCTACCACCAAAGATATATGAATTTTATGCTTTTATGATGAGAAAAAAAATCGGAAACCTCTATGAATTTTTTTTCCCATGGCAGCCTGTAAACTAAGAATATTCTGTGTTTTTGGAAGAAGATAAAGGATGGTAATTCTATTTAACTATTACAAAACTGATTTATATTCATCTTGTAAGTAACTGAGATAAATCCCCCCTGCTCTTACGAGAACTAACAAAGCCTTCACACCAGAGGTGGGTTCCTCCTGGTTCTGACTGGTTCGCCCGAATCGGTAGCAATCCTCTGGTGACATCACAATAACATCACAGAACCAGTTAGGTCGGTGCCGGTCCGTGGGCGCCGCCATCTTTTTTTTATTTGGGGGGGGGGGTTTCCAGGTTTTTTTTCTTCTGCGCATGCGCAGAAGCAGAGTTTCCGGCACTGCGCATGCATCACCATCTTGTTTTCAGCTTTTGGGGGGGGGGGTTATTTTTGGGTACTGTGCATGCAGTAAATTCAAAATTTACATAATACATATGTGACTGTCTATACAAGACCTCACTATAGATGTTTGCATGGTAGATGTGAAAGACTATTTAGAAACAGTGCCATGGGGCCAGTGTCATAAGACTTTGTGGGTAATTCTGTAATGTTTAAACAGGAATAAAGTAAAATCACTTACAGAAAAGAGGAAGTAGAACTTCGGTCATACGTTGGTGAAATCATAAAGTGAAATAGCATTTCACTGCACTGACTTACAAGAGCAGTGATGCTCTTCCCTTTGTGGTCATTAAATGAGAATTGTGCATCATTAAGCAAGTTCTCTCCCTAATGCAACCTCTTCTGGGCTTGATTCCTCCCAGCCGCAAGCCTCAGTAAACTAAGGAATTGCCTTCACTTCTTCCCACTTGCCTCTCTCCCACTCCCATCTCTGTCCTTTTGGTGAACAGTTCATTTCTTGATTTTATTTTACATTCCCCATGAAAAATTTCTAATATCTCTTACTGATCCATTTGTGTCTATCTATTATTTCTCATCTATAAAATGCTTCTTGTGTTTTTTTTAAATATTTTTTTTATTTTAAATACAAATAACACAAACATAGTACATATACATCTAAATACAAAAAGGGGGGGATGCAAATATTATAGTGCACCCCTACCCCCGGAGACCATTTCCCCCCTTATATTCCTTCTTCTATAACAACTATAATACAGTATATACAATATATTCCAATTGTGCCCTTATCCCCTCCAAAACAACATATATTCTTGAGTAGGTTTATTCCCTTTGCCTTCCACCAACACTGATTTTATAAAATCCACCCATATTTCATTACAATTGTTTGCTTTAATCATCCCTTTTTAAATTTAATTTCTGTTGTTAATTTATAATTTGTTGCCACACTCCAAATTTCATTATACCACTCATTTCTTTGAATATTCCAGTTTCGTCCCCAATATTTAGCCATCACTAATCTAGCTGCCATTATCAAATTTACAATCAATTCCTTTTTTGTTTCATTTATCCCATTTTTCGACCAGCAACAGTAATGCAATTCTCGGTGACATATCTAAATTTACATTCAAAAGTGCTCTAATTTCTCTAAACACCATGTACCATATTTTTGTGCACTATCACAATCCCATCATATATGTTTATATGTTCCAACCTCTTTCTTGCACCTCCAACAAATATTTGTATATTTACCATCTATTTGATTTAACGTACGTGGTGTTAGGTACCACCTTCATATCACTTTATATCCATTTTCATTAACTCTAACTGACTTATTCTTATATACTCTTCTATTCCAAATATTTTTCCAATCATTATCATTTATTTCTCCTAAATCTGATTCCCAAATTAATTTTAAACCTTTTCCTGCTCTTCTAATTCAGTTAATATTCTATATATTTTCCCAATTCTTTCTTTACCTATATATTCTTCATTCACCTCACATGCTTTTATAATCATTTCAAATTTTGTTAACTGTCTATCTTTCTCCTCGAATCTTTCTTCCACTTTTATCCATTTCTCTAATTGTATTAAATTCAACCAATTTAATTTAATATCTGATAAAATGTTCTTTATTTGTGTTATATTATTTATCTTGTTCTTCCAGTCTTCCCATTTATATATCTGATTTTCTTTTAGTTTACTAATCCATTCTTTCAATTCAATCTTAGGGAATTTCTCCATTTCCACCACCGGTGTTAAAGGAGAAATTCCTGGCATTAACCGGTATCTCCATTTATTCCATAATTCAATTAAAAATTTTAAAAGGGATTTTTAATCCTCCTAGCAATTTTTTAAATATCCTTTCTAAACCAATATGTTTCTATAGGATCACCTATTTCCCTTAATTCCTACAAATCTTTATCCCTCTATATTAAATCTCTAGCTACTGCTTTAATATCTGAGACTACCTTTAATTGATTAGCTACCCAATAATTTCTAACATTTGGAAGACCCAGCTCATCCTTTTTTAATGGTTCATACCATAATGCTTTACTTATATTTGCTCTCTTACCTCCATTACAATACATCTCCAGCAACCTTTGTATTTGCTTTAATTCTTGATCTGTGCTCCTTGCTGGGTTAAAGCAACCCATGGGGGTGTTGTTAGGTAGTTCCTAACTGTGATAAATTCTTCTTTGAGTAAGGGGCTTTGTCCATTGTCTCTTTGATTTGCACTTTCTCAAGAAGTCATTGTTGGACCCCACTATATTGACCAACTTTCATGAACCTTCCCTTTTTGGGGAAGGTGATTGATAAGATGATTGGCAAGGTGAAGGCGACAATTTCAGAGGACTGTGAATGAAATGGATTATCTGAATCCTTTTTTGTAAGGATTCAGAACCAGATATGGGATGGAAACAACATTGATTGTTTTTTGTCTCTGGCCTGGCCAGGAAGGCCATGGCCACTTCACTGTGCCCCCCAGCCCTGCCACACTACCACAGGCACCTAGCATCTCTGCACCACAATGGGCTTTATGCCCTAGGCATTCCTTTGCCATTGACTCCCCCCCCCACTGCCTTGCACTGGGCAATTCACCACAGGACACATTTCCTATATCCCACACAGGACAATTAACCACACAGTATAACTCAGCAAATGGAGCTACTTTAATTAATTAATTAAAAGCAGGACTATGTCTTCCCAAACTTAACTTCACTAGTATTCTGCTATCTCAACTTGGTTTCCTTCTGCCTATGTAACAAACTGCTGAAAAATAATTCAGTCACCACTATGATTATGAATTTTATTTTAAACTCATATCAAAATTACTATCCATTCAGAAACCCTGCAGAATTTCTTGGTGCTTAATTTTCAGGTGTTTTATGGAATCTCTCTTGTTGACTTTTCTTTGGTTATCTCTTATTTATCAGTTCACTTACTCCCCTCTAGATCGTCTCATTTATCATCAACAAAAGATCTGTCATGTAAAGAAGATCTTGTGAGGATCTTGTATTCTGTTTCTCAAAATAAGGACATTTGTCTTCCCTCTTTGTGATGACCTTTCAGCATAAGTAATTCAAAAACTCCTATTCAGCCCTTCCTTGACTCCATACTACTTTCAAACACTTCTTCTGTGTCCAAAATCCAGATTGTATGGTGCTGGATTATGTAATAATTTTGTCTTCTCCTAACAAAAAGATCAGTGTCAATAAGTATCAGTAATTATAAGGGGATGGCTTTGCACAGCATCCCCAAATCAATCTTAGCTGAGTTTAAAAGGAAATTAGGATAAGTACAATGTTTAATATGGCTACATTTGTTTATTTATTTATTTATTTATTTATTTATTTAATTTTATTTATTAGTGAGATTTATATACCGCCTCATATTGCAAGCACTCTCTAAGCGGTTTACACTAGTAAGCAATGTATATTTACATTGCCCAACAATCTGGGTCCTCATTTTACCTACCTCGGAAGGATGAAAGGCTGAGTCAACCCTGAGCCGGTGAGATATGAACAGCTGAAATGCTGATCACAGTTAGCTAAAGTGGCCTGCAGTACTGCACTCTAACTGCTGCACTACCTCGGCTCTTGAGTCTATGATAGGATAGTGATAATAAGGATTTGGCTCTCTAATAGGAAAATATCTTATACTGTTTCTAAAAAATTATAAGAATTTACAGATATAACCAAGTTCCCAGCGAAATAGGTAAGCTGGTTGTCTATGCAAATTTCAAAGAGTCCAACAGGACAAGTACTATAAACTACCCCATCCATGATAGCTTGAACAGACACCTGCCTGTGTTTTATTGAAACTGTAGCCTGTACTAATCTAGCTCTTACTAGTTAGCTCTTGGAAAAGGTGTTTGGATGCCACTATGTATCTGTACTCATAAATATTAGATTATGGAAACAAAAGTTGAATTGTCAAGCAGAGTAGAAAGCATTGATGCTTTTGAAATTTGGTATCAGACAAAACTCTCGACAATACTATGGAAAATCAAGAAAACAAATGGATAATTGACAAATCAGAGTTCTGTCACATAGCACAAACTATCATATTTTGGACAACTTAAGCAAAGAGAACCTACCTTTTATGCAAAGAGAAAGTATTAGAATTTTCTCTAGCATTATGGAGAAAGTTCTAATGCTGGAAAAGATAGGAGGAAAGAGGTGAGGAGGGCATATCAAATAAATGATCTAATGTTCTTCTAGCATCCACATCCTGGAAAAAAGGACTGGAACTATCACAAACAATACTCCCTCCAAATGGCCTAGAATATTGAAAACGATTAGGGATCTAGGATAATAAGCAGCACTTCATTTCTCACCTCCCAATCAGCGGCGGGTTGCTCCCTTACCGGTGCTGGTGCGCTGCTCATGCATCTCCATGTTTCGGGTGCGCGCGCGCTTGTTACGCGCACGTGCCCCCTTGCATGATTTTGCTTCTGCGCATGCGCGGAAGCAAAATTGCACCGAAATCTCACAAGGAGACACGTGTGCATGTGAGATTTTGGCGCAATTTTGCTTCCGCGCATGCGCAGAAGCAAAATCGCGCCAAAATCTCTCTCTCTCGCACGTTTCCTTGCGAGATTTTGGCGTGATTTTGCTTCCACGCAAGCGCAAAAGCAAAATCAGCCAAAAATTCATGAAAAAAAATGGCGACGCGCGCGGTGGATTGGCAGAGAGGGCTCTGGAGCAGTCGCGTGTAAATTGCGCAATCAGCCACTCCCTACCAGAGCTGCACACTGGGCAGCTCCGGCAGGAACCCACCTCTGCTCCCAATGTATCACAGATGAAATCCAAATTGAAATGCTAACTTTTATAGTTAGCCCTGCCAACAAACTTCATATTATCTAGTTTTCATTATTTTTCTAGTGCAATTCTTTACCTAGAGCAGCATAACTTTCTCTTTAGGAATTCAAGAGTCAAGGATGAAGCTCATATAGATACGTTGTTTTTATTTCTGATAACAAAAAAGTTCTAATAATGAAGATCATATATTACAAAAAATAGAAATCAAGCCATATGTATCCAGATCCAGGATTTAATTCCTACACCATGTTTTTCTGCTTTGTATAGTAATCAACTTTTGAAATTTATTTCTTGGCCTTGGATATGGAGATGGAAGCTACTGTGTTTTGAAAATGATCTCTCTGGTTTCGGATCTCTTATTTCCAGGTTCTCCAAATTTGGTCCTTACTATGCTAAACAGTAGCCTGTGGATTGGAAGGCAAAATGCTGGTTTTGGGCATGCAGGAATGTAAATGTAACACCTGTTTGTAATTCCTTAAACCACAGGTGTCAAACTCAATCACATCACACCAGAAAAATACAAAAAAGAAGATATATATTTAATAATACATATAGTAACAGCGGCTAGGATTGTATTTGCGCAAAATAGGAAAGCAGGTATCATTCCTGGAGATGAGCAGATAATAAAGAAAATTTTGGACTGCGCTGAAATGAACAGATTAACACTAAGATTAAAAGATAAAGAGAACTCATTGTATTACAAGACTTGGGGGAAGTTTTATAGATGGTTAGAAAATGAATATAAATAAAGAAGTTTGAATATAAGTGAATGATGTAACCCAGATGTAACACTTGAAAGAGATGAGGGGATAGGGAAGCGGGGAAAGAAAATCTTAAATTTGAAGTGTATTAATAGACAAACACATAAAGATAAAAGAAATAGATTAAAGGAACATATATGGAATAAAATATGAAAAAATGTAAGACTGTGTAAAAGAATTCAAGGTTGCTGGAATACCATCCCAGAAAAATGGAGAAAGTACATCAAAGGAAGGAGGAAGGGAAGAGAGGAGTAAGAAGAAAGAAGAAAGAAAGAGGAGGAGGAAAGAAGAGAAGAGGGGAGAAGAGAGTGAGGAGAGAGGGCAGGAGGGGAAGTAGGGAAGAGGAGAAAGAGAGGGAGGGAAGTAGGTTTAGAAAAAGAAAGATGAAGGGAAGGGAAGAAGGAAGGGCTGTATGAGATGAGAAGGGAGGATGGTAAAAAAAAGCAACCTTGAAATAACAAAGCAATAAGATAAATATAGAATATATGTATGAAGATTTTGTAAAAGAATGAAATGAGAAATGAGATGATAAATATGTGAAAATGTCTGTATGAGAATAAAAATAAAAACTTAAAAAAACAACAATATATTTGTTGAAAAATAGAATTAAGGAAGTGGTTAAAATAACATATTTTAAATTAATTAAATTTGGTTTACATTTGAAACAATTAAAGAACTATGCGAATCTCTTAGTTTTCTTGAAAATAGAACCATCATAGTTGGGCTATAAAATCAGATAACAGTAAAGAGTTAATATTATCTGAATCTCTTTAGTTCCTCTTAACGATCACCTGAATTTTTGAAACAGAAGTATGGAATCATATTTAACAGCTATTGAAACAAACCTTAGAAACTGGTCAGGCAATAATTACTTTGAAGATGTTCTGTTTCATTCATCCAGGCTTTCTTTTAGTAACTGGCACAAGACTACAGGTTAGAATAAATAATAACAGAGGAAGTTGGAGAAGGATGGTTTCTAGTTGACTTAAGACTAGATAACCCCAGTAAATGGAAACAGTATTATATAGGTGACTGCAGTTGGTTTGCTGCTTGAATGTGTTTGTCTCGAATGTTAAATTACATATTTATTAACTAGTAGTCTGTGGAGATGACAGTATGGTGGAATTGTTCTTAATAGCAGATGTAATGTGGAGTGATTGATCCATCCATTTGGGAAACAGAATGCCTTTTGAAATCAAGAGCCGATGAAAAGGCTTCCTGATTGACAGCAATTTATGCTGTTTTTGTTTTTAATTCTTTGACTTCTGACACTTTAAGAGCTTCATAAATAAGAATGCTGTCTACTTGGGAAACTGCTATATTCATAACTCAAGAAATCTTCCAGTAAAAGGCTGACACCCAGATCTCAAAGATATTAGGTTTTTATTTTTGTTTTCTTTTTTTAATCAGGTATAGAGATTTGTGAGCCTGCTGTTTCTGTTATTAAATCATTATGCACCTACCTCAGGGGTAGACACAAGGAGTGAGATAGCAATATGAGCAGAATAAACTTTTTTCATTCTCTATAGCATGAAACTTCTATATTAAAAATGCTTCAGCTAGATAACCATAACAGATGTTTGCTCAAATAAAAGAAAGCAATATATAGTAAAATATTCTCCATGGAGTTAAACATTACACTGGTTGGGAATTATATAATTTCTCTTACTAAATATTTAGACAAGCTTAATTTTCTGGTATTTATATTTAAATTTAAATTTAAACAATTTTCATTCCCAGATCATAATACAGTTTCCTTTTTTCATTCTGGTTTTGTTGTATAGTCTAGATCACGGGTGTCAAACTCGCTGAATCACATTGATGTCACATGATGTATCACAATGTTTTTTCCCTTCACCGAGTTGGGTGGGAGTGGCCTGCATGTGATGAATCCAGCCCATGGGCCACCAGTTTGACACTCCTGGTCTAGATTCACAAAGCAGTTAAGTCACAAATTTGTTGGTTGGTTGATTTTGGTTTAGTGTGTGGTTTAGTATTTTGGCCATTTTGGTTTAGTATTTTTGTCAACTTAACCATGGTATATTATTCCATATACCTGGGCATGGGCAGAGACAATATTGGTCATGGTTTTGGATAATCTCTGGAAAGAGCAGGATGGCATAGCACATAAACAGAGATAGAGATATATGCTTATTTCAGGAGGCTCTCTACATCTAACTTTATCTGGGAATTCATGAGATAGAAAGAACTTAGGAACATGTACAAGAGGTATATAAAGAAATTATTGTTCTACAAAGTAAACAAAAAGCTTCTGTAGTATATTGGCCATGCAAAGATTTCCCAGTGAGTGGTGCCCTGTAGAGCACTGGATAAAATTTGTTTTATCTTAAAATGCTCTGATTAAAATAGTTTCTGATGTGGCTATAGAGTCTATTGTTGTTAGAGTCAGCATTTTGATAAAGCTGCATAAACACTAATGATATGTTTAACAATGTTACTTTTATAATGTTTTAGAGCTAATTTCAACTTATCTAAACATACTAAGGAAAGTTTATTGGATAAAATGGCTGTATCAGAGAAATTATCATTAAAAAAACTGATTGTGATAAATAAGATACGCTCACTCTTTGTTTATGACTACTTCATTTAGCGCCATTTGCAAATTCATTTTCTAACCAATACTCACATTTACAATTAAAATTTGTGTGCCTGATGTAGTTACATAAAAATGTATATGCAACTTATATTTATCACTTTTAAAAGAATGATTTTATGGGGAATTAAACAGAACATAGCAGTATGCAGGTACTTGCATACAAAGTATGCATATACAAACCCACATTCATCTTTACTATAATGATAGACTCTTACCCTGAAGAGCCTGATGGGGCAATGATTAAGTGCGGTACTGCAGGCAAGCTCTCCCACAACTTGGAGATTGGTAAAATGTGGACTCAGGTTGTTGGTGCAAATAAACTGCCCAGAGAGTACTGTAAAATGCTATTGGGTGACATATAAGCCTAAATGCTATTGTTGTTGCTACCCCTGCCTATTAATGAATGGGGAAAGTATGATGCCTAAACCAGAATGAATAAAACTGTCATCTCTTTTTTTAAATGAGGGATCAATAAGCTTAGTCATCAAATGGATTATTTTAAAAAGAGCTACTACTCAAATTTGCTAAGCTGCTATATGTGCAGAGAACATTCTGACATTATAAGGAAGTAGCTAAACTCTGAACAGCGAATTTCCAAGTTCTCTAACATTCTGTAATATTTGTGAACAGAATGTTTTCAGGATTTAATTTCAGTTTTTAATTTCATGTGATCACATCTTGCTGCATCTCATTTGATGAAACACTTCTATTGTATCTGAGAAGAAAAGCCTAGCTCCATCAAGGCAAGAGCCATCACCATATTTTCTGACTCCAGGATATTTGTCCTTCAAAAACACCACATTGTTCCATCTGGTCATACAATGTATATATAAGGATAAAATCTTTTCTTACAGAGATGCAAAATTATCCATCGTGTCCAATGTTAAATATTCTGTTCTAGCTATCACAGATTATGCTTTCTAAAGTTATTGAACACCTGAGCAGGAGATAAGCGATCAATCCATAGCTAATTCTAGTATGTGAGAAATCAATCATTAGGAGTGTGAAGTTTCCGAAGGAAGATTTCAAGTTGCCAAGGAGCTTTTGACAAGCGATGCTCTAAACTGACTTTCTTGTAGCTGAGAGTAATCCTATTGGGAAACAGGAAGGGGAACTTATAGGGGTTTGTTAGACTTTAGTATATTTATATTTCCGTGTAATAATGGAGATTTGCAACTCATCCCATAAATAAATTTGAGGAAATATTTTCCTCTGTCTTTCAACTCTTCATTGAAACCCATTCCAATATTCTCCACTAGAGAAAAGTATCATAATAAAATTGTCATTAGCTAACAATAATCCTAAATTAGTACAATGATGACCAGAGGCTAAATGTGTTATTCTTGGAATTGCTTGTTTTCCTGTTCACTGTAGTAATTTTTAAAGTATTTACCCTTCAGCAATAAATATTCAGCAGCACAACAAATAAACCAGCAATTGTGAGAAAACTTCAGATGCTATTATGATTGGCAGAAATAAAATACATGATTTTTATAGACCAATTATAAACACATTTTGTTAAACCGGAAGTTAGCTTGCTGGAAGGAAGATGCAGGAAGGCAGCTTGTATAAAATTGCTGTTTATTCACACAATGCAGTTCGACAGAAAAACACACAGAATAGAGCTGACAGCTTCCTCTTTATAGGAGGCTGCCAGGGAGGGACCAATGAGAGCCAACCAATCAGCCAATCAGCCAATCAGCCGGCATGATTTCAAGCCAAGGATTCAACACCCCTCCCCCCTTAAATCGCACAAACATAGTCCTTCAAATAGGCAGGGCTCCGCCGGCTCCGCCCAGACCTTCTCAGAACCGGTCCTGGAGTTAAAGGAGGGAGGGACCGCTGAGCGCTGCTCTCGCCCTCTGCCGAGTCGACAGGAGCCGTTATCCCCAAAGGAGAGATCGGTGCTGACGAAGCCATCCCTAGAGGCGAGACCGGTGCTGGAGAAGCCATCCCAGCAGATGATGGTGCTGGTGAACCCGTGGTAAGCGAGGGCGCGATCGGAAGGCTGCCTGGAGTCGGTGCAGGTGACATACTAGAAGGTTGGGTGGTATCAGGTACGCGGCGGCGAAGCTGGTTTATGTGCCGCCGCCAAGTTCGGCCATCCTCTAACAGAACCTTGTAAGAACAAGGTCCTGTTACTTGAGAGATATGTCCGGAGACCCACTTAGGCCCAATCCCTAGGTTCAATGCAAAACAGGATCCCCCAGTTGTAACGATCTAGGAGTGGTCTGCCTGCAGGGTTGTTGTAAGTCCACATACCCGGGATGGAGACGATCGAGTATGGTTCTTAAGCGTCGTCCCATTAAGAGTTCAGCGGGGCTTAGGCCTGTAGTCTGACATGGGGTTGTGTGCTGGGCAAATAGGTATGTAGTTAAACTAGCCTGCCAGTTGGAGGTGCCCAAACGGCTTAGGGCCTCTTTGGCAGACCTCACGGCCCTTTCTGCCAATCCATTAGCAGCAGGGTGAGCGGGGGCAGTTTTAGCGTGGCGCACCCCCATCCGAGCCAGGTAAAGAAGAACAATTGTCTTTCAGTTAAAGATCTGGTTAGCCCCATTAAGGGTAGAGATTTTTTTATTTTATTTATTTTATTTATTTTATTTATTTTATTTATTTTATTTATTTTATTTATTTTATTTATTTTATTTATTTTATTTATTTTATTTATTTTATTTATTTTATTTATTTTATTTATTTTATTTATTTTATTTTATTTATATATTTTATTTATTTATTATTTGCACTTGTATGCCGCTCACTCCACAGGGACTCTGGGCAGCTCACAACAATAAGAAATCTACATGCAAACAATAAACATCAAAAAACATTAGAAAAAATAATTATTAGAAAAGCATAAAAACATTAAAAACAACAATTTTAAAAATCCCATACAATTCATTCATTCATTCACGGACCAAGAGTTCTCAATGTTGTATTGAATTCATTTAGAACTTCACATTCTATTGGTTGATGACTAGGCTTCGCTGCCATTTATTGGTTACCAAGATTTGGGTAGCCAAAACACAACTGGTGGCTAAATATTGTTGAAGAGCTAGAGTTTTAGAAAAGGTTTTAGCTTTAGGGATCAAAGAACTGCTGTAAGAACATAATGTTTGCTTGTTTTTTCTCTGTACGGTTAGGGCCCACAGAGTTGGCCTCCTCCAGGTCCCGTCGGCCAAACAATGCCGGCTGGCGGGCCCTAGGGGGAGAGCCTTCTCTGTGGCTGGCCCCGCGCTCTGGAACCAACTTCCCCCAGAGACCCGAACCATCCCCACTCTGCTGGCCTTCCGAAAAGCCGTTAAGACATGGCTTTTCCTGCAGGCGGGGGGTAGAGCTTAATCCACTCGAGCTCACCCCCCAAGTATGTATGGTTGTTGAATGGACGTTGTTGTTTTTATATTGTGCTTTTAAATTTTGTACTTGTTTTTAATTATTATTTAATTGGTTATTCTTGTATTTTTTCTCTGTTGTACGCCGCCCTGAGTCCTCCGGGAGTTGGGCGGCATATAAGAATACCAACCTAAATAAATAAATAAATAAATACATTCCTATTTACTTCAGTTCAAATACTGTGAACGTAATATACTTAGACTTCGGCAAGGCATTCGACAAAGTAGTCCACAACCTATTATTGGTAAGCTAGAAAAAAGTGGGATAGATAGCATCACGATCAGATTGATTTGTAATTGGCTGACAAACCATACTCAATGAATAGTCCTTAATGATACTACAGCTACATGGAGGGAAGTAAGCAGTGGGGTACCACAAGGTTCTGTCCTAGGCCCACTACTCTTCAATATCTTCATAAATGACTTAGATGCGGGAATGAAAGGCGAACTTACCAAATTGGTGGATGATACTACACTTGCAAGAATAGCCAACACCCTAGATCAGTGATGGCGAACCTATGGCACGGGTGCCACAGGTGGCACGCGGAGCCATATCTGCTGGCACACAAGCCGTTGCCCTAGCTCAGCAACAGCGCACATGTGCGTGCCCGCCAGCTTATTTTTAGCTTGCGCAGAGGCTCTGGGAGGGCGATTTCAGCCTCCGGAGGGCCTCTGGGGTGGCGGGGGGAGCGTTTTTGCACTTCCCAAGCTCCCAAGAAAGCCTCTGGAGCCTGGGGAGGGTGAAAAATGGGCCTACCGGGTCCACTGGAAGTCGGGAAATGGAGGAGTGGGGGGTCATGCACGCATATGCAGGGGGGTGGGGCAAGTGGGGGGCTTTGAATTATGGGTGTGGGCACCCACGTGCGTGCGATAGCGCGCACACACACTATTTCGGCACCCGAGGAAAAAAAGGTTCGCCATCACTGCCCTAGATGATAGGCTCAAGATCCAGATGGATCTTGACAGATCTTGACAGATCTTGAACACTAATAACCGGAAGTTATTTTCTGCCTCCAGAGGGTCTCCAGGTGGTGGGGAAGGATGTTTTCGCATTCCCCGTGCTCCTAGAAAGGCTCTGAAGCCTGGGAAGAGTGAAAAATGGGAGTGGAATCGCGTGCCACAAGTGGGGGGACAGTCATGCGCGCATGCACGGGGGGTCCGCATGGAATTATGGGTGTGGACACGCATGCATGTGACCCCCCATGCCCCCCCTTTTGGCACACAAACCAAAAAAGGTTCGCCATCACTGGTGTAGGGTCTGCTTGGGCATGGGGTTGGACTAGATAACCTACAAGGTCCCTTCCAACTCTATTAATCTGTATCTGTATCTGAATCTGCAGTATTCATTTTTCAGAGCTGAGCTTGGGAAATGTCTATAACACATTAGCATTTTCTTTTTCCCCCTGAACCTTAGGAAACATCATGGTATACCATAATGCCTTCATTCTTCAACAGATTTATCTGTCCAAATGATATCTTTTACAAAGTATACACAAACTTTCTAATGTGAAGTAAGATGACTTGATTTTGAAATGAATAGCTTTTGTAATAGTTGTATGCTGGAGAAAGAGTGCACACTAAAGAAATTTTAAACTATTCAAGTTCTTTTCAGGGCCATAAAAACGGCAGTCAAGCAAATAACAGCAGTTTTCATTTAGAGCAACTCATAAGGATGAAGTCGACTTTATTATAACTGGCATCAAAGTATCAGTTATCTTGTCCTTCAAACTAAAGGAGAAAGTGGCTTCTCTCTTGTGGCACTGAATTTCGCGTTCATTAAGCAGAACAAGTGTTTTTTGTAACTTTGAAGGTGACTTACTCATTATTGGCAGAGGGATAAAATTAAACTCTAACGAAGAGATCAATGTTAACTAAATTATTGGGATTTTTTTTGTTGTGTCAGGTTGGCAAATTTTATTCATCCTGCTTGGGATATTAGCATGTTCTTTTTATATTCTTCTCTTGTTTCTCCAGACAGAAGTTGCTAAGCAGACTGATACAAGTTCTGCCTCAATAATTCGTTAAAAGCAAACTGAAGGAACAGAACTTGTGCTTTTTTTAGGCATGGGTAGAGCTTTATTTTCTAAGAGTGGTTGTGAATGCTAATGATTCAGAGGCTGGGGGAAAGGACCTTAATGAGAAATCTCAATATTTGAATGTAGTGCAGGTTTCCAATTGTGCAAATTTAAAATGAATTAAGTTTAGGAATTCAGTATCTCCTGAATAATAGCACTTATTTTATACTCAGAGTACATTTGGAGAAACCTTGATAATATTGCAACTTCTTCTTGGTGTAATAGCTCTTTACAGGTCTAATTGACTTGAAACCGATCCTTTAAAATGCAGGGTTGTCCTAGTCCCCTCTGTCTCTCTTGATTAATGAGCCTAGTAATGAATCATTAATCTTTCTGGCTCATAAATTATATGAAGAATGTGTGGAAGTGAAAATGTTTGTAACATTCCCTGCACCCATCTAAGATTGCTTCACAGGCATGAAGTAAAATTGTGGGGCTATACATTAACAAACTTTAACTCATCTCCCTTTTTTAGGAGATGCACGGTGGCTCACTCACAATGGTTTCATTTTTAGATGTTGATTCTTTAATTAATAGGAGGTGACCTGTTTCAGTGATAAAAAGCCATCTAGACTAAGACCAAGGGAGAAATCATTATCTTTTCCTATTCTAAAAGGAGTCAGAAGTGAGCACTTCTTTTCTTTTTCCTCTTCTACTGCACACTCTCTCTTTTTCCTTTTTCCTCCCACAGTTTCCCATTATTTTTATTTTCCTTTGTATTTTATATTCTGATAAACTAAAAAAAAAGGAAGTTGGATAAATGGAATATACCAAGTGCTCCTAAATAAGGATTTCTGGAAAGTCTGAACAAGTCTGAACAAGACTCTAAGTTTCCTGTCGCCTCTTTCCCATCATTTAAATGTTATAATTTTTTTGCGAGTGCTGACAATGACATTATTTCAAAAAAAAAAAACAAGGAAAGGTCTCTACTGTAGAAAAACTGTAAATGCTTTAAGATGTTACACCTCAGGCTTCTGTTTTATGGCAGACTTGTTATTAAACAGTTTTGTAATAATTTATTTTATTTTATTTGGCAGTTTTTCTATGCCGCCCTACTCTCTCAGGACTCAGGGCGGCGTATTTCAGCAACTTTGTATTTTATTGTGAAAGAAGAGGTAAAAAAATAGAAAAAGGGAGATATTTCAGGTTGCACAATTCTTTGTCTGAAAAAAATTAAACCTTCAAATAGCCCTTGAATTATGACACAAATTGGGATACGGGGTGAGGTATCAGCAATATGCTGATGATACCCAGTTGTACATCTCCACCCCGTCTCAATTCGGGGAAGCCGTAGACGTAATGGGCTGCTGCCTGGACGATGTTAGGGTCTGGATGGGGAAGAACTGGCTAAAACTTAACCCTGACAAGACTGAGTGGCTGTGGATATTGCCTCCTAAGGACTTGACCAATTGTCCCTCCTTGGTTCTTGGGGGGGAGAAATTAGCTCCCTCAGAACGGGTTCGCAATTTGGGTGTCCTCCTAGACCCACAGCTAAAATTGGAACAACATCTTTCAGCTGTGGCTAGGGGGACCTTTGCACAAGTACGTCTTGTGCACCAATTGCGACCGTACTTGGAGAAGGAAGCACTTCTCACAGTCACTCATGCCCTTATCACCTCACGGCTGGATTACTGCAATGCGCTCTACATGGGGCTACCCTTGAAGAGTGTCCGGCGACTGCAATTGGTGCAAAATGCAGCTGCGCGAGCTGTGGTGGGTGTACCCAGATGCACCCACGTAACACCGATCCTCCGCCAGCTGCATTGGCTGCCCATTAGTCTCCGGATCCAATTTAAGGTGTTGGTCGTTACCTTTAAAGCCCTACATGGCTCAGGGCCAGGTTACCTTCGGGACCGCATCCGGCCGCATACCTCCCTATGACCGGTTAGGTCCCACAGAGTTGGTCTCCTCCAGGTCCCATCAACCAAGCAATGCCGGTTGGCGGGGCCGAGGGGGAGAGCCTTCTCTGTGAGAGCCCCCTCCCTTTGGAACCAACTTCCTCCGGAGATCAGGACTATCCCCACCCTGCTGGCCTTCTGTAAAGCAATAAAAACTTGGCTCTTCCAGCAGGCGGGGTATGAGTGAAAGTTCTTTTTAAAATATTGATAGCATTTTAACATGTTTTTTTTTAAAAAAAATCGCTTTTATTGATTATATGTTTCTATACCTGTTGTTAGCCGCCCAGAGTCCCCCGGGAGTTGGGCGGCATAGAAATTTTAATAAATAAAATAAATGATGCAGTCATAAAAGTGCAACTGCATTGCTTAACAATGGCAATCCCTGTAGTTGTTATTACCCAAATCCCACAGTTGTTAGGTGAGGCAACTTCCTGCCAGCTTCCCACAACCAAGTAACAATCAAGTATCTGGCAGCTTGCAAGCAGACTGGCAGGCAGGCACTGCTGCCAGGTAGGGGAAGGTGCAAGGAGGTATACTAAGGTGCGGTGTGCACACGGATGTGCCACTGTGAAAGGAAGGCACAGCAAAGCTCAGTGTGAGTGTATAAAAGTGTAAAGGAAGGAGCAGCAAAGATCGGGGAGGGTTTGTGAGGGTGAAAAGAAATCATGTAGAATCTTAAAATACAAAATAATTTATTGCATTGTGATGCAGTTTTAAATGTTTGCAAATATCCATTTCAAGTGTAATAAATAAACATGAGAAACTGCATTTGTTGCAGGGGTGAAATGCTACCGGTTTGGCCCAGTTCGGGCATACCGGTAGCGGCGGCTGCTGGTGATTCAGAGAAATGGTAGCGGCGGCAGCAGCATGAGGCTCCACCCACCAGTCCGGATGTTGCCATTTTCTTTTTTTTTAATCCTCTGCGCATGCACAAAGCCTTCTGCGCATGCGCAGAGGGTGAAAATGTGTGTGATGGTGGCGCATGTGCTTGCTCCACTTGCACATGCAAAGCGCGTGCTTCCGAATCAGTAGGGAAGGTAAGTAGTCTTTCTATCTTGTCTTGCAATGCCAAGTATGCCTCTTTCCATGACTCTTTGTGCCATTTGTAGCTTTTGTAACGATTGTGAAGTTAGTGTCCATGTTTCACAGGCATATGTTAGAGCAGCTAGCAGACACTGATTGAAAACTTTTCTCTTCAAGCATTGCGGGATGTTGTTCTTGAAAATTATGCTTAGCTTGCCAAATGCCTGCCAACCATATTTAACATGCCATTCAATTTCCTTTATGTATCACCTTCCATAGAGATCCCTTGGCCTAGGTATATGTAGTAGTCTATATCATCTAGTACATCATCTAGTATATCTAGTTTCTCGAGATATAATTTTTCCCTTTGCTGAATTTATTAAACATGACTTTTTTTCAGGTTTATTTTTAAGCCAAATGGTTCTCCTGCTTCGTACAGCTCATGTATGTGTCTTTGTAGCTCCTTCTGGGTCTTGTGAGAAGAGAACAACATCATCTGCAAATGTTAAATGATTTAAATAGGCTCCATTGATTTTGATTCCATCTTTTGCCAGTCTAATTTGCAAAATACTTCTTCAAGGCAGACTGAGAAAAGGATAGGTGATATTGTATTTCCTTGTTATATACCTCATTCTACGTTGGTTTCTACTTTAAGATCATTAAGGCAAATTGTTGCCATTTTTTTTCCTATATTGATTTTAGTAAGTTTAAGCAGTCTCTATGCTTTGGTTGAGCAATGGCTTAATTATTGCTTGTTGGAACACCGAGTCAAACACCTTTTCGTAGTCAATGAAAGTCATTCACAGAGGCATGGTGTACTTGTTGTGCCTTTCAATTACTTGAACAACCTGGATATTATCCATTTTGCTATAACCACTTCTGAACCCTGCCTGCTCCTTTGGCTGTTGCATCGTTTAATGTTCTCAGTATTCTTTTTGCTATTATTTTGGTGAAAACATTGTAGATGATTGAAAGAAAGCTTGTTGGGAAATAGTTCTTTAATCATCTTGGGCCCCCTTCTTGTGCATAAGACTCACTTGAGCATGCACTGGTTTGTTTTTTCTTCTCTGAGGGTTCTCAAGTATAGTTTTGCTAGTATCTTGTGTAAATGTGGCCACCAGCTTTTAGTATTTCAACCGTAACACAGTCATTGCCATTTTTCATTGATTTTATAGCATTTGATACTTCCTCCACTAGGTCACTGATAATATATTTATTTATTTATTTATTTATTTATTTATTTATTTATTTATTTATTTATTTATTTATTTATTTATTTATTTATTTATTTATTTATTTATTTATTTATTTATTCAGCTTTCTTATATGCCGCCCAACTCCCGAAGGACTCAGGGCGGCGTACAGCATAGGAAAATACAAGAAACCAATAAACAAAATTTAAAAACATAATATAAAAATTAAAAATGCAATATAAAAACAACCATGCAACAACCAAGCATACCCGGGGGAGAGTTCAGCTGGAGTTAAGCTCTGCCCCCTGCCTGCAGGAAAAGCCATGTCTTAACGGCTTTTCGGAAGGCCAGCAGGGTGGGGATGGTTCGGGTCTCTGGAGGAAGTTGGTTCCAGAGCGCGGGGCCTGCCACAGAGAAGGCCCTCCCCCTAGGACCTGCCAGTCGGCATTGCTTAGCCGATGGGACCTGGAGGAGGCCAACTCTGTGGGCCCTAACCGGTCGAAGGGAAGTATGAGGCAGAATGCGGTCCCGGAGATAACCCGGCCCTAAGCCATGAAGGGCTTTAAAGATGGTGATCAACACCTTGAATTGGACCCGGAGACAAATGGGTAACCAATGCAGCTGGCGGAGTAAAGGTGTCACGTGGGTGTACCTTGGTACACCCACCACAGCACGCGCAGCCGCATTTTGTACCAGTTGGAGTCTCCGGATACTCTTCAAGGGTAGCCCCATGTAGAGCGCATTGCAGTAGTCCAAACGGGAGGTGACAAGGGCGTGAGTGACCGTGAGTAGAGCCTCCTTCTCCAAGTATGGCCGCAACTGGTGCACAAGGCGAACCTGTGCAAAGGCCCCCCTAGCCACAGCAGTAAGATGATGCTCCAATTTTAGCTGTGGATCTAGGAGGACCCCCAAGTTGCGGACCTGGTCCGAGGGAATCAGTTTCGTTCCCTCTAAAACCAAGGAGGGACAGTTGTCGTAGTCCTTAGGAGGCAATACCCAAAGCCACTCAGTCTTGTCGGGGTTGAGTCTGAGTCTGTTCCTCCCCATCCAGATCCTAACGTCGTCCAGGCACCGGCACATTACATCAACTGCCACACTGAAGTCAGACGGGGTGGTGATGTACAGCTGGGTGTCATCAGCGTACTGGTGGTAACGCACCCCATGTCTGCGGATGATCTCACCCAGCGGTTTCATGTAAATGTTAAATAGGATGGGCGAGAGAACCGACCCCTGAGGCACCCCGCATAACAGGGGCCTAGGGGAGGATCTCTGCCCTCCTGTTAACACTGACTGCATCCTATCGGCGAGATAAGAGGAGAACCACCGTAAAATGGTGCCTCCCACTCCCAACTCACCGAGACGATGCAGAAGGATACCATGGTCGATGGTATTGAAAGCCGCTGAGAGGTCAAGTAGCACCAGGATAGAGGAGTTTCCCGCATCCCGGGCCCACCAGAGATCATCTATCAGAGCGACCAAGGCAGTTTCTGTACTGTACCCGCGCCTGAAACCCGACTGATAGGCATCTAGATGCTCTGTTTCATCCAGAAGTCGCAGAAGTTGAGTAGCCACCACCTTCTCCACAACTTTCCCTAAAAAAGGTAAGTTGGAGACCGGACGATAGTTCTTCAAATCAGCTGGATCCAGGGAAGGCTTCTTCAGGAGGGGTCTCACCACCGCAGTTTTTAACGACTGCGGTACGGATCCCTCCCCCAAAGAAGCGATGACCACCGCCCGGATCCAGCCGCGTGTCACCTCCCTGCTGGCCGAGACCAACCAGGAGGGGCACGGGTCCAATAAACAGGTGGAGGCCCCCATCGCCCCCACGGCTCTGTCCACATCATCAGAAGAAACAGGCCCAAACTCCTCCCACAACGGTGGACTAAGACTTGCCCCAGTCAACTCCATGGACTCTGCCCAGCCAGAGTCCAGGTTCGACCGGATCCGAGCGACTTTATCCGACAGAAACTCTGCAAATTCCTCAGCTCTACCTTGCAAGTGTTCCTCGCTTCCCCCTTTAGCAAGGAGGGAGCGAGTCACCCTAAACAAGGCGGCTGGGCGAGAATCTGCGGACGCAATAAGAGCGGAAAAATGGGATCGTTTTGCCGCCCTTATCGCCACTAAATAAGATCTGATGTAAATTCTTAATAGTGTTCGATCGGATTCGGTCTTGCTGGACCTCCAGCGGCGCTTCAGACGTCTCTTCTGGCGTTTCATCTCCCGGAGCTCCTCGGTGAACCAGGGAGCATTCCGGGATCCACTGCCACGGAGAGGTCGCTTAGGCGCAATTCGGTCTAACGCCCCTGATGCTGCGATGTTCCAAGCAGTCACCAGGGAGTCAGCCGAACTGTGTACCAGGGTTTCAGGTATCTCCCCAAGTTCCCTCTGGAATCCGTCTGGCTTCATCAGGCGCCTGGGGCGGAACCACCTAGTCGGTCCCGCCTCCCTGCGGGGGAGGAGTGGGGCAGCGAAATCCAACCTCAGTAGGAAATGATCTGACCATGACAGAGGGGTGATGACTATGTCCCTTATCTTCAGATCATCTCTCCACTGCCCCGAGAGAAACACTAGGTCGAGCGTGTGACCGCCCTCATGAGTCGGACCCTGGATTACTTGGGTCAGGTCCATGGTTGTCATGGAATCCATGAACTCCTGAGCTATCCCAGAGGTTTTGCCAGCAGAAGGCAAGTTGAAGTCCCCCATCTAAATAAAAGCTAAATAAAGCTAAATATAGCTTTATAAATTCTCTCAAAAGTTCTTACACTTTCTCAGTGGTGAAAATTTATAGATCTTGCTCATACCCTCAGCTCTGTAGCCATAAATTGTTTAGGGTGTGTCTCAAAAGGAGGAAACTCAAGGGATTGTCAAATGTAAATAGAAATATCTAAACTGTTCAATTTACTGTTTATTTCTTTGTCTGGCGTTATGAATTATTGCTTGCATTTTCTTTATTTTTCATTCCCCCTCCCAAACCCACAGCTGACATTTAAAAACAGAAGCTAATTAATTAAGAGCATTTTTCAAAAATGTGTTTGAAAATTCAGTTGTATGAAAATTGTATTGCTGTAGCAATAACTGTATTTCTTGTATGTTGATGAAGATTCTGCCATCCAGGTAGAATTGTCTGGAAGTTGAATCATGACAACTGAACTTATTTTCTTGTTAGTTTGAAATACTTTGTTGCTTATCCAAGAGTTTCTTCAGTTTGAGCAATTTGGTTAGGAAGAATCTGAGCAGACAGAGAGCCATTGGAATCTACCAACTACTAAAATCCTTAGGGGTTATTAAGTGTGGCCTCCCTGGTGAACCTCTGAAGTGGTCTTAACTTTCCTGAGGACTCAATAGGGAGCAGTATAAAAAATGGGGGATGGGTTGTGTCTGAGGCTTTCACTTCTATTGAGGGAAGGAGGGAAGTATATCTCTTGTACACTTTGGGGTTAAATTCTTATGACTCAGCTATGCAATATATTAAAACCATACTGTGAAGCTGCCCTTAATATGGTCAAAAGAATCAAGATGTATGCGTGGCTGAATGAAATCAGCCTGAAAAAAGAACTGGACACTCAGTAGGGTTATGCTCAACAAAACCTTTAGAAAATTTTGATTGAATGTTCTAGGTAGCATTTACCTATAGGTAGCTCTGAGTCTTTATTCTATATATCTTAACAGCTGCCAACACATGCTTATTGATATTCCAGTTCTCAAGATATAAGATAGCATTGATAGACTTTGGCTTCTGTAGACAAAAGGAATGTGCTAATATTTAAAGAGATCCAGAATATTTAAAAGGATTTCACCTGGTTTATGCTAATTTAACAAATGATAACAGAACTTTTTCAAAATACAGTTTCCTCAGTTTTATTTCTTTCTAAGCCATATACAAGATATAGAAATGATGATCACATCATCTATGTATAGCAGAATTCAAATAGGCCCATGACTTACAAAGGGCGATGAAATTCTGGTCTTAGCACCACTTGTGTCAATAGATATATGAAGTAATTAAAACAATCGTTGCCAGAGTGCAATGCTTTGCCACTTTTGGGATTAGTACGGCAACTCCTCAAAGGGCAAAATGAAACTGCATGATATCAGAATAGAAGCACATAACTGGAGGAAGAGAATGTATAATTCTGCATAAAAACATCAGATGAATATCTTAACAGAGTGAATTAAATAAGGACACAAGATAAATGCAGAAGATGACAAGAGTGAAAAGATGTTACAGAATATCACAGAGGTGAATAGAAATAACCCAATGGGAGTTATTAAAAAGATGTTTTAAATATTTTCTGTGTTCTATGATGGACACCCATATGACTTTTTAAAATAAGTAATGTAAAAAATGTGCCACTTCAGATGTAAAGATAGTATGTAATGCATTTAAGAAATGTTTGTTAAAAGAAATGAAAATGGTTGTATTTCTTCCCACTTCATTAATTGAAAATAAGATGCATATACACTATGTCAGACAAAACATACAAATAAGTTGAATGAAATAGAAATGGGGTATTTAAAAACATGCAATTTAATGTGGAATAATTCTCAAATTCTAGTTCTATAACAGATATTTCTTCAGCAATTTTTATAGCACAGTCATCTTGTTTACAGGAAAACAATTATTCCGATGTGGTTTTTTTTCACCAGAGAATAAAAGAAAATCCACCAAAATGTTTACGGTTAGGGATATAGGACTTCCATCTTAGTTATCAGGTGGCCATTCTACTACATTCTTTTCAGTTCTAAGCCTTCATGGTGTCTTTGCTTTAATTAAATCCCAAAGGAAGGAATCATGAAGAAAGACAGCATATCCGTCCATGGAGGCTGCTGAGACAGATGGAGAGTTATATAGCAAAAAAGCAATAGTCATTACCATTATCTGGTGGTAAATTAAATACAGATCACCACCCAAAGATAACATAAATTTTCAATCTAAAACATCTGTGAATGAAGCAGAACAGTATCCTCTTTTGCAGAGGAAGAAAGTTGGGCAGGAAAGGTGATAGAAATGTCAGTGGAATAGTAACTTATTCTAATGTTCCGACATATATCTATTTCTTTGAGAAATGTCCAGCTTTATACATGAACACTTTTTTTTCAATACTGAAAGTAAAGTGAAAACATCTATACATACTTAGGTAAGTTGACATGAACATGGATTTTTAGATGGGAACCAGTACTCTGAGTAAGCTGGAATATATTTGCATAAACTGAAAAATGTAGCTCCAGTAGAAATAATCAAGTGACTTAGACTCCAAACAACTTAAAAAAAAAGTTCCCAAAGTCTGCATAATTTTATAATAGTTCTGATTTAATTAGGTCAATATTAATAATGTCTACCAACTCTGTTGAAAGGCACAGTCCATACAGGTTTCTTTCTTGTAAATGAGAAGCAAATCTGATCATTGTTGGCAGATAATATATATTATGGAGTGTTCTGCAACAAATGCAGAAAATAGTCTAACTAAAAATCCACTTTAAAACTACTTGAATATGGGTTAACGTTAATAAACACAGTGACTTAACAATAGCCATCATTTGAAAATTGAGAGAGTAAGTCAATGTGAGTAAATTAAATAAGCTAAACATCAGCATATAGCAATTTAAATTGTTAATTCTAAAAGTTGAAATATTTCCATTTGGAAAATCTCTTAAGGTCTTTCTGTGAACTCATTTTTAAGTTTTGCCACAAGAGTTTTTAGTACATGGATGACCTGTCTATCTTTTGCCTCCCTGTATATTCCTTGCTTCCTTATTGGAAAACAAACCAGCAAAGAAAACAGCAGCGACAGGTCCTCTGATCTGTCTTAAGCCCTTGGCAATCACTGAAAGACAATCGTTTTAGATACTTTAAGCCATAAATGCTTATGTACTGCATTTCACTTTAGCGAAGTCGATGAGAAGTCGCATCAAGGCTATCTTCCAAGCTTTACATCCTTATAAGGATGGCCATTCTGCCCGCATTCGTGCCTTTTGAACAAGCCACTGAGACCTGGGACAACTACCTCTCATGGTTCAAGTGTGTCCTGCGGGCCAACGATTTCACAGAGCTGTCAAGCACTCGGAAAAGAGGCTATTTCCTCAGCTCATGTGGCAGGGAGATATTCGCAATGGTTCGAGGCCTGACTACCCCTCAGCCTGTCTACACCGTGCCGTGGGAGACTATCTTGGAGAAACTGAAGAACCACTATTCTCCATCTCCCTCAAGCATCGCTAGATGGCACGCGTTCCGTCAGAGGATGCAGAAAGAAGGGAAGTCCATTAATGAGTACATAGCCTCCCTTCTGACAGCTGCCCCTAAATTGTGGCTTTCATTATTTAGACGACCTTCTGCTGGACCAACTTGTCTGTGGAGTGGGAGATCTACGGCTTCAGCGTCATTTGCTAGCCTGCACTGAGCTGAATCTCCATATAGCACTGGATGAAGCCAGGGCGTCCGAAATGTCAGACAAGTCAGCTGCAGAGATTCAGCATTTCCAGTCATCAACCACCCTGTCCAGCAGAAATCAAGCCGTCCACCATGAAGAAGCCAACTATGATGACCCCTCAGACGAGAAGGATGTGAATCACCTAAAAGCAATGTGAAAGAAATGGATTCTGGCCATCAAATCACCTCAGACCAGTTGTCTAGGCTGTGGCAGGAACCATAACTGGTCTGACTGTAGGTTCAAAACTGTCATCTGCCACCGCTGTGGCAAGAAGAGACACTTGTCGTGAGTCTGCAGAGCTGCTCTGCCAGTCTCTGACTCACCAGCTGAGCCCCTTACTATAGAAAAATTGACAAAAGACCGCAAAAGCGCCAAGAAGACTGCTTCGCAATCTCCAGGGTCCACCGATCTCAATCTATGGCCGTCAGCCAGGCCTCAGTGGACTCCGCTACCAGCAAACTTTACCTCACAGTAAAATTGGAAGGGGTGCCCTGCAAGATGGAGGTGGAAATCCCTGATCTCCTGAGCCACACTCCTGCAGCTGATGCCTAACTTCTCAAAGCACCAACTCAAACCATGCCCAGTAACCCTCAAGGACTATCAAGGCAAATCCATTCCAATAGTGGGCTGTGGCACCTCCAATGTCACCCGCGGCACCTTCTCCAGCCTCCTCCCTCTGATAATAGTGAATGGCAAGCTGCCCAGCCTCCTGGGCCTGGACTGGTTCACGGCACTTGGCCTCAATGTGTTTGGCATCCACACTACAAGCACCAATGCTTTCGGCATGCTGGTCAGCGAATTCGCAGACGTCTTTAACAGCAGCCTGGGTAAATATAAGGGGAAGCCCATTTCATTTAATTTGGACCCTCAGGTAGCCAATCCGCTTGAAACCTAGAAGGGTGCCATCTGCCCCAAATTGGTCCAGGAGCTAGATAAGCTTATTGCCCAAGGGGTCTTAGAAGCTATTGACCACTCAAATTGGGAAACCCCTATTGTCATTCCTATTAAGCAGGATGGCTCAATCAGAATATGGGCTGATTATAAGGGCACAATTAATAAAGCCGTGCAAGCCAACCCCTACCCTGTGCCAATGGTACAACACCTTCTTCACTCTTTAGGCCAGGGTACCATATTTGCTAAGCTGGACCTTGCACAGGCTTACCAGTACCTCCCGGTAGATGCGGCCACTGCCTTGGCCCAGAGTATAGTCACACACCGTGGAGCATTTAAATGCAAGCGCCTCCAATTTGGAGTGAGCGTTGCCCCAGGCATTTTCCAGAGCCTAATGGAGTGGCTACTCCAGGGGTTACAGTGGGTGGTACCCTATTTTGATGATGTCCTGATCTCTGCCACCAGTCAAGCTGAGCTCATTAAAAAGCTAAAGACTGTGCTACTTCGTTTCAGAAATGCAGGGCTAAAACTTAAGAGAGACAAATGCAAGATAGGGGTTCCTCAGATTGAGTTTTTAGGATTCCTTATTGATGCCAAGGGTCTCCACACCACCCCTTCCAAGGTTGGCCATAAAAAGGGCACCTGATTGGCTAGGATGCGAGCAGCCGGCAGGCGGGAGAATAGAGCCTCGCTATTGGTCCGCCCATCTGACAGCTCCTATATAAAGCAGTTGTCATATGGCACATGTTGTTGTTGCCATTCAGAGTTGCCTTGTCTTGCCTTGGCTGTTAGCAATAAAGGTTGTTTTTCTCTTGTAACCTGTCTCGCCTCAGTGCCTGCCCGCCTAGTTCTTCCTACAGAACAAATTGAATATATGTTTCTGTTTTTATAATCTCTTGGTAGCTTTCCATTGACTATAGTAGTTTCCACGATTATGTCCCCAAATGGGAAAGAAGGGCACCAGTTTATTATATCTGTAATTCAGAGACAGGCAACTTTATGATATCCATATGCTCTGGATTACATCAGTTAATGATATAGGATTGGGGAACTGCAATCCAAAACATCTGGATCAACAGATCTCTACTCCTGTTTTAGTCACTTTCTGAATAATTGTTCTTTAAAAAATAATAGCAGCAGATTGTCCTTTATCCTATGCTATTCTTCATCAAGTCATTTGATGAATAAAAATAACTATATACTGAAAATAAACATCCAAAAATTAAATGCTGCCCATTAGTATAATTTAATATGTAAATCTGTTTTTTTCTTTCCATATTTCAAAGCAATTACAATTGCTAAAAAGATAGGAATTGGGGCAAAGCAACTAAAAGGGAAAGCTAAGGCTTTAATGCTTGATGATAGAATAGAATGAAGGTCAGGTCAGACTAGTTCTTTACTCATTCAACATAAGTGGTTTTCCTACTTAGTGTTGCTTCTGGATCCAGGGTTAACTTGATTGCAAGGTTGATGAAGAATGCCTTTAAGAGTTTAGGTGAATATTTCTTTCCTGATGAAATATAGGTTGGCAACAATCAAGCATAGCATAGATACTTAGATTACTGTCATAGACATCAATTGTTCCTGTCTTTCATTAGAGGTTATTCAGCTGGTTTAAGAGTTTGCATCAGGCATGTACAGCTTTGCTCTTTGTCACCCTTAAAATTAATATTTGTTATCCAGATTAGGAACTACCATGCACCAAGTTCTAATATAATGTGATATCATAAACTTAAACAATATGCTTAGTTTTTTGATCCTTGCAATTTTGTCATTTACTATATACCCACTTGTTCTGGTTGAAATACTCATCTCTGTCCCTTAAAAGTATGGGGATATTCCTGGAAATACAAGCTTAAATCTATTTTGGAGTTAAGGTTTTTAATTTTCTTCCTTTTGAATTTTTTTTAAATCAGCTACAGGACATAATTAGAACAAACCCACTGAAATTAATGAGTTAAGCATAAGTAATTTAAATCATATTTTTTTCCAAAAAAACATAAACATAAAATAGCGATATTCCAGAATGAAGCTAATATGTGAACTAATGTGTCCAAAATGGGCATACTCTAATATAGAATCATATCACAAGAAACAAGTTCTACTCTGGCCTTAAATTACATGACAGTTTTGTAAACTTTATAAATGTTTAACTGTATTTTGATTTATATTTCTTGTCTGTATCAAATCATCTTTGTAGATTTGTTGGCCCAGAATTTCTTACATAATGTCTAAGTATAGATGATCATGTGAAAGAGAGACAATTGTACATTGTTTGTTATATTTTTTTAATTTCATGATGACTTAAAAATTAGATTAATATTATATTAGCTAGGTCTCTTTTCGAAACATTCCGGTTGGGGTGGGACTTTTGTTTGTTTTGGTTAAAGTGGTTTCTTACAAGGCATGTTAGAAATATCATGCATTGTTGTTGTTAGTTGCGAAGTCGTGTCCCACCCATCATGACCCCATAGACAATGTTCCTTCAGGCCTTCCTGTCCTCTACTATCCCCCGGAGTCCATTTAAGCTCACGGCAACTGCTTCAGTGACTCGATCCAGCCACCTCATTCTCTGTCATCCCCTTCTTCTTTTGCCCTTAATCTTTCCCAGCATTAGGCTCTTCTCCAGTGAGTCCTTCCTTCTCATTAGGTGGCCAAAGTATTTGAGTTTCATCTTCAGGATCTGGCCTTCTAAAGAGCAAGTCAGGGTTGATCTCCTCTAGGACTGACCGGTTTGATTGCCTTGCAGTCCAAGGGACTCGCAGGAATCTTCTCCAGCACCATAATTTAAAGGCCTCAATTCTTTGGCACTCAGCCTTTCTTTATGGTCCAACTTTCACAGCCAAACATTGCAACTGGGAAAACCATTGACTATACGCACTTTTGTTGGCTGGGTGATGTCTCATAAGGGATTGATCAAGAATGTTATGACCTTGTTTTATTTTTCTTTTATGTTTTGTTTGTTTGTGAGTACGTATTTTAAGTGTTTTACTACATAGCTTTCATGTGCTTTCTGCAAGACACTAGGAAACCCAAATTCAAATATGCAGTTTAGGGGATGCTGCATGGATAGCCTTGGTATTACTCTATAAGTTAACTTCCTGAATCTCTATGCATTACCTTCTAGGGAAGACCTGATCTGTTCAGCTGTAAATTTATATATTTAGTTTATTGCTATTAAATATATTGACACTATAGTTATAATTTAATTGCATTGTTGTACATTTGAAAGTATCACTTGTTATATTATGGTAGATTGATTCATAATCTGATTCAAACATAATACTGTACTGTAAGGATTTCTCCAGAAATAGCAAGGTTTAATATTTGACTTAAATATTATAGTAATCTACTTTAATTAAGTCAAACAATCATCTATGATTTACTTTGCCTCTTGAAAATGTCATAAGAGTAACAAGTAGATTATATTTATTAATTTGACATACATGAGAGGAAAATTCAGCCAACCCTCAAACATTGCTGAAAATACCAATGATTGTTTAAAACAGGTGTAATATCAGCATATCTAAGACTACTCTTGATATTTGCTCAAATTAAAAACTGAAAAATTAATTTAATTTTATGGTGTGTATTTAAACTGTACATTGCATTTGACAATTCCAAAACAGACTTTTTCTGTATTGTACTAAGGCTGAAATTAATTGATTTCCATAATATTCTTATTAAAATAGTTTTCTGTATTGTTCCATCTATAAAGTGAATGTGTGTGAGCATATCAGCACTTGTTTTTGATTGGCTGACAATAAAATTTGCAAATTAATTATAGCATCTAGATTTGATAACAATTAGAATAATGACATTGCAAAAATAATAAATATCTGAAGGACAGTGAAGAAGATACATTCACCTAGTATATAAGGAGGGCTTACAGGAAAAAGTAAATGAAGAACAGAAAAAATGGGAAGACAAGTATGACATAGCCAGTATATTAAAAAAAAAGCAGACAAAGTGGATAATAAAAAGACCTGGCTGTGGCTAAAGCAGAGACAGAGGAGCTAATTCTGGCTGAACAAGACCAAACCTTAAAAACAAATGCATAGAATTGACAGCAATAGACAGTAGGTGCCACCTCTACAAAGAAGCTGAATGACCAGGTTAACTGCCACAAGATCACACAGACTGATTACAGACAACAGCATGACAAAGTAGCAACAATTGGAATTGTATTGGAAGATCTGCAAGAAGCACCATTTTCCTGCAAGCAAGAACTGTTGGACTATAAAATAGAGAAAGTTATAAAAAATGAAGAAGCTAAATTGCTCTTTAGAATTTAAACAGATAGGCATCTGCCACATAATACTGCAGACTTAACAACTGTTGATAAGAAAGACAAAAAAAGTCTGAATAATGGACATTATCCATAAGGTACCTGGAGACAGCAGAATAGAAGAGAAAAAAACTGGAAAACCTAAAAAATATAAAGATCTGTCAATAGAATTAGAATAGAATGACTGGTAATAAGTACCACTTCTTCAACACTCTTGCAACTTAAAATGGTTGCCGATCAAATGGTCATTAACCAAGAACTACATGTATTAGTTTTTGCCCATTTCATCATTCTTTTGTTTGGACCAAACACTAGCCCATAAAATATCTTAGTTTATAACTGAGCAATGTATGGTTTGCAACTCATCCACTGATCACAACAAGCTTGCCTATAAATATGTTTCTTCAGTTGGTGAAAATGCTATTAAAAGCAGTTGCAGTGTTGTTTAAAGGACTAATTCTGTTTTGAATTTTAACATTTATTATAGGATTTATATTCACCTATAAGATAATATATAACGTTGACCTCCTTCCTTCTCTTAAAAAGGTTTATATTTGTGTCTCTTGTGACATAACGTAGCTGAAAAAGGTCTAAGAGGACTGTTTCTTTTATTTTAGCAACAAGAACAAGACCCCACAAATCTTTATATCTCAAACTTGCCCATTTCCATGGATGAACAAGAGTTGGAGAATATGCTTAAACCTTTTGGACATGTCATTTCCACCAGAATATTAAGAGATGCAAATGGTGTCAGTAGAGGAGTTGGATTTGCCAGGTAAAAAGCTGTTTTTCTTTATTAGCATGCTAGAATTTATTTCCTTTTCTCTTTAGATTTATTTATTTGTGCATGGGAAGGTTATATTTGCTATTGCTGAAAGGGTTTGCAGCAGGGGTGAAATCCAGCAGGTTCTGACAGGTTCCGGAGAACCGGTAGCGGAAATTTTGAGTAGTTCAGAGAACCGGTAGCGGAAATTTTGAGTAGTTTGGAGAACCAGCAAATACCACCTCTGTCTGGCCCCAAAGTGGGGAGGGAATGGGGATTTTGCAGTATCCTTCTCCTGGAGTGGGGAGGGAATGGAGATTTTGCAGTATCTTTCCCCTGCCACAGCCACCAAGCCACACCACGACCACCAAGCCACGCCCACAGAAACGGTAGTAAAAAAATTGGATTTCACCACTGGTTTGCAGTCATACAACATGCAGAATAATTCAAGGAACTAAAGGAAATTTATCTGAATGTATGAATACACCTTTTCCAGAAAATTGAAAAATCACTGCTTGAATAAAGTTTATTTTATTAGTCAAATAACAGTAAAATAACTGGGTGTAATTAAATAGGAATTTAGTTTCAACATGAAGAGAAATAAATGCCATTCTTTTTGAAAACCTGTATATGATTATGCTAGATATTTCTTAATTTAAGTTTGAAAAAAGTAGGTGGGAAGAGTGAATATAAGTTTACTGTAAAATATAATAAGTAATTCAATAAAACAGAAAAATGTCTTACCAATTTTCCCAATTGGAATGGGGTATTCCAGGATCATCGTTATCAGCCATTCAGTCATGCCTGACCTTCAGCCATGCTATGGATCAACATTCTCCATGCCCCTCTGTCTCACACCACCTCCTTCAGATCCACCATGGCCATCCCAGTGTTACCATATCTTTTATAGCACCTAGCCAGTGGGTGCTAAGTGGCCTCTTTTCCTTTTTCCACTGATCACTCCCAGCATGACTGATTTTTTTGAATGAATCAGTTCTCATGACATGACCAAAGTATGAGAGTCTCTGTTTGGCAATCTTGGCTTCAAGTGATATTTTTGGTGAGGTTCATTCTAGGACTTCTTTGTTTGTTATTTTTGCATCCATGGGATACGTAATAGTTACTTCCAGCACCACAGTTCAAAGGCATCCATACTTCTCCTATTTGCCTTTTTCAGAATCCAAGTTTTGCAGCCATTAATAGCAATTGGAAAAATTATTGTGTTAACTAATCTGCATTTGGTTGTGAGGCTAATGTCTTTACTCTTCCAGATGTTATTCATGCCAGATATTGCCTTTCTTCCAAGTGCTATATACCTTCTGATCTCACAGCTACATTCATCATTTTGGTCATTTTTTGAGGATTTTGTCTACATTTCCAGGGTATAAGAATTTCCAAGATATAAAAAATTAATTAGGGGTATCACACACATCTGTACCAAACTGAGTGGCAGTTGTAGATTTTGTGTATTAGTTTCAAGAACATTTTGTGGGTTAGAACTGTTATATGCTGAAATTCCCAATACATCGTTTAAGTAAATCCTGGGGAATACAGCTGGATTTAATTCAAAATAAATAAGAGTGAGATATATTACTAGTAATAAAGCACATTAGTAATAAAACATATATGAAATCAGCTTTAAATACCACGACACATTAGCTTACTTTCTTTTTGTTGGTACTCTTTTCTTCAAAGTTGGTATTCAGAGACAATATCAAGATTCATAAGAAATCTATTTTAAAATTAGTGAAGATGAGATAGTCTGGTTTTAAAACAAATGTCCTGTACAACTTAGTACGATAGCATTAGATTAGGTAAATTGTAATGAATAAATACATCCAGCTTCTCCCCAATCATTTGCTAGTTCTTCCTTCTAAATTTGTTCCATATGGAATTCAATTTATTATTGCACACATATGTGTTAGTTTTCCTTATAGCATTCCTGAAATGTTCCACAATTTTCTTCTCATATATTATTAGTTTGTTTGTTTGTTTGTTTGTTTGTTTGTTTGTTTGTTTGTTTGTTTATTTATTTATTTATTTATTTATTTATTTATTTATTTATTTATTTATTTATTTATTTATTTATTATTCGCACTTATTTGCTGCCCACTCCACAGAGACTCTGGGCGGCTCACAACAATAAGAAATCTACATGCAAAATATTATATATTGTAGAAGATAAATAATTTTTATCTTTAGTTTTTGATTTTTATCTTTAGCCAGATTTTTATCTTTAGTTTTTGATTCAGGTAAATTTAGATTTAATTTCATGATTTTTGCGACTATCTTAAGATTCAAGAAGAATTCTGGAAAGAAGAAATAAGAATCAATTGAAAATCAACATCAAAAGCCCTATCAGTCAGATATGTTTTGTATGAATTCTGCCTTTACTTTCTTTACAAAATAAAAATCCCCTGGATTTAAAAAATATTTTAAAAAACCCACCACATGGTAAGAAATATTTGATGTGGAGGGAAAATGTTGACAGCTGTTTCATTCATCCCAGCAGAATATTTACTTCATTGCGGGTAATGTGAGCTTCCCCTGTGTTAATAAGGTGGCATAAGTTAATAGGCAATGTAACTTCACCTTGATATAGAAAAAAAAAACACTGCTTGCAAGAAAATGTTGAAATAACATTGTCTGCATTCAAATGGCAAACAAAATGAAGGATGAAGTCAGGGGCGGGTTCCTCTTACCTTCTCCTACCGGTGTGCATCGCGATGTTGTGCACGCACACGCTCGCTACATACATGTACATGTGCATCCTCTTGCACAATTTTAGCTCTGCGCATGCGCAGAAGGACAATTTTACTTCTGCGCATGCGCATAGAGCCAAAAACCGTGAAAAAATTCAAAAAAAGATGGCAGTGTGCATGGACCGGCAAAGAAAGCACTGGAGCCGTCGTGCCGTCATTGTGCAATCGGCGGGCCCCTACAATGGGGGCAATGCTCCTAGAAGCAGGAAGCAGAAGACACCAGCCTGAAGATGATGAATGAGACTTCATCGAAACGTCGCAAAGACACTTCCAATTTCACGCGGGAGAAAACCCGAATACCCAAAGACCTACATATATATATATATATATATATATATATATATATATATATATATATATATATATATATATATATATATATATATATATATATATATATATATATATATATATATATATATACATATATATATATATATATATATATATACACACACACACACACACACACACACACACACACACACACACACATATATATAAAACTCATAAAGTTGTGTATTTTGTAATATATAGGAAATAATTCTCATAAGCAGAAAAAGCAACTGATACGCAATGAAGACTTATTGTATGTATGCATATGTATATGAACAATATATGTATATGGGAATATATGCATACATACATATATGCTAAATGGCAACAAATCCACTTGAACCCATCCAAAAGACTTCCTAAGACCTTACTTCATCTCAGTGGAGATGGGGATTCTAAAATAGTTTCTATGCCAGTTTGTGACTCTCCAAAGAAGCATGGTGGAACTCATGAAATGTTGACATCATCACTTGATCTTGCATGAAAATGAAAACAGTCTTGTGAGAAAAACCAGATTTGAAGCATGCTGAGATGAACTAATTCTGATTTATTGCAAGTTTACATTAATATTGCAATTATAGCTGAAAATACATTTCTCTTCCATCTCCTTTATAAATACATTTCTCTTCCATCTCCTTTACAGCTCAAAAAAACATAGAAAGGGTGCCTTCTCAATGTTGGGCACACCCACATCCTGTTAAACGTCCTCTCATATTATCCCACAATCACATTATTCCTTAATTGCAGCTCTTCCTCAAGTCTCTTAATGTCATTCCCACATACTATTATATTTACATACAAGATTTTACAAATTCAGAGCTCTTTAAAATCATTAAATCAATGTTTAGGAATCATGGAATAACTTGACATCTGTGAATCTTCTATATTAAAGATTTGGTATTAAGTCCTATGTAAACAAAACTTACAATATGTATTGCCAATAGAGTGCTATTGGGCCCTGATATTTGAGACCCATTAATTATGAAACTTGAGAAGAGGACCTATTCAAATGATGCTTTCTTCTCCCACTGTAATTCTTTTCCACATTAAATGCACAAAATATACAGCAGGTTTTTCATTTGGCATCATCTGCATTGACTTAGTTGGATTTATTTGGAATTTGCTATATGTGCCCAATATATTAAAATGAAATTGTTGTTGCTGAGTATTGCTATAAGAGGTTTAGAGACATCATGCTTGCAAAACAAACTTATTGCTGCTGATGTACATTTAGTTAAATTTGAATAGAATCAAAGTTAACAATCTTAGCCTTGATCTTTTTGTTTGTACAGCTTATTTGGTCATTGTAGCCATGTTTTTTAAAGTCTCCAAAAGGCTACAGTGATTCCACAAAGGCCATAGTGAAGTACACAGAGACTGTTTTAATACTTCTTTCCAAATTGAAGTAATATACGTTTTGATTTGTTACATTGTATTTAAATTTCTCTTTGAAAGTTTCTACAGAAGAATGGAAGTTTTCTAGCTATAGACCAAGCATAGTCTCAGATCATGCCAAACAAATCTTATTGCATTCTTTGACAAAATGACAAAATTACTGACCAGAGAAATGCTGTGGATATAATTTACTTAGTCTTCAATAAGGCATTTGATAAAGTAGACCACAACCTACTACTTGATAAGATGGAAAAATGTGGGTTAGACAGCATCACTACCGGATCGATTAGTAACTGGCTGACCAACCACATCCAATGTGTATACCTCAATGGAATTGCATCTACATGGAGGGAAGTATGCAGTGGGGTATCCCAAGGCTCTGTCTTAGGTCTAATACTCTTCAATATCTTTATCAATTATTCGCATGAGGGGATAGTTGGGGAACTCATCAAATTTGTACATGGCACCAATAATAATAGCCAACACTCCAGAAAATAGGCTTAAGATACAGAGAAAAACAGAGAAATAGGGAGACAGATATTCAGTAATAATGACTACCTTTACTTATTTTTCTTCCTCAGAATGGAATCTACTGAAAAATGTGAAGTTGTAATTCAACATTTTAATGGAAAATACCTGAAAACACCACCAGGTGTGCCAGGTAAGCATTGTCTTCCACTGTTCATTCAATCAAACATCAATAAAGGAGGAAATTCTGGGGCTCTAAGGTCCTAAAGAATACATTTCTATTTCCATATACCTGTATCGTTATTGCTTGTTTTATCCATAGCTCAGGAAAATTTGTCACATGTTTAGTTTAGCAATTTGCATGCATTTCTATTCCTCAGGTAAAGTATTGGTGATTCAAGTATTTAATAACTGATGTGAATTTTATGAATTTACATGTATTATGCATGTATTTTCTATATATTAAAGGTAAACGGTTATATAGAACAGACATCTATTGGTTGCTAAACCTGAAGGCATTCTCAAAATGTTTTGATTTTAAAAATTAAACCAAAAACTGGAATAACTTTTACATATAATTTATTAGTTCAAAGATTGAATGTTTAATGCAATTGTAATTAATAGTGACATGCAAAAAAAAAGCTGTAGCATCAATACAAAATAATTAATGATTCTTCAGTGGAAAAAATATACTTACTTTTTTATAAGTAATTACACCTAATATTTGGGTCTCTTTTCTTTCTTTTTTTCTGCTAATTTGTTTTCTTTTTGCTTTTTGTCACTTTATGTTAAATCAAAATACTTGTACAATATTAGCTGATACTAGTTTATTGTATTCAGGAGACCTGCCTCCTGAATACTTAATTTGTTTTGATATAGCTTATGTTCTTTTAAAATTTGATTTAATATGCAGAAAAAATGGGGAGAGGAAAGATACAAGAAAAACATTAAAAAAAGATTAAAAAGACAAAAATGTATACATAAAAATGCAGTTCCAGTTTTAAACAGGGTTTTTTTGTTCATTAAATTTATATGTTACCCATCTCTCCAATAAAATGATTCTTGGTGGGTTACGTTTCATAAAAAGTTAACTAGAAAAATACTTAAAACTTTAAAACTATGCATTCAAAAACTATGCAAAAATATCAGGAACCTATAGAAGATAGTATCCCATCAACAATCTCCGATGGTGATGGTGAAAAAAATATTTTAACAGGGCAGTATTAAAACTTAATCAGATGAAATAATAGTGGTTATGTTTTCGTTAGGTCAGTAGACAGCCAGTTTATAAGCAGAGAACAAATACGTATTATCATTGTAAATCTAGAGTGGCATGCTTTTTTCCAATATAAAAGAGTAATCTTTTTTTATTAAACCCATGCTCAATAAATCCTTAATCTTTCATATGACAAATTCCAAAAATTTGACCTATAATTCAAAATCCATTCTACTTTTTTAAACTATGTATTCTTTTATAAATGATGTTAACATTCTAAGGAGTATTAAACCAAAACAGAAGGTTAGTGTGGCAAGACTATATCATATGAGCAAATAACCCTGCATCATTTCATACTTCCAATGAAATAGTCAGCCGGTATTTTCTAAAGACTAAAACAGTGAAAAACTGTTGATTTACACTAATCTCATGGTTATAACAATATTAATAGAGTTAACACTCAGCACTTGGAATTGGGACCGGAATTGTCATTGCTAAGTGATATGGTTATAAAGCATGATATCACATGATTGCCTTGCTTATTAAGTGAGAACCATACAGATCATTAAGCAATGACCTCACATGACCACAATTTCTACCATTTCCCCCATTGACCTTGGTTTTTGGAAGCTGCCAAGGAAAATCAGAAATTACAATCATGTGATTGTAGCTTATTGAAAAATGATAATTGTGAGCCAAGATTGTGATCACATCACCACAGGGCCAAGTCAATTGCTGGAAATTTAAGAACCTTTCTTGAGTATTCTTATTTAGCAGTGTTATAATTTTGAATGAGCACTGAATAAATGGTCATAATGTGAGGATTGCCTATAGGCAGTATTTTTAAAATGTTAATATTATAATTCTAATATGATATATTCCTATTCTTTATTCTTAAGTGCTTGCAAATAACTAATATCTTCGTATCTAAGTACTAACAATACTTTTTAATTGTTCATAGAAAATACTATAGTTTTGGAATTGCTCAAATACATTTCAGGGCTAATAGTAATTTGGGAATATTAAATGCTGCTACTGCACTCTCGATCAAATTATGAACTCACAATATATGTTGATTGAATATACTGCCATTGTAAGAATTGTTGTGATTTAAATAAATAAAAACTTGATTGACAATTAGCTAATCCGAATATTGATAAAAAATGTATTCTTTCAAAAGAATAGGAAACACTGACATCATTTTACTGCAAGGTTTACAACAACCCAATCCTTTAATTCCCTGGGTTTATGATAGGAATCACACTAGAACTTCAACTCTTTGATGAAGAGAGGCTAGGTGGAGTCTGAATCTAAAAAACACTAGCCTCTTTCCAAATAACTATTTTCAACCCCTTTATTAAAAATTGAAATTCAAGAAAGATGAGAATGAAAAGTTGCATTTATAACAAAAATAAAAATTACTGTCTAATTGACATTAAGACTTACTGATTCAAATTTTCATTGCAATAACTTTATATGGAAGATTAAACCTCCTTTGTTTTTGGGAGGAAGAATGGTGAATAGCAAAGATATAGCTGAGCAATAGCAATAACGTAGGCAGGAAATATTAAGGAAATTTTTATTAAAGATGTTAAACATTTTAATAAACAATAGTGGTAGAGCATGCCCAGGCCCAGCAGGTAAAAGTCAACTACCATGAGCGGGGAAAGATGGATCTTCATCGGTGCCATGGGCACCCAGGCCCAGCCAGGATCGCATGTCTCCCCCTCACATCTCTGCTGAGCCTGGGCGGCCATGGCGCCGATGGGGTCCAGCTTTCCTCGCTCATGGTGGCTGACCTTTGCCTGTTGAGCCTGAGAGTGCTCTACCACCTCTACTCAGCCTTTCTAGCTGGCTGCTTCACCTCCTTTGGGCTGGGCGGGTCTGGCAAGAAGTGGCGGCAGCAGCTCGCAGTGGGGCCGAGGTGCAGCAGGTGCACGAGGGGAACACGCACAGGCCAAGGGCAGACCCGCAAGGGAGCCAAGGAGAAGATGACCGGGGTGACCTGCTCTCCATCTGCAAAAACAGACAGTGGGATGGAGTAAGCGTGTCTAGCGGTCTGCATCCCTTGACTTCCCTTCCTCTGTCTGCTCCACTGCCTGTGTACTGCTGCAATAGCAAGCCTAGTGGAGCAGGCTCTGTAGCTGCAGAGTATGCCAGCTGAGGGGCTGGCAGGCTGCAGGGGTGCCAGAAAACATCGGTCCCCGCGCAAAAAGGCTGCGAGTTCATGATGGCCGGTAGTTTCCGGCACCAAATGTCCCAGTGTCGCCTCATGGCGGCAGCACCCCCACTCTGCCCCCTGCGTCACCTCACCTCATCCCACAAGATGAGCTCACTGTCCCACCCACCAGAGGCTCCTGGATTCCCTCCCCAACACCACCTGGCCCATGCGAGTGATGTTGAGCTGGCCATGCCCCCCAGGCGATGCCCAGTCAGTCGTGTCCACCCCAGCCATGCTGTCACGGTGTGATTTATTGCCTGTTACATGTATATGGAGGGAACTGCATCCCTATTCAATATAATGGTTCATTCCTGAGCACATGATTGATATGTTCTTGTACGCATGTGTGCATTCCAATCTCCACTCTATCCTTCTTCTTCTGGCTTCCATTGAGTGAAGTCGCACATTTATATCAGAGATGTAAACAAATGAGAATTTATTGTTTTTGTACCGAAATAAATATTTTAACTTAGACTTTTAAACTGCGGTTTCATTTCTAATGTCTGATGTCCGGGAAAAGATCAAACATCACCTCTGTGAGATTAATTCTCACTCTGTCACATGCTCCCCACCCCCACCCTGGTCCACAAGGACAACCACAATGCTGATGCAGCCTCCAATGAAATCCAGTTAGACACCCCTGCAATAGCATTTAGACATATATACCACTTCACAGTGCTTTACAGCACTCTCTAAGCAATTTACAGAGTCAGCATATTGCCCCCAATAATCTGGGTCCTCATTTACCCAACCTCGGAAGGATGGAAATCTGAGTCAACCTTGAGCCGGTTGCCAAACTTCTGGCAGCTGGCAGTCAGCAGAAGTATACTGCATTCTAACCACTGTGCCACCATGGTTAAAACCTTTATTCTGGTTAAATATTCCATTGAAAAATTAATGAGTAATAATATATGTTTTCTAACTGGTTAATTGTCATTTTACTATTGTTAGAAATAAAGCAGGTTTTTTTTCCAATTCACAAGCAGATCTGTAGATTAAACATGTATTTTATCTAACTCTAGTTGTGTATGCATATGGGTTTTCAGTTGGTATTTTTGGCATGAATGTTTAGTTTGAAAATCTATAAATGATTTAAAGAGAAAGCGTACTTTTTATGAATAGTGATTATCTCAGAGGAGAAAAACTGTGATGTTTGTTAGCCATAGTGTATACTATTCAACATATGCATCTTAAGGTATAGAAAATGTTCCACAAAGTGAACAAAATTATATTAATTGTAGTTTGTCCTTCATAAAACTTAAAATCAATTGGGGACAAAATAAGTTTAGAGATAAATTTGATGAAAATCACATAAAGCAGTTTGTTTGAAAAAAGTAACCTGTATTTTTTTTTTTGTACCTATAATCAACTTTGGTAAGAGAAGTGTCTGAAATTGTCAGAGCGATATAATAGCAATTGTCTCGTGAACTTTTTATCCTGAAAACAATTACTCCAATTTAAACATGAAGTTTCTAATCTTTTCCCTTTTTTTTGCACAATTTCTTCTGTCTCCCCTGTCCCTTCCACTCTAGCTTTCAAGTCCTTTTCAAACATTTTGAAATTTAAAGCACAGCACTTTAGTCATAAAATATTTACAAGTAGAAACTGGATGATATTTCCTCGATCGCCTAATCTTTTGAAGTTCAAACATAACTTACATTTTTTTAAAAATAAGTCCTATTGGGTCTTTGTGAATGCCCCTGGAGACTGTAAATTAGCTATGTCATATTAAGTCATTTCTTTTTCATTATTATGAATATTCTTCTTAGCCATCTACTCCATTTTAGGATACTGGACATTTCTCCATAAGTCTCACTAGATTAGAAGAAGACTTTGCTGAAGGTTCAAAAGAATAAAGATAATTAATAAGAAAAAAATCATTTTAAATTTTAAAGGAATTTCCATTTTAATGGCATGCCTGTAACAAAAAACATGCTACCTCCTCTTCTCCCTAAAAACTTTCATTTTCTGAGTGATTGGCATAATATAGAGAAATATGATTACGGAATAAAAATATGATTTGTAATGATTAAGTGACTAAATACTTCATTTAAATAAAACACAATTTGTAGACCAATTGGCAAAGTCTCCCATAATAAGGTCATCATTTTTTTAGTTGTTAGTTGTCTTTCTTAGTGCAGGAGTATAGGATGCAACCCAGCGGAGTTGGGATGTGGTCTATCTGTTGATAGCTCTTCACCAAGTCTCATGAGCAAGTCATGATTTTATCAAAAACTGCAATGTAAATGTTATCCCTTGTGTACTTAGGTGCAAGCATCATGATGCTTGGATAGAATGGGTGGTTTGTATCATGCCATACAGGTATTCTCAATTTACAACTATTTGTTCAGCAACCATTTGAAATTACAGTTGTGCCGAAAAAAGGGAGTTTTGATCCCTACCCAAAGTTACAACCATTGAAGTGCCCCCAGAATCACCTGATCAGAATTTGGGCACATAGCAATGCCCCCACCTTTACAATTATGGCACTATAACTAACCACAACCTATCCATGGTAGAGCACTGTAACTTCCCCCTACCTATTCTCTCCTTCGACTTACAGCACTGGGTGAAGTAGAGGCTCAGGCCTCCAGCAGTCTCAGCCATCTGCCACCACTCCAGGGCTTCAACCCTAGCATTGCTGCCACCCATTAATTCTTCTTTGCACTGTTTTCCAAGGTGTGTCAATCTTGAGGAATACTGCATTTGCCTCCACTGTCCAGAAAGACCCGAGGATATGCTTTATGCTGCTTACTTTCAAGCATTTTTCTCAAGCTGTAGAGAGGTTGGCATGCCCATACAAGGTAGCTCCCAGTGGGGACATATAGTTCTCAGACTGTTTGCACAGGGCTTCCAAAGCCTTTTTGGAAGTCCCGCAAGAATTCACATCTGACTTTTTGAAGCTTTCTTGTTGTGCTGGCTTCCAGAGCCTTTGGAAGTCTTGTACAACGAGAAAAAAGTTTGGATGGGGAAGAAAGACCACCTTTATTTTATGGTTTTCTTTCTTTGAGTAAAATATAATGCAATTTGGAATTTTGTTTCCAACTTTAGTGCCTCAACTAACAGGTGCAGTTTTTCCCCTATCACCTTAAAGCTGCTCTGAGAAATTACTCTCTTCTGTGGAGTATCCTCCTCTGTCTAATAGAATTAATTTAGAGAAAACTAATCCATCTGTTTAACCTCTTGTGTACCATTTTGGGTAATTTCCAAATCCATGGTGTCTCTTTACTGAGTAACATTATGGAAACATCCAATATGTTAACTCTCTACATGGTCTTAACAACTGCCTTAAGGAAAACAAAGCAAAACAAAACTAATTAAAATAAAAAGTTTTATTAAAATATTCATCTGGGTAAGATTCTCCATGCAATGTAGGAAGAGAGCCGTGTCAGTAATAAAAAAAATCAGAATTCTAGTAGCACATTTTTTGACTAATAAAGTTATTGATTTATACCTTTTATTAAAATTTGTTGATTGGAAATCAAAGGTATTGATTCAGAGGAAATCCTGTGTAATCAGTGTCCTGCAATTGCAGTCAACTGAACATTGTTAAATTTTCCTTGCTAACCTGCTCCAAACACAAATTAGAAGTAGAAGAATATCTCCCTTTCTTTGAGTAAAATATAATGCAGGCTTTCAGGCTTTTATTCTCTGTATGCTTGGAAAAGGTTAGTGTTTGAGGCAAATAGCTATTCAGAGTCACTTGAGATGAGCAGCTATAGAAACTGATAAAATAAATTTTGGATCGAGAAATGGCAGAAAGGAAATGAGAGTATTGTAGAAATTATTGAACTGCCTCAAAGAGCTGATTTTCATTAAATTTAAAGTAAACCCATTCTATTCTCCCTTAGCTAGTTTCATCCATAGGCATTCAAATGGCAAGGGAAGTGTGAGAAAAAAATCATGTATCTTTTAAATCATTATCTATCTCTCTGATATCTTATCCGTCCTTTAAAAAGAGATGGACAAATTTTGTGATGTGATCATAAACTCTGTATCAGAGCTGACGAAATCTATATTGCCAAATTATGATACTTTGTTTTTAAAATAAATAAGCAATAGACTTAAGTTCAGGTTCAAGTTCGTTAGTACACCTTTGTTACTGAAAATATATTCATATAATGTCATATATATAAATTATAAATATATAAATCTATGCATTTTCTATATAAATCTCTAACTTTGTATGTGTTTTTGTATAGTTATATAGATTGATACAAATATAGATATTTGCCAAAGTGGTCCCAATAGTGGTATCATTCAGGCCTGTGATTCCTTAGCTGGGAGAGTGGCTCCAACAGATCCCAGGAACAATATAAGAGAGTCTCTGTCCAGAAGAGTGTAGTGCTAACATACTGGCAGAATCCTCAAACTCCCAAGTCTCTGGTTGAGGACCCAAAATTGACATACTGTATATCAAATTAGGAGTGAGAAGGGATTTGGCAAAATAATAATAATAGTAAATATTTTTATATAATTTTATTTATAATTTTTTTCTTTAACATCCATAAGTGCTTAGTGAACAGTGTCTGTCTGGGTCAATGTACTTTATACACAATACTAATAACAACAACAATAATAATAATACTGTTTAGGTATACATAATAGTAATCTTTCAACTTCTAACATTTACATAGTAATTATAATATATTCTATTATATATTAGTATAAATACGGTAATACTATTTTCCCAATTTCTATCTCTATTTTCTAACCCTTGAAGCAATTGCCGTATTAAGAAATATTCTATATTTATCCATCATCTTTTGTCCTTTTTAATATTTCAACTCTTATTGACTATTTGATAAATCTCCCATACTCCTCTCTTGGGATCTTGTATCTCGTTACATCCCTCATATTTAGTCTAAGTATTTCATCTATCTCAACATCTGTCTCTTGCTGTTGAGTCTCTAGAGCACCAATCAGTAACTCTTTCATCACTTCTAGGAGATCTTTCTCTTTATCCTCTTCTATATTTTGACCTCTTAAAGAGTAATCTACCTGTTGCATTTTAGGAATTTTTACTGTCCCTTCCATAACTTTATCTGCTTGTGACATTTGATGATTTATCTCCTCTATTCTTTCCTCAGCTCCTTCTGATCTCTCCTCTACTTTCTGGATTTTTTGTTCATCTTTCATTGTCATTTGCTGAGAGTTTTCTAGTCTCATATCTGTATCATGCATCAGTGTCATCATTTCCTTATGATTTCTTGTCATAGTTTCTTGAATACATTGAAGTATCAATGTATGTTTTTGAAATATATTTGTTTTTTCTTGTTGAAACATTTTGCATTAATTTAATGAGCTAAAAATTACTCAATACTTGACCAAAATCCCAATGTCCCAATTGTACAAAAACATAAAAAGCAATATTAGTCAAATTTGCTCAGTTGCAGAACTGTTACTCAAAATTCACAATTTTTATAGTCCCCAAAGTCTTCCAATTTGTTCCCTCTAAGTTATCCAAATTTGTAAATCTTGTTTAATTTTTCTTCTTTCGCCTTGTAGAATGTTCTATCAGATAGTATTGATAATCCAGAATGGCCCACCAAAGTTCCCCAAATCTCATTAATCCACAGAGTTAAGTGTTCAGTTTCAAGGGTAATGCTTGTTAATTATAATCCACATTGCCTTAAAAATCTTCAAATGGCTCACCAGTTACTCCCAAGCAGCCAGAAAGCAAGTAAATATGGAACAACAAAAAAGGACTTCCAGGTGTTGTTTGACTTTCACTGTTTTCTTTCTTCTGCTTTGTTTCCCTTGTGTTATCAAACCTCATAGTCTGTCAAGAACTTTTCCCACGATATAATAGTATAATATCTTTTTTCACCAATACGTGGCATCCCAGCTCTAAGTTCCAGCATTAAACGAAGCGCACGTATAACAGCTGAGTGTCAAAAAACCCCACACCATTTTTCTTTATACAATTTCTTCCCATAGTCAGACAAATTATCCACAAATTAGGTCACTTTTCACAATACTACCTGTTCCAGTCCTGTCTTTCTATATTTTAAAACTTTGTAGTCTTCCATTAAAGTTTATTTCTCTTTAGGGTCTGTAGTCTGTCTCTGTGTGTTATCTCGCCGCTTTCTCAACGTTTTGGAGAGTCTTTCTTTTTAAAAAATCTTTTATTTGGGTTTAAGTCTCTAATATAGATGTTGAAAATCATCTCACCTAGTTCCAATCCTCTGGAAGGTTGCAAATGACAATCCTTGGAGCCTGGGATCTGCAACAATTGTAAATATATGCTGGTTATCAAGCATCAAAGTTTGATCATGTGACTATACAGATGCTGAAACTGTCATAAGTATGATAACTCATCACAAGTCACTTTTTTCAGTGCCATTGTAACTTTGAACAATCATTAAATGAATGGTGGTAAGTCAAGGACTACCTGGATTTTCGTATGACTGCAGTAAGATGTAATTCTGTGATTTCATCAGTTTCCCCATTATCTTTTTGGTCTGCTTTAAGAAGTTTTTATCCAATTTTTTTTATTTTAACCAGTTTTTGTTTCATATATCTTCAGTTTAATCTACCTGAATTTATTTTAATGCTGAAATGTTTGTATTTTTTGAAAAAAAAGCTACTTATTTTTAAGAAAATACAAACAGCAAAAAAGGTATAAAATAAATCATTTGCCATTACATGGAAATTGGTCACTAGAGATTAAATGAGTTTTACAAACACAGACTGTAATCTATAATTCAGTATGTGATCAGTATTTGATTTCAATTCTGATTTCCTCCAACATATTTAGCTACTTGCTCCAAATTATCCAGGTAGAATTAAAATAACATTGCCTCCAAAGTTTTAAATGGATATTTGCAACACTATCATCATGTTTATAGTAAAAGTAAACATTAAATTTAAACAGTAAAAAGAACAGTCAGTGTTTAAATACAAAATATCCTCTCTGTTATCTTTACCCTGGTCACAGTTGACATGCAGATGACATTTTTTCTTTTTTATGCTTTGGGAGGAAAGAAATTCATCCAAGTCAATTTAAGTTTTGCTTGTTCTCTTTAAATATTTAATTACTTAAATTTTTTGGAACAACAAAACAAACATTCATCAAGTGAAACTAAACCTGTCACCCTCAGATCCCTACATCTGTTGTTATCCTGCTGTTTTCTTGCATAATTCAGTTTAATACATTTAAAGTGTACTCTTCATTAACATTCTTAACATTCACTTACATGGTGAGTTTACATTGTAGAGAAGGGTAGGGAGCCAGGCAAGGAGATGAAATGAAAAAGTATGACTTTTGTCCTTGTTTACCTTTCTGTCTGTACAATGTTGTTTGTTTTAATATTTCTTTCAATATTGACAGTCCTACCTAAATGTTGAAATCCATCTGTCTCTAAAATGAATAATTTTTCAAATGTCATCAGACATTTCGTTCCAGATGTTATCTTTCCCTTAAGTCTTTGCTCTCTTTGTTACAATATGGTTTTGGTACTCTTTCTGTCAGCATCATATATGAACAACAAAGGGCTGATGTGTCAATCCATGAATCAGTCTGTGGCTGTAATACCACAGTTGCAAATAACCATAGACAGTATTGTAAGTACCTGCTCTGCAGAATGATAAGTCTCAAGAGACCAGCAGAGTTCTAGTGATTGCTCAGTTTGACCAATTTATTATATAAACCAGACAAAACAAACTCAATGCTCGCTGGCCAGATTCAGCCCATGATGTGATTAAATCTGGCCCATAGGGCCGCATTGGAACAGCAAGGGTCTGGCCCCCCCATGGCCTTGGCCTGGTCCGGTGTAGCCAGGCACTCTCCCTGGGCATATGCACAGGAGGTGGCGAGCATGCGAGGGTTGGCAGTGCCTGACAACAGCTGCAGCTCATTGGCCTTACCTCACCCTGTCCAGCCCCATCCTGCCTTGCCTCGCCCCACCTGGCCTTGCAGAAGTGATCGCAGGGGAGCAGGGCGAGCCAAGCAACTTGCAGCGGTGGCGGTGTACTGAATCTCGGGAGAGTGACACCGAGCAAGCAGCGGAGGCTTTTGAGCAATAACTACATGTTAGACATTTTAGATTCAGCTCTGCCTTTTCCTTCTGGAGATAAAACTGTGTTAGGAGAGCTCTCCTACCATATAAATGGGGCAAGCCATTGCTGCCATATTTGGGGATCTGTGTGGCACCCATGCTGCTGAGGGAGAACAAAGCCGCAGGCAGGCAGGTAGACAGGGCAGGCTTCGGACTAATTTTCTACCCAGAAACAATTCAGAGGTTTCATTTAGATTTTCTCCCCACCAACACCCCTGCAAAATGATTCTGGTGGTGTGCACGAGTAGTGCAGGGAGGGGGAATGTAAATGAAGTATCTGAATTGTTTCTGGGTAGAAAATTAGTCCGAAGCTTGCCCTTCATCTTTGCTCTCCCTCAGCAACATGGGTGCCACACAGATCCCCAAATACGGCAGCAATGGCTTGCCCCATTTTAATGGTAGGAGAGCTCGCCTAACACAGTTTTATCTCCAGAAGACAAGGGCAGAGCTGCCTCTAAAGCTTCCAACCTGTAGTTATTCTTCAAAAGCCTCTGCTGCTTGCCTCCCGCCCCACAATCACTTTTGCATGCTGCTGCTGAAAGTTGCTTGGTGCCCCCCTGCGATTGCTTCTGCGAATCCAGCTGAGGTGAGATGTGGCATGGAGAGGGTGGACAGGGGGATCGGGGAGAGGCCAACAAGTTGCAGCTGCTGCCAGGCACCACCAGCCCCCCTGAGCTCGCTACCTCCTATGTGCGTGCCCAGTGGAAGTGGTGGGATGGGCCAGGGCCACAGGGTCCAACACCTCACCATTTTCAGGGTGGTCCCTAGGTTCAATCTAACTGTATCTTGGGCCAGATGTGACCTGGAGACCTTAAATTTGACATGTCTGAGTTAGCCAGTGCGACTTGTTCCATCCCGACCCAGCTGCACCCAGTGAGCGGCGTGGAGCTGGCCACGGCCATCTGGCCGCTGTGAGTCGTCATAGTCTTAGATGCAACTGACCCTTTGGGGGAAACCATAATGCTGATGCGGGTCTCAATGAAATGGAGTTTGACACCCCTGATCTAAACCTTTGTTTGTCCTGTTTTCTTCTTAACTACCTATTTTCAAACCTAAAGCAGCAATAGTAAAGGTAGTCTTTGACTTACAACCACAATTGAGTCCAGAATTTATGTTGCTATGTGAGAAATTTGTTAAATGAGTTAAATTTTACATCTTTTTTGCCACATTTGTTAAGTGAATCATTGCAGTTGTTAAATTAAGTTGTTAAGTGAATCTGGCTTTCCCATTGACTTTACTTGTCAGAAAATTGCAAAAGAGGATCACATGACCCCGGGACCCTGCAACCGTCATAAATATGAACCAGTTGTCAAGCACCCGAATGTAAATAATATGACCATGGGGATGCTGAAATGGTTGCAACTGTGAAAAATGATCATATTTAATTTTTTTTCAATGCCATTGTAACTTCGAATGGTCACTAAATGAACTGTTGTAAGTTGAAGACTACATGTATACCATTATATTAATGTAAAATCTGGATTTTTCCAATACAAAATACAGTCTAGCAAGTATAGGGCATTGCAATAAATTTTCCCTTTTTCTTAAATTTTAATTATATAATCTAGTGATATATCATAGTCCAGTAGACTTCAGCTGGTGCAAAATGCGGCTGCACGTGCTGTGGTGGGTGTGCCAAGGTACACCCACGTGACACCTGTACTCCGCCAGCTGCACTGGTTGCCCATCGGTCTCCGGGTCCAATTCAAGGTGTTGATCACCATCTTTAAAGCCCTTCATGGCTTAGGACCAGGTTATCTCCGGGACCGCATTCTGCCTCACACTTCCCTTCGACCAGTTAGGGCCCACAGAGTTGGCCTCCTCCAGGTCCCATCGGCTAAGCAATGTCGCCTGGCGGGCCCTAGGGGGAAAGCCTTCTCTGTGGCAGGCCCCGTGCTCTGGAACCAACTTCCCCCAGAGACCCGAACTATCCCCACCCTACTGGCCTTCCGGAAAGCTGTTAAGACATGGCTTTTCCTGCAGGCAGGGGGTGGAGCGTAATCCATCTGAGCTCACCCCCAAGTATGTATGAAGTCGAATTGATTAAATGTTTTTAAGATTATGGTTTTTTAATTTTTATATTTGTTTTAAATGCTTATATTGGTTTCTTGTATTTTTACTGTTGTACGCCGCCCGGAGTCCTTCGGGAGTTGGGCGGCATATAAGAAATACCAATAAATAAATAAATAAATAAATAAATAGAGTGATGCAGTTCTCCAAAACTTCAGATATTTTTGATGTTTGGTTTCCTTCCTTCTGGTCAGATCCAATCAATTTTCAGATTTGCGCTTTTTTGGGGGGGGTCCTGTCTGGCTTTCTCTGCATACCAAATTTCTGTTCTGTTTTCAGAGAGTTATCTTGCTGGTGAAAAGAAAAGCAGATGGGCAGAATCTGAATCCCATTTGCATAATTTCTTTTGAACTTTTTTTTATTGGGAAGAATAAAAATACAAAATGCATGTAATCATATCAGGTCTATAGACAGACAGAAGGAAAAGTTGGAAATAAACCAAGCCTTTTCTCTTCTCCCCTTAATTTCTGAAAGTTATTTTAAAGAAGAAGAACTTATTTCCTTCTACTTCTTGTCCTGCTCCAAACTTTTTTGTGGCTCCAGATTTAGATCATGCTGTTTCCCATTATCATCTGGGAGAAGGGTCTTTCCTATGTAACAAAGAAATACCACTGGTATCCATTAGGGTGTTTTTTACACATCTTTTTGCTAGCTTTCCTTACAGCTGCTGATGCTTTTCTGTAATATCAGAAACTATAAGGATTCACAATATCATAGTTACTGCCAGTATTTCATCAAGAAGGTCCCTCTGCCTTTTGGGATCCTAGTCTCTGAAATTTTAAGAGTTTTGCATTTTCAGCCATAAATTATTCATAAATAAAGTGTAAGACTTTATTTTTTTCTACATTGAATTTCATTTTGTTAGATAGTATTCAAGTCTGTCAAGATCCATCTGGATATTGAGCCTATCATCTAGGGCAGGGGTCTGGAACCTTAAACACTCAAAGAGCCATTTGGACCCATTTCCCACAGGAAAAAAAACCACCAGGAGCCACAAAACCTGGGTGGGCATGGCCAATTCAACATTACTCACTCCCAGTCACATGACCCCCCTAGCCACGCCTACTCAGCTGGTCATTAGGACAGAGAACCAGGAACCACAAAACCCTTCTCCTTCCCCCCCTCTCTCTCTGTCCCTCGCTCCCTCTCTCTGTTTCTATGTCTCTTTCCCCCTTTCCCTGTATCTCTCTCTCCCTCTCTCCCTCTCTATCTTCCCCTCTCTGTCCCACTCTCTGTGTCTCTCTTTCCCCTCCCTATCTCCCCCTCTCTCTGTGTGTCTCTCTCCCCCTCTCTCCCCCTCTCACTTTCTCTCTATCTCTCTCACCCCCTCTCCCTCTCTATCTTCCCCTCTCTCCCCCCTCTTCCCCCTCTCTCCCCCTCTCTCTGTATCTCTCTCCCCATCTCCCTGTATCTCTCTCTCCATCTCTATCTTCCCCTCTCCTTGTATCTCTCTCTCTGCCTCTCCCTCTCTATCTTCCCTCTCTCTTCCCCCTCTCTCTGTATCTGTCTCTCTCTTCCCCTCTCCCTATCTCTCCCCCTCTCTATGTATCTCTCTATGTCTCTCCCCCCTCTCCCTCTCTATCTCCCCCTCTCTGTGTATCTTTGTGTGTGTGTGTGTGTGTGTGTGTGTGTGTGTGTGTGTCTATGTCTGTCTGTCTCTCTCTGTCTCTCTCTAGCTCTATCTGTATCTCTCTCTCTCTGAGTCTGAGTCTGTGTCTCTTCTCACTCTCTCGGAAAGCCTAGCGAGCTCTCTGTGGGGCTCTTCGCTACTTCTTTTCTTTCTTCTTTTTGGAAATCCAGCCTGGCTGGATGAGCGTGAACTGCAGTGGAGGCTTCCCTTCGGGCGACCCTCCTCCTCTTTCTCCTCTCGCGACTCCCTGGCCGGCTGTGGTGGGGCCGGGAGTGTGCACACAAGTGGGAGACCCTCCTCAAGCGAGGGGCCACCCTCCTTGTGTGTGCCTTTGCTGTGCTTTGGCCAAGCCCACCCGCTCGCTTGAGGAGGGTCTCCCTGCTCATGCGCACAAGTTTCCAAACAGAAGAAAGAAAAGGAGTAGCGAAGAGTCCCAAGGAGAGCTCGCCAGCTTGGCCAGCCACGGCTTTCCTGACCACCAGGGTGGGCGTGTGAGGTTCAGCGGGGCCAGCCCCCTTTTCCCGCTGTCCTGAGCTTCTTAAAGCCATGGCTGGGCACTGTAGGCCCATCCCCCTTTCCATCGTCCCCTCCTACGGATCCCATTCCCACCCCACCAGCCCTCATGTTAGCGAAGCCGCCGTCAGTCACGGCCGGGTTGTGTCTCGGGTTGGAGAGCAGGTTGCGTGTCTCCCCAAGCAATCGAGGCATGCCCAGCACCAACAAGGGCCGGAAGAAGCTCCAGCAAGAGTGAGGTGCTGGAGAATCATCCCCGGCCACTTCTCCATCCTCTGGTGTCGCCCTTACCTTCTCAGATCAGGCAAGGAGTGACAGGGAGGGGAGGGGCCAGCCAGTGATGGGACAGGGAGCTGCAGCAGAAGGCCCAAAGAGCTGCAAGCGGCTCTGGAGCTGTGGATTGCTGACACCCGATCTAGGGTGTTGGCTATTCGTGCCAGCTTAGTGTCATCTGCAAATGGAATGGGAAGTTTAGACATGGACTCTTGGCCACAGCCCATTTAGAGCCAGCTTTCCTCTTCTGCTGGCCCTCCCCTGGCCATTCTCCACAGCCAATGGCTCTCCGCCCCTCGCCCTTTGTCCCTGCCCAGTCACCCAAACACACTTTGACCCAGGCCTTTGGCTGCATGGGACAAATAGCCCCCAGGCAATCGGGTGGCAGGCAGAAGCAATGGTGCTGCGGGGGCAGCATGTGATGCAAGATTTTTTTTTAAAGTACTGTGGCTGCTCTGCAAGTTTTAGAGCCTTGCAGATCTGTCACCAGGAGCGGAGAGAGGGGGAGTAGCAGCCACCAGGGTCACTGGGGGGCAGACAGGCAAGAATGTGTTGGGGGGCACCTGGAAGGGAGAGAGGGGTGCCTCAAGGGGGCTTCACAAAGACAGCTTGGCTTGCAACTAAGTCAGCTCCAATAAAAGAAGAAAGGAGGAACAAGGCCAGCTCATCTTCTGGCATTGCAGGGGAGCTGGGAGGGTCGTGCAGGCAAGCAGCAAAGCTGGCGCTGTTTCTGCAATTGCAGGGGGCTGCAGGAGTCACGCAGCAAGGCCGACGCGTCTTCTGGCATTGTGGGGGGAGTGGCTGGCGAGGACCATGGAAGAGCTTAAAACTTTCCAGGCTAAGACATATGTGGACAATAAAAATTCCTATTTCAAATGGAACGAATTCAAATCCCAGATTTAAAAAATTGCAGGATAGACAAAGAACAATTATAGCAATAGATTTACACAAATAGGAAAATAAAAAGAATAACATGCAACATTTTAAAAAAGTTATGGACTAACTTTTTACATTCTCATGATTTATTATACTGTAGAACAAGCTTTCTGACATGGATGGCAAAATGGATAAATTTTTTTCCTAACAGTAAGAATAGTAATCCTATAAAGTCCGGTTTAGCCAATAAACTTCATATATATCTATATGTATATATCATCTGTATATATCTATCTATCTATCTATATATATCTTATATATATCTATATCTATCTATCTATCTATCTATCTATCTATCTATCTATCTATCTATCTATCTATCTATCTATATCTATCTATAAATAAATAAATAGATAAATAAATAAATAAATAAATAAATAAATAAATAAATAAATAAATAAATAAATAAATAAATAAATAAATAAATGAAAGCAAAAATCTGAAGGAACATAGTTTAAGGATAAGTTTAATAAAACATTGGAATTCCTTAAAAGCAAGGATAAATCCAATGAATTCACCATTAGTATCACCCCCTTTTTTTAATCTCAACAACAATTACAGTAAGATCTAATCTCATATGCCAATATGATATAAATGGACTCTAGAAAAAGATTAAAGACTAAAAATATTTGCTTAATGAAGGTAGGACTATGCTATGATATTTGCCAAAAATAAGAAAGCTATCTTAGAGAAAAAGAAGGCACCTCCAAGATAGAGGTAAGAATTGTGCATATTTAAAAATTGTTAGTTTGACACAGCACTAGCATAAGTTAAAAATTTATGATAAAATGGGTGCAAAACGTTAAAAAGTAATAATAGTGAAACAACGAATTGGTATGAAAAGTTCTAAGATGGTATATAACTTTATCAACGATTGCCAAATGGGCATATCTTACAACACAAATATTAGACATCCATAACAAAGGTGGGATATTTTATTCTATGTGCACTTCAGTTTTATGGTAGTTTGGACCAGTAGTTGTAATCTTACAATTTACAAAACATTGAAAGACAACAATTCATAATTATTGCAGATTTTTATTGCATTTTGCCTCTGAATACACTGATTACTCAGAATTATGCAGATCTCTTTCCACTAACTTTGCTCCCCACCACTCTCTTCTCTCCTTAATGATCAACTTAACAAATTTGGAAAGCTGCTTCTGTGCATCCAACTACTTCGTTTCTTATATACTATATATCTGTAGATAATACGTAAGATAAGCAACTGCCAAGATATTCATTTAAATAATGAAAAGGTAATCTTCACTCAATAATATAATCCTGAAGTCTGATTGAATAAAAAAAACTTTCAAGGCAAAATGTAAATATAAGGCTGGCCAATAATTTGCTTATGATAAAAATCGAAATATGATTTCATTCAAATATATTTCATTGTGTGAAAGAATAAAATGCAAGATTACCATAAATATGAATAGTTAGATATGTCATTTATTTCGATAGCAGACCCTAATTTCACACACACACACACACACACACACACACACACACACTTCTTAACTGCCCATCTCCCCCCAGAGAGAGGCTCTGGGCAGTGCACAATTCAATCATACATTTTTATGCTGAGAATATGCTTTAAAGCAGGGGTCCCCAACCTATGGCCCATTAGTTGCTTTGAGGGGTTTGCAACTGGGCCATGGGAACAGCCGGTGAGTGTGCATGCACACATGTGCATCCTCACTTGCGTGAGTAGCGAGTGAGCACATGCACATGCTCCATTTGCATAAGTGGCAGGTGCACATACACACCACTTAAGCAAATAGAGCTGAGTGAGCATCTGTGCATGTTTGCCGGACACTTGCATGAACCATACACCCCCACCCACGCTGGTCTGCAAAACCAGAAGCTTTGGGGAACTCTCCTTTAAAGCAAAGTTGCAAAATTGAAATACAAGGTATATAACAACATTAATATAATTATCAGTGCAATTACATCTTGAGAAAATGTTTAGATAATTTGTAACGTGAAGTGTCTAAATGTAGATGAAGATACTAACTCACTGGTTTTATTATTCCCAGACTGCTACATTTTAAGAACTGGAAACTAGACACAGGATCACTTGTTCAATTCTATACCTTCTACTTCTTTCCTTGGTTACTTATATCCCATTTTAATTAAGCTTTAATTAAGTTAGGCATAACACCCTAAAAAGAAAATTGTGATACAATGTGAGTTTCTTAACCTTAATGCACAGCTTGAAGTCGCCCCCCCCCAAAAAAAACCCCTGTTTACTACCATTTTTGAAGTAATTGCTGGCTGCAGTTTAATTAAGGATATAAGCACTCAGGAGGTACGGGACATGAATGGACAGTATAGTCCCAGATGCTAAATTATATTTAGCAAGCTACAAGTGGTAGGCTAGAATTGATCCACTGGGAAGTTTAAATAGGCTCTTCAACTTAGCTTTATTAACACAATTTCTAGGAATGGACTAAAACAAATTTTCTACAAATCATTTTTTTTTAAATCTGCAGATTTTTTCCTCAATTCAATTTACCAGGGAATTACAAGTTTTACTTTTACAAAAAGAACCAAACAAAATTATTATCCATCTGCAAAAACCATATTACATTAATTTTATTTTGACTTTGTCTTTCAAGCACAAAACTATATTTATGTGCCACATAACTAACAAATGGAGAAACTGTCAAATAAATAGTCAGAGCATTTGCAGCATGACTAGTATTAGGAGACAACCCAGGCACAAAACACAGCACTTCAGAGCCTTAGACATTCAACAGTGGTTTATATACAAGATATATTCAGAACTATACGTGGCAGGCAAATACCTGACAATCAATCAATCTACTTCTTATCCCTTCACGGAGAATACAGCAATGGATACCCGACACAAGGAGAGAATGAGAATACACGAGGAGAAATACGCCCTCTCCTGGCAGCTTTATATAACCACCTCTTAAAGTGGTAAAAACCTTTGTGGACCCCTTTTGTATTGTACAACCGGCAATACCACTGCTGATTCATCTTCATTGCATCAGCCTTACATTGCATCAGCTTTACAGTTGCATCAGCTTTACAGCTGGCAGCTCTTAAATCTCAATACCTTAACATAAATGCCACTTGGCTCTCAATGACTCCAATCAGCTAAAGCAGCAGATAAGATTTTTTTTTAAAAGCAAGTACCTTTCCCATGAACCAGGAGGGGGAGGGATTGTCAGAAAGGTAAGACCTTTCATTTGAAGCCCATATAGAATGTTGGAGAGCCAGATTGAAATGCCCACCAAAATACAAAAGGCACTGACCTGTAAGGTTCTGCCTCTCCCTCCTGTTCAAGAAAGCATGGTCTCTTCAAACTTTAGCATTTCAAAAGGAAACTTTTATTGAAAGGAAGTGAAAGCAAGACAATGCAAAGCAGGGTCTGAGTTCCCTGCAGGCAATTCCATTAGGATAAAGTGGTTGGAAACCCCTCCTCTAAGTTTGATGTTGAATGAGCCAATCCACAGGTGCGAAGATGTTGTGGAAACGGTCGTCCTGAGAAAGAGATGAGCCGTTCCCATGCACTTCTTCTGTGAGGCTTCCAAACTGAGAGGAAACAGATGGCCCTCCCCTCTTGTACATCCCCTAAGGTAAATCAAAGCACAGAGCAGAATAGGTGACAGGGTAAAAGTTATAAAGTAGGAAATTACAGGATACATAGGAAAACAGGTTGAGAGCAATAAGTGAGTAAAAGAATCCGGGGTACCCTCCCCACTTGAATAGCCGTATCATGATAGAGATCTGACATTGACTTTGGACCTGCTATTACTTCCCAAACAAATTTGGAGTCCACAAATTTGTTGTTATATGAAGGGAAAATATTCTGCAGGAAAGGCAGAAACTAATGCTATGAAGCGACATTAATTAGACTAGCTGTAAAAAAAATGTGCCAGAATTGTTTTTAATTGCTGAGCATTTAAAGATTGGACAGGTGAACTGGTTACGTTCATTGTTTCCATGTTTAAATTTTCATTCTTCAATCTTCATTCTTTCCATCTGGTTTTTTAAAATGATGAGTTTTTAGTATGCTTATTAAAAATGAACCAAATTCATTTCTCATATTTCCTATTTTCTAGCTTTTATTTCACATGAGGCTTTCCTCATGAATAATAAATTAGGCATTTTATCTGCTCTTTCAGCAATAAGGATGTTAAGTTAAATCATTATGTTTCTCTATCAAGAATAATGAGTATAATGGCAAAAGTATATTCTGTTGTTTGAGTGAAAGAAATTAAATGACTGTGATGGCAATTCAATTCAGATTCAAGTGAAGAGTGGGCAATGGGAAACAGTTGTCACTCTCATCTTTGTTCTTTTGACTTACCATCAGTCTGTAGATGAAGAATGTGGAATATGACTATTATGTGAATAATTCCCAAAGTAGAAAGTGAACTTTCTCCATTGCTTCTTATCCCATATTACTAGGTATAATCTGACACATGAAACACAGTTTGTCTGAAGTTATTTACAATACTTGCTCTTTGTGCCAATGTGATTCATGCACGCATCTCAGATTAATGTCTGAATTGGAAGTCAAATACTCACCTGATGTTTTAATTCTCTGTAGGTTGTGATGCAAGTTTTATCAACCAAGTAATATTTATTTTTATTGCTTTATAATTAATAACATAAAAGACAGAAGAAAAGCACAAAGATGATAGTGACAGTGACACGTTATCAAAAAAAAGAAAAAACACATAAAAGTGCTGAACAAAAAAGTAAAAATAAAGTTACAATGCTATATAGTTGTCTAATGCAAATATTTAATACATACATACACACACACACATATATGTGTGTGTGTGTGTGTGTGTGTGTGTGTGTCTTTGGGTATTCGGGTTTTCTCCCGCGTGAAATTGGAAGTGTCTTGGCGACGTTTCGATGAAGTCAAAACGTTTCGAAACGTTGCCAAGACACTTCCAATTTCACGCGGGAGAAAACCTGAATACCCAAAGATATATATATATATATATATATATATATATATATATATATATATATATATATATATATATATATATATATATATATATATATATATATATATATATATATATATATATATATATATATATATATATATATATATATATATATATATATATATATATATATATATATATAAAAGCAATAGACATCACGATATCCGGAACATTTAAAAATGTATTTAAAACTAATATTTAAAAAGAATTGTCCTAAAAATGCGAGTTATATGCATAGAAATACATATATTTGTATACATATACTATACATATGCATACACACACACAAACACACACACACCTATATTTGTTTAACCTACTATATTCTGTATGAATCCGTTCCAGTTTCTTAGAACTGATTCATACAAATTCTATGTCTATAGGCTGCTCATTGGTGACAAGTGCAGTCAAAGCCAGTGTGGTAGTGTTAAGCCTCAGACTAGAAAGTGGAAGAACATGAATTCAATTCCCATCTTAGCTATGAAAGCCAGCTGAGTGACCTTTGACCAGTCATTCTCTCTTAGTCCAACTCACCTCACAGGGTTGTTGTGGGAAAAATAGGAGGAGGAAGGTGTGTTGGATATGTTTGCAACTTGGAGTTATTTGTAAAAATGATAAAGGCAGGATACAAATAAATAAATAAAAATCCATTGAGTGAAAGGGGCCATGAATTTATCTTTCCAGTGCTTCAATATTAGTTCTTTGAACATATTAAAAATATGAAGAATCCATTTACATTCTCAAGTTATGAAGTTCTGAATAGTAGGTATATAATTAAAAAAAAATATTACCCACCGAAAAGTTTAACTTTTGTCACAGAATTATATTTATATAATCCAATACATTCTCCTAAAAGTTAGTAGGTGTAAGACGTAAGTGAAGCATTATCCTAATTATATTTTCAACAAAGTACTGGTTTTGATCATCCTTTTTCTATATGAACGAAAGGGAGACCAATAAATCCTGATTTTCATTTTGTACTATAAGGTATAATTTTATGTCCATTTATATTTCTATAGAATTTAATTTAATTTAATTCCAGCTTGGCGGACCAGTCTGGCACAGGGTGGGCATGTGATTGGCAGGTGCACTTGCACCCACACAGCTCCATTTGTGCAAGCACAGGGCACCACCCTCCACTTGTGTGAGTGGCAGGCACTTGCAATCACGTGTGAAGCACCACTCACTTGAGCGGAGGGCACTTGAATGGAGGGTGCTTGCACTCATGCTAAGTTCCATTCTCACAAGCTCCCACTACTCATACAAGTGGAACTTCACATGCACCACTTGCTCATCTCTCCCGCGGCCCTATAGTGGGCTGCAACCTGGGTGTTGGGGACTCCTGATCTAGGCAATATAAAAAAAGGTAAAGGAGTCCCTGCAGATTTTACTTTGCTAGTTGTTAATGACTATAGGAGGCAGCATTCATCTCCATTTCAAGACCAATATGACATCACAGAGCATTGTTACTTCCCCACTGAAGTCATACCTATTTATCTCCTCACACTTGCATGCTAAAAGTTAGTAGGTGTAAGACGTAAGTGAAGCATTATCCTAATTATATTTTCAACAAAGTACTGGTTTTGATCATCCTTTTTCTATATGAACGAAAGGGAGACCAATAAATCCTGATTTTCATTTTGTACTATAAGGTATAATTTTATGTCCATTTATATTTCTATAGAATTTAATTTAATTTAATTCCAGCTTGGCGGACCAGTCTGGCACAGGGTGGGCATGTGATTGGCAGGTGCACTTGCACCCACACAGCTCCATTTGTGCAAGCACAGGGCACCACCCTCCACTTGTGTGAGTGGCAGGCACTTGCAATCACGTGTGAAGCACCACTCACTTGAGCGGAGGGCACTTGAATGGAGGGTGCTTGCACTCATGCTAAGTTCCATTCTCACAAGCTCCCACTACTCATACAAGTGGAACTTCACATGCACCACTTGCTCATCTCTCCCGCGGCCCTATAGTGGGCTGCAACCTGGGTGTTGGGGACTCCTGATCTAGGCAATATAAAAAAAGGTAAAGGAGTCCCTGCAGATTTTACTTTGCTAGTTGTTAATGACTATAGGAGGCAGCATTCATCTCCATTTCAAGACCAATATGACATCACAGAGCATTGTTACTTCCCCACTGAAGTCATACCTATTTATCTCCTCACACTTGCATGCTTCTGAACTGCTAGATTGGCAGGACCTAGGGCGAGGATGGGAGCTCACCCCATCATGTGGCCTTCAAGTCTCAAACCTGGGCTGCCTGCTTTCTAGCTGAAAGTCCAGTATCTTATCCACTGAGCCAACGCACCACCCATCTAGACAATATAGAAATCTTTATTCCATTTATTTCATAACTTCTCCATATCAAATTGGTTTATGATAACATAAATCTATAGAAACTATCTATTGAATATCTATAAAGGATTTTTTTTTAGTTTTAAAGGCTTTGACAAGTAGTCCAGTGTTTATAAATTTATTTTTATTTTGTTTTATTTATCACATTTTAAAACCACCCATCTTTTTCACAGAGGGATTCTGGGCAGTTAATTTTAAAAGTTTAAGAGAAATCACATTTTTACATAGATAATAAAATACTATTTTAGAATATAATTCTATTTAATATATTTATGTAGGATGGAGTTATATAGAAATAAGGAGTAAAAATAAAATTAATGAAGTAGTTTAATACATATATCATGTACATTCATATTCAGAAATATAAGACTGGGTAGACAAATGTGCATTATACTGATCATATATTTTGTTTCTAACATCTAATCAAATATTGACCTGATTTCTATTTTATTGTTAAATCAGAGTTTATTTTAAATATGATTTGTTGAATAAGCCATATTGACTTGATTCACAATTATAATAGGCTCTCCCCCATGGGGGAGAGCCTTCTCTGTGGGAGCTCCGTCTCTGTGGGAGTTCAGTCTCTGTGGAACCAACTACCGCCAGAGATCTGGATTATCCCCACCTTGCTGGCCTTCCGTAAGGCTGTGAAAACATGGCTCTTCCGACAGGCGTGGGAATAGAGACCAGCGAGATTTGATATGGTCTCCCCATGTACGAATGATGGTAAATATTTTTAATTCTTTATATGTATTTTTAACTTTTCTTACTATTGTTTTTATTGATTGTTCATTTTGTCATGTTGTACGCCGCCCAGAGTCTTGCGGGAGTTGGATGGCCTATAACCGTGGTGGCGAACCTATGGCACGCGTGCCACAGGTGGCACGCGGAGCCATTTCGCCTGGCACGCCACGGGTCCGTCACTCTACTTCCAGGTTTCTGGCGCGCATGCGCAGAGCTACCCAAAACCCGAAACCGAAACTGAACTTGCTCTATTGTGCAATTGGAGCGGCGAGGTGAAGGCGCAGGCAGAATGGAGGTGGGGAGCTGCGCGGCGCTCGTAAGGCTGGTGCTTCAGCCACAGCAGTAGCCAGCCGCCGCCGCCTGCACGGGGGGCTTTCTTTCAGTCCGCCCGGGCCGTCGCCTTCCACCTCACCCTCCTCTCCAGTGCCTCGCAGCCAAGGCGGGCAGCCACCATGGAACCGGGACAGAAGCAGCTGTAAGGGAGAAGCGGAGCCCCCCTCCCCAGCCTCCCGAGAGAGAAGACGACAGAGAGCGAGAGCGAGAGCGGCTCGCCCCCAACCTTCCTCCTCGCTCCGCCACGCAGAGAGGCCCCCGCTCCGTGAGGTAATTGTCCAGGGCCATTTTAATGCTTGGAAAACGGGTGTGTGTCTGTGCTTGGTGCTCGAGGCTGGGGGCGAGATTGAGCGAATGGCCGGGTGGGTTCCCTTTCAGGGAGGGGGGAGGCGGTTTTTTAACCCGCGGAGAGATTTGCTCCTGTTGGCCAGGAGGATCTCTCCCTCCTTTCCCTCATCCGGATTCCATTTCTTCTCCCCCCACCCAGCCGCCTTTCTTTGGTTTTGGTCCTTAGGGGTTCCTGGGTGGGCGCGTGGACCGGGGACGGAGCACCGCACGGGCGGACTGAGCGCGGCCGCGCCGGCTTTGGTGGCTGTTGCCTTATCCCGACCCCTGGCTGAGTTGGGGGATTGTTTCTGCTGCTCCGGATCTTGTCCGTTGGTTTGGGGGCTTGGAAGCGAAGGTGTGTGCCCCAAAATAGGCGGCGGCATGTGCCAGGGACCGACCCCTTGGTGGTTATCATTTTGATCGTCTGGGAATAGGGGTCATTTGGGGGGGGCATGAAGAGTGGTTCGGGCTGTCTTGAGATCCTATTCAGAGGGGGGGGAGTTCTTGGTGTACTTTTGATTGCATCTTTCTTCTGTTTTGTATATCCGTGGTGGTCTTTTGCCTTCTTAGGTCTTGTTTTTGAACTTTTAAAATCTTTAAATGTTATTTTTTATTGGTGAGGGTGGCTGGCTGCTGCCCGGCAGCAGGAGGAGGAGGGGGCGGTTGCGCAGGCTGGGCGGCTCGCGCAACCGCCCCCTCCTCCTCCTGCTGCCAGCCTCATGCTCCTGCTGCTGCCCGGAGTGCGAGGCTGGCAGCAGGAGGAGGAGGGGGCGGTTGCGCGTGCGCAGTAGATGTGCGCATGTGCAGTGTGGGCGCGTGCATGGTGCGGGCGCATGCATGTGGGTATGGGTGCGCATGCGCAGGGGGGGCACGCATTGCATTTTGGGTAGTGGCACACGGGAGCGCTGGTGGGTGTGCGCGCGCGTATTTTTGGCACGCGAGCCGAAAAAGGTTCGCCACCACTGGCCTATAAGAATAAATAAATAAATAAATAAATAAATAAATAAATAAATAAATAAATAAATAAATAAATAAATTCCATATAACGGAAAACATACAGGATTTGGTCCAAAACCAGCCAAATCACATTACTGTTTGGTACAAAGTCTCAGTCCAGTCATCCTAATAAATTTCATTATAATTTAATACAAAGTCTCCATCCAGTCATTCTGTTTCTACCTGCAGAAAATCTCCAAAGTCATGATCAAATTGTGTAAAATGATATAGAAAAAGTAGAGGAATAAGCCCCACGAAGCATATTGGAAGAGGACTTAGATCTGATATAAAAAGGTATATCACAGAAAAGGTATATCATAGAGCAAATAATTTTGCTGATGGCTACTTAGTTTCATAATAAATAAATAAAACAAACCCCACCAAAGAAACAGTCTTGGTAGAGGGACTTGTGTGCTCTAGTAATGCTAAAGGCTATGCTGAACAGGTTTAACCATATCACGTAGGTCTTAGCTAAAATATTGACCCAAATGAATCTGCCGCTAAAGTCTGAATAATCATCTCAGCCCTTTATGTGGGCCACGAATATATACCGTATTTTTCGGAGTATAAGACGCACCTTTTTCCTCCCTAAAAGAGGCTGAAAATTTGTGTGCGTTGTATACTCCGAATGTAGCTTTTTTGAAGCTTTTTTTTCCAGACCTAACGAGGTGCTAATGATCTTCCCGGCTTCCTACTCCGTCCGAAGAAGTTTTTTTCCAGCTCTAAGTCTTTGCAGGCTTGTTTTCATTCCTACTCCTCTGAAAAAGGTTTTTTTCAGCCCTAACGAGGTGCTAACGATCTTACCGGCTTGCAGCATTTTTTTATTCCTACTCCCTCCGAAGTAGTTTTTTACCAGCCCTAAGTCTTTGCAGGCTTGTTTTCATTCCTACTGTCTTTGAAAAATATTTTTTTCAGCCCTAACCAGGGGATAAAATAATGTGCTGAAGCTGACCAGACTAAGGACGCTAGCCAGATGAATACCTGGTAGGTAGATTTTTTTCCCTATTTTCCTCCCCCAAAACTAAGGTGCGTCTTATACTCCGGTGCATCTTATACTCCGAAAAATATGGTATTTCATTTGTTGTAGTCATTGGACATATAGGCAAAAAGTAAAAGTAAAATAACTATTAAAATACAAATTAAAGCATGTTTTAAGCAGTTAAATTACAGTGCTTTCATAGAGTAAGTTAAAATAAGAATGAAACTTGAACAGCCTGAATTGGTGACATAAAATACACTTTTCTATAACTCCAGTGCTATGAAAAGTTGTGTTGTGTGTGGAAAATAGCAAGGCAGGTTTTCAAATTACATTCAATTTATTGTAATAGAAGAATGTTGATACTTGTAAGCTGAATATTAAAAACACTTATCCTTGCCAGTGTACCTGTCATTCTGAGCAAGAGGATCTTTTCCATCTTATGCTACAGAAATGTGACCCCATGTGTCCTGACAAAGGTAGTTTTGTATAGATGTTGAGACATTGCCTGCTTTTGGGGGTGATGGGGTCACTCATATTAACATTTTGATTACAGCGATGAGTTACAAAGGATAAGCTGCAAAGATTTATAAGCCTGTGATGTTACAATGGAATGTGCTATGTTAGATGAAGAAAAGAGCTTTCATCTCAGAACCTTTGAAGCGAAATGAATTGCATAAACAGCTGCCTTTGAAAGCAAACATTCAGCTCCATACAATTTCCTTCTGATGTTATGTTCAACTGGCTTTCTCTTCTTTTGATTAGCTTTCAAAGTTCTCTTTTGTTTTACTACAGTCATGAGACATGGACATTCACCTGACATTTTTATTTTCTTTTATCATCTCCAGATATGGATTTCTTAGAGCCAATAACCACTGGTTATTTAAAAAAAAAAGAATTGAAGTCTGGCAAATAATATACTATTGCAAATAGAATGAATCTTCTTTCAAATGCATTTAATAGCAAAGTTAAAATGTATTAAACTATAATACAATATATTTTTAACTTCGTATATAATATAAATTTAGAAGTTGGTTTGTAAACAGTTTATGATTTAATATGAGGTTTGAATTCAGCCAATCATAGTTCTCCAATAAAACATTCTTTGATTTGACAAATCAACCATCAACAGGGACATAGACATAAACAACTTCTACATACCATTCAAAAGGGAAAATCAAAAAGCTGAAAAGGAAACAAAAAGACCAGAAGACATCCCCACCAACAACCATTTCAGATGAGCTGAAATTAACGTAAAGATTAACACTAGACAAGCATCAAGAAGTAAACAATATTCCAATCAAGGAGCTGCCAACTCATATAAACAAAATTAACAGTAAACAAAAGCCCAATCAAGGAATCACCAAGACAACTCTCATCAATACTGATAGGGCAAGCCATTTGGATATAAAATTAAAGCAAACCCTATTCCCTTCTAGCACTGATGTTACCTAATTTGGTAATGAAAGTTCTGCAAGGAAACAACCAAACTCAGAGAGCACTAAGGACCCCACAAAACATTTTTCAAATGAATCTGGCTAGTATCAGTGTAGTGCAATATATTACTCATGCTAGATTTATTTGTTATCTGAAAGAGATATTTGTGATGTTCTTGGCTTAGATCGTTTTCGACTTCTGGCACCAAACCCCATTGCTGATTTGCTTTGGAATCATCATGTAAGCCATATGGCTTGAAACTCTCACTTGATTGACTATAATTTTTACAGGGATGGGTTGCTAGTCTTACACCCAACTCTCCTCCTTTTTCAACTGGACTTGGGACCCACGTCCAGATGAAACTCTATAAAGATCACATAGAAAATCATCGAAGTACTTGCCTAAGACCGAAAATGCTACATAGCATGGGAGAATATAATGCTAATTTTAAAAGAGATATTTGTATGCTTCATTAAATCCAGACTGTAATTTATAAAGGAAATCCATTGATTTGCTATTTTATTTGAATTTGTGCCAGTCTATAAGTTATGGGTTGCCTAGAAATAACCAAACCCAAAATACTTATAAATTAGATGTATTGTATTGTTAATGTATCAATTGTACATTGCAAATACATTTTTCTCATTAGATTCTGAATAGGAAAAAAGGAGTTTGCACATTGGTCAGTGAGAGAAACGTACTCCAAGAAAACAGCAGGAGACCACTGAACAATATACAGAGCATTTAATGAAGTAATAACTTTTGCAAAAGGTCTTAGCTTGGACCCAAGAGACCCAAGATAAGCAGCTTGTACATCTGAATACATGGCTTAAATACATTTCTTACATTGCAGATAAACAACTTTTTCACCCCTCCTTCTCACTGGACAGTCCATGTTAAGTAACATTTTGGCATCATAACGGGTGGTTTCCCGACATGGAAATCCCTTGATATTTTCCTCCTAACAATTGGTCTTTCCTTTCGAATGTCAGCCTGTCCTAGCTGAAATGTTAAATACTTTGTTATGTTCCTTTATGTTTTGTACATAATGTCTGACTTACAGATGTCCTAGTGATTATACAATATAATCTGTCATTCAATATGGCTGCATCCCTGCTCACTTATTACAGGAATAATTTACCATTTCTCTCAGTCAGGAAACAATAATGATAATGATAATACTATTTCACATTTAATATGTTAGTGCAGCAAAATCACGCAAACTGATTACAAAGCTAGACATGACCGAGTTGCTAAATTAATCCACTGGTCGTTATGTAAAAAATACGACTTACCTGAAAAGTCATGGGAACATAAAATGGAAAAAGTTGTTGAAGAAAAAGAACTGGAAAAAATAACAAAATATTGCAACCTGGTCATCGAAACTATGCGATTATGGATGAAACATGTGACAGTGATACCCATTGTCATCGGGGCACTTGGCACCATATCCAAGAATTTTACAAAGTACATCAAGAAATTGCAGCTTCCTGCAATAACACCAGCGGAACTGCAAAAGTCTGCAGTACTCGGAACAACATACATTTTAAGAAAATACTTGGTCGATACCTAGGATGCTGGCAGCAACCCGTATCAGAGCCAGTCAGTGATATTTGTGATATATTTTTAAATGTTCAGTTGACTTGAGTTTCATATTTAATGAATAAAAGATATAATAATAATAATAATAATAATAATAATAATAATAATAATAATAATAATAATAATTAATAATAATAATAATAATAATAATAATAATAATAATAATAATAATTTTAAAAAATATTATCATTATGTAAAAAATATGCCCTACCTGTATTCGAAAAGTCATGGGAACATAAAGTGGAAAAAGTTGCCAAAAATGAGACGGTGAAGATCTTGTGGGACTTTTGAATACAGACGGATCATCATTTGGAACCCAACATGCCAGACATCATGGTTGTCGAGGGCCGAAGCATACAGTTTATTGATATCACTGTACCAGGAGATGCCAGAGTCGAAGAAAACGAACTGGAAAAAATCACGAAATATCGCTACCTGGCCATCGAAACTACAAGACTATGGATGAAACATGTAACAGTGATACCCATTGTCATCGGGGCACTTGGTACCATGTCCAAGAATTTTACAAAACATATCAAGAAATTGCAGCTTCCTGCAATAACATCAGCGGAACTGCAAAAAGCTGCACTACTCAGAATATCATATATTTTAAGAAGATACTTGGTTGATACCTAGGATGCTGGCAGCAACCCGTATGAACCATTAGCACCAGTCAATGGTATTTATGACACATCTGTAAATGTTCAGTTTACTGAAATACTGAGTTTCATGTATAAGAAATAAAAGAAATAATAATAATAATAATAATAATAATAATAATAATAATAATAATAATAATAATAATAATAATAATAATAATAATAATAATAATAATAATAATAATAATAATTATTATTATTATTATTATTATTATTATTATTATTATTATTATTATTATTATTACAATAATAATAATAATAATAACAACTATTATTATTATTATTATTATTATTATTATTATTATTATTATTATTATTATTATTATTATTATTATTATTATACAAGAATACAGAAAAAATGTGATAAATTCAAGAATGGAGAGTTGGCAAAATAAAGCATTACATGGCCAATTTCTGGAAAAAATAAAAGACAAAGTGGACAGTGAAAAAACTTGGTTATGGTTATTATAATAATAATTTTTATTTACAGTCACAGACCAAAATACAAATGCAACAAAACCAAAACAAAAAAAGAAAAATACAATCACAAACAATTAACACCAGAAGCCTTGGCTAAAGGGAATTACAATGTTCTCCTCTAATCATTACAGCTCTTAAAAAAAATTGAAACCTGAGAAGTAATATAGGAGGAGTCATCCCCTAGACCAGGGGTAGGCAAAGTTGGCTCTTCTATGACTCATGGACTTCAACTCCCAGACTTTCTGAGCCAATCATGCTAGCTCAGGAATTCTGGGAGTTGAAGTCCATGAGTCATAGAAGAGCCAACTTTGCCTACCCCTGCCCTAGACAATATAAGGCCAAATTACTAGCATTAGAACCAGAGGGATCAATTCCAAGAAGAGACAATAATTTAATTCTGGCTGTGTTATACATAGGGCAGTATGACAAGACATGCTCCACAGTTTCGACCCCAGCCCTATCACAAGGGCATAGTCGCTCGCTAATCGGGATCCTCTTGAATCGCCCGTCGAGTAGTGCTGAGGGCAAAACATTAAAACGGGCTAGAGAAAAGACTCTTCTATACTTGGGGATGGTTAAAGTATAGAAATATGAAGCCATTTGGTTATGGTTAACAACAGGTACTTTAAAGAAAGAAACAGAATAATTAATCCTGGCCGCACAAGAACAGGCAATTCGTACAAATGCCAGAAAGGCCAAAATTGATAAATCCTCAAATGATGCTAAATGCAGATTATGCAAGGAAGCTGATGAAACTGTAGCCCATGTGCTCAGCTGCTGCAAGAAAATCGCGCAGACTGATTACAAATTACGGCACAACTCTGTTGCACAAATGATCCACTGGAATTTATGCAAAAATTATAACATCCATACTGCTACAAACTGGTGGGAACACAAGCCTGAAAAAGTCACTGAAAATCAGATGGTCAAGATCTTGTGGGATTTTCGTATACCAACAGACAAGGTACTGGCACATAATAGACCAGACATCACACTGGTTGAGAAAAACAAGGTGACTATCATTGACATCGCAATACCAGGTGATAGCAAGGTCGATGAAAAGGAACACAAAAAAATAGCAAAATACCAGGACTTAAAAATCAAAATTTAACGATTATGGCACAAACCAGCAGTGGTAATTCCAGTGGTGATTGTAACACTGGCTGCTATCCCAAAAGCACTGGAATTACATTTAAAACAGCTCAAAATTGACAAAATCACCATCAGTCAAATACAGAAAGCCGCACTGCTCGGTTCTGCACATATACTTTGAAAATACATTACGATGTCCTAGGCCCCTGGGTGGGGCTCGACTAGTAATCAATGCCAAATCCGGCGAAACAACTGGCCGCTGTGATATAATAATAATAATAATAATAATAATAATAATAATAATAATAATAATAATAATAATAATAATAATAATAATAACAATAACAACAACAACAACAACAACAACAACAACAACAACAACAACAACAACAACAACAACAACAACAACAATAAATTATTGGCTTATTTTACCCTGCTCTCAGTTCTTAGCAATGATACATTTTTGGACAAAGAACTTTAGGAGTAATAATATTTCTCTTTATTATATATTTGATCCTACAGTTTTCAAGTTAATTGTAAACAATAAAAGTGGAAAACTTCAGTGGTTTCAGCTATTAGAAAAATATACTATATGTATTCTAAATACACATGAAAAATTACACTAGTATTTTCATTGCCATGTTCATTTTTCATACAGAATCAGAGGTACGTTCTTACCGGTTCTAACCGGTTCTATAGAACCGGTAGTACATTGGTGGTGACATCACGGAGCCGGTTCTGTTGGTGCCAGTCTTTGGCCGCCGCCATCTTGTTTTTGGGAGGTTTTTCTATTTTTTGCCAGTTTTTGCTTCTGCGCATGCACAGAAGCTGACTTTTCGGCCATGCGCATGCATGCTTTGTATGCTCGTGCGGCGTGCAATGTATGCGCAGCCATGTGGCGCAGGAGGAAGCAAACTGGCGGTGATGTAAGTTAGAACCCACCCCTGTACAGAATCAATTAAAAATACTATTTTAATTGTGATTAGAATCAATTTTCAGACGAATAACATTGTTCTAATAATGCGGAATCCCACTGTTTCACACTTACTTTACAAGGGTTCTATATGATGCCATCATTCAGTCATTGTCATCTGCATTTTCCACATGTTCCTCTAAACTTTTTCATCTTCAGTTCACCTTTATTTTTTTGTCCTAGGAATAAAAAAGAATGCTTTCTACATAAAAGTAGATGCCTTACTCTGCACTCTTCCACCATTGTTAAAGGATTACATTTCAACATGAAAAATGTAATGTAGCAAAAGTGATTTCTCACAGCTTGGACATTTTTGCTAAATTTTGTTAAGAACAAGTTATGACACTTTATATGTTGTGAATTTTTGTTGACTAGATGTTTATAGTTATTTTAAAATACTGTATATAGTTTTGCAAGAACATAATGTAACATTTTCATAATAAATAGTAAAATAAAATTTTAAAATGCTTTCTTTGGTTGTTGCCCAGCTAATATTAATGGCTTTTTAAAATCATTTTAAAGAACTGGCATTACATATTTTGGTATCACAATGTACTTAATATAGCACCATAATGTACTGAACTACAGCATTTTCACTACATACTATTTTATTTGAATTTGAAATGGGAACACTTGGACTTCCAGGTGTTGCTGAATTGCTATTCCTACTTCTCCCACAAAGTGATAGAGACTTGTAATTCTGAATTATCTCTGTATTTCAGTGCAGAAACAGAAACTAATGGAAATGAGTGCTAAGCATGTGAAAATAGTTCAGGATTATAAATATGGATCTTGACATTCATCAATGACGTGTGTGTGTGTGTGTGTGTGTGTGTGTGTGTGTGTGTGTGTGTGTGTGTGTGTGTGTGTAAACAAGCATAGAAACAAACAAACAAATGCCACCCAACTCCTAACTAGTTTTGGGTAGTTTACAGTATAATAAACCATAAAAGCACAAAATAAAACAAGATGGAATCTGGACTCTATAGATTTAACAGAAATTATGATTCCCTATTTCAATCCAGTCACTATAAAATATATCAAGAGGAAAAAATATCCTCTAGATCAGTGGTTCCCAACCTGGGGGTCGGGACCCCTTTGGGGGTCGAACGACCATTTCCCAGGGGTCGCCCCGGCATCCTCAACTCCCTCCCCCACTGCCACAAGCCTGGCCATATTGGCTTAACTCGCCCGAGCCCTCCGATTAGTCAGGAGAGGTGCCATTCGGTGATCGGCATTTGTTGTGGAAGATGATATTCCTTGTTCTCTTGCAAAGACTGGCCCGAGAATTTCTCATCTGGCATAATTACATAGTTTTTGTGATTAATCGCTATGCTTTAATTATGTTCAATTTGTAACAATGAAAATACATCCTGCATATTAGATATTTACATTACGATTCATAACAGTAGCAAAATTACAGTTATGAAGTAGCAACGAAAATAATTTTATGGTTGGGGGTCACCACAACATGAGGAACTATATTAAGGGGTCACGACATTAGAAAGGTTGGGAACCACTGCTCTAGATATAAGTGGTCTGCATTCCTAGTGCATTCAGATGCAGAAACAGAATTCTGAAATCATGGTTAGTTGATTGATTGATTGATTAATCAAATACCAGATTGAAGTTTGAATGCCCCTTGCTCCCTGTAGAATAACTTGCTAAATGATTTGGTTCTTGGTTTTTTGCTAGAATTTGTCTACAGATGTATTGCACACCCCTACAAACGTATCTGTGTGATTGTGTGCCACATTTGGGGGGGGGAGGAAACAAAGTGAATCTGTCAATAAAATTGAAATTGGTACATTATATAAAATTTATCTCCAAGGTTATGTTTTCAGCAAATCAATCAACAAAGCCTGCCTTATTAATAAGGTGTCTTCTTTAGAATCTGAACATTGATTTTTGCATTGCTGTCTCTTATTAAAAAGTTCCCTGGTGTGATAAAAAAAATTCTAACTAGAAACTAATATGCATTGTAATATCTTATACATTTTTTTATTCAGACAAGTAAAGATTGACAAATATTTTGCTCAAAGGATTTACCTATTCTTATAATGAAATTAAAACATGCCATCCTAATTTTTACTTATACCGACAGGCCACTTTAGAATTTTGCATTTTTTCTTCCTTGTTATATTTATTTAAAGTTAAAGCTTATTTATTGAATCTTGCTTTTTTTAAAAAAGTCAATATAACTGACAGTTGCTTCTTAGCTACTTGAATTTTGTGTATCAAGGTATGTAGATTTGTAGCAGAGAGAAGAATATTAATGAAATAATTTTAATAATACCTTCTTTTCAGAGAATATGATGATGAAAGTAGAATAAAACAAGTTAAAACTTACTAGTAAAAATCTACTACAAAGCAAACTGCCAATCTTAAGCCTAATGCATTAACAACAATACACAGGCCTTCATAGATCAAAGAAGCATTCTTAACCAAAAAAAATCAAATAGATGATTATAGCGTTGTTTGTCTATCTAATACCCAGGGCACAGACAAAGGTAAACTAAAACAATAAAAAAGTCATCCTGGAAGACTAGAAGGTATAATAAAGGACAATCTCATAAATTTCTCTTTTGGAAAATGGAAGTTTTATTACTGTTTTACTGTTATACTCAGCAAGCCAACCATTTTGTGAGGTTCCAACATTCTTTCATAGTCAAAATATTTTGATCCATTAATACCAGATTAGAATACCTTATTGACCATCTTCATGAAATCTGATAATTGCAAACTCTTGTTGTATCTCTTAATGCTGAACTAAACTAGAAGTGGGAAAGGAACACCACGCCACACCATGACTTTCCTGAAGTATATAGGAACTGTACAAGAATAACTCTATCTCTAATTGGGATGGATTTGACCTTCCTGAAATAGTCATTTTTTAATGCAGAATCTGTTATTATGCTGGCTATTTTGGTTCCTATTTATAGTCCCAGAATTTATATTTTGGGGGGGGGGGGTTTAATCATATTTGACATTTTGATACATTGTGTGGGTCTGGACAACTCACCATGGCCATCTTGCTACAGTCAAGTTGCCCCAGTTCGACTTGATATGAGACAGTTCAATGTGGCCAACTAACCGCGGGACAATTCAATATGGAATAACTCTACTGTACTGTTCAATGATTCTATTCCACCAGTTCTCCAATATTTATTTGATAATATCAAAGAAATGATGGAATAGAGGAGGTACAAAATGAAATGTGAATGACAAAAATAAAAATAATGTCAAAGAAATAGTGACAGATAACAATACAGTTATTTTGCATAGAGTGTGCCCACCGCTTGTGCAAATGGAGCTGTGCAATGTGCATGCTCACCTGCCACTTGTACGTAACTTTTTCCTCTTCCTCCTCCCTTCACCGGTCCACAAAGCCAGAAAGGTTGGGGATTTCTGGGTTAGAGAATGGGAAATTAGAGCATTTTTGCAAGAGATCTGGGATTCTTTGTATGCCAGTGTCTACTATCCAAAGCTAATTCACAATTTGGACAAAGGACAACTCTGTCATGCCATTAAAAATGAGGAATGACAAATTATAGCGCATTTTCACAGCCCTCAGCTCAGAGGGGGGGGAGGACAAAGGGAAGTGCAACTTATTAAACTTTAGTCGTATTAAACTCTATTCCTTTTTGAAGATCTGCGCCATTTGGGGGATTTCTTTTTGTTAAACACAAGAAAGAAGGTTGCTAAGGCAAGTTAAAATAAGGAAGTGTGGACTATCTTTAAAAAATTGATGGAGAAATATAAGGGCAAAAAGTTGTGATTCTAGTTTATTATTTTTAGTAATTTGTACCTTGGTCTGCTTTGCTGTGGGTGGCTAAAACTAAAACTTTACAATTTTTATAATTCCTGATTGGTCAGCAATTCTTAAGTGACTTACAAAAAAGCTACTCTTTGACTAAAGAGGGAGTTAAGAAGATAGAGGAGCAAATTATTAGAGGTGTATTTGAAAAATCTATAAATAAAATTCATCAGTTCATAGAACATCTAATTTCCAAGGATGTTAAAAAGACTACTCAAATTATTCCATAGATGCAAATATGTGTTTGGTAAAGTAGGTTTGGTAAAGTAGCTGACAGTGCAGAGGTGTCAACTGTAATTTTGGAATATAAACATGACACCGATTTTTATTATGATTGTTTAAATAGAAGCCTCCCAACACAGTTGAAAGAAGAGCTCCAAGAAAATTTGCAATTTTTAAAAGGACAAGTTTATGACTATTTCATCATGGAAATTAACAAGGTTGAAAAATCCTTGAGAAAAATAAAAACTTATAACTACTTGACAAACATTCCAGAGAAGAAAAAGATTTTATTTCATGAAGAAAAGCTGGAAGGAATGACTTAATGAGCCAATTGGAATTAGGATGGATTTTCATTGGTTTGATACTTGTAATTGAAAAACAGTCTTAATCTAAAGTTTGACAATGTATTTTTTTCCTTTATATATACCGTATTTTTCGGAGTATAGGACGCACTGGAATATAGGACGCACCTAGATTTTAGAGGAGGAAAAAAAGGAAAAAAGTATTCTGAACCAAATGGTATAGTAATATATTATTTAATAAAATACCAGTGTAGCAGAATACTTTTTACAACCATGTACACTTTTTACAACCATATACACTTTTTACAACCATGTACACTTTTTACAAACTTCAAACTTGACAGCTTTAAGACTTGTGGACTTCAACTCCCAGAATTCCTCCTCCAGTCATGCTAGCTCAGGAATGGGAGTTGAAGTCCACAAGTCTTAAAGCTGTCAAGTTTGTAAAAAGTGTACATGGTTGTAAAAAGTCTTGCCAAGTTTGAAGACCCTTGCACCCCTAACCCAGGGATCTTCAAACTTGACAGCTTTAAGACTTGTGGACTTCAACTCCCAGAATTCCTTCTCCAGTCATACTAGCTCAGGAATGGGAGTTAAAGTCCACAAGTCTTAAAGTTGCCAAGTTTGAAGAGCCCTGGGTTAGGGGTGGCAAGGGTCTTCAAACTTGACAGCTTTAAGACTTGTGGACTTCAACTCCCAGAATTCCTCCTCCAGTCATTCCTGAGCTAGCATGACTGGAGGAAGAATTCTTGGAGTTGAAGTCCACAAGCCCCACAGCAAACCTGGAAGTTGGTCTTCAAAGCTGTCAGGTGGCTCGCTTTGGGCAGCAGCAGCGGCGGTGGCTCTGTAGCTGCCTCGGGAACAGGCTTCAGCCAGCAGGTCTTCAAAGCTGTCAGGTGGCTCGCTTTGGGCAGCAGCAGCGGCGGCGGCTCTGTAGCTGCCTCGGGAACTGGCTTCAGCCAGCAGGTCTTCAAAGCTGTCAGGTGGCTCGCTTTGGGCAGCAGCAGCGGTGGCGGCTCCGTAGCTGCCTCGGGAACAGGCTTCGGCCAGCAACGGTGGCAGTGGCTTTCCCGTGGTCTGGCGGTGGCGGCGGTGACAGCCAGCAGCAGCGACTTTGTTTGGGGCGATTTTGGCAGCTAGCAGCAGCGGAAGCGGCTTTGTTTGGGGCAGCCGCGGCAGCTTTTTTATGGTCTGCCGCCGGCGGCTTTCCCGTAGTCCAGCGGTGGTGGCGGCTAGCAGCAGCGGAAGCGGCTTTGTTTGGGGCGGCAGACCATAACAAAGCCGCTTCCGCTGCTGCTAGCCGCCACCACCGCCGGACTACGGGAAATCCGCCGGCGGCAGACCATAAAAAAGCCGCCGCAGCTGCCCCAAACAAAGCTGCTTCCGCTGCTGCTAGCCGCCAAAATCGCCCCAAACAAAGTCGCTGCTGCTGGCTGCCACCGCCGCCACCGCCAGGGCGGACGCGGTGGCTTTTTTATGGTCTGCCGGCGGCGGCTTTCCCGTAGTCCAGTGGTGGTGGCGGCTAGCAGCAGCGGAAGCGGCTTTGCTGTGGGGCAGCCGTGGCGGCTTTTCTATGGTCCGCCGCCGCCGGCTTTCCCGTGGTCCGGTGGTGACAGCTGTGGCCGTGGCCAGCGGCAGCGGCTTTGTTGTGGTCCAGTGGAGGCAGCGGCAGCGGCTTTCCCGTGGTCCGGCAGTGGCCTAATGCAACATCCGGAGTATAGGACGCACCCAGTTTTTGACCCTCTTTTTTGGGGTAAAAAGGTGCGTCCCATACTCCGAAAAATACGGTAATGCTTAAGTAATTCCTAAAATTTGTAAAATATTATTGAAAGTGTATTTGAAAATATCCATGTTAAAAGAAACAACAAAGAAGATAAAGCCATAATGGATAAATTGATTCTATTCAATGTTCTATTCAAAGAGGAGAATATATTTATGTTTTTTATTTGGATATTACTTCTGGATTTTGTGCTTGTGATGAAAAAAAAGAGAAACTTTGATTTTGGTTTTGTTGATTACATAGATTTGTTGTTATAGAAATGGCTAGTTATATATCAATGGGTAAAAGTAAAAAGTTGAGGTTATAATGTTATCTTGCACTGTGCTAAAAAGAGTCGGAAGTCAACACATTTTTCTTCCCTTATACCTCATATTTTCTTCCCCTTTTCTTTTTTCTTCCCTTAATTTCCTATTTTTATTTTTATTTTTATTTTATACATTGATAAAACAATAAAAGTTATATATAAACGAAGATTATAATTTCTGTAGAATCAGGACTGGAGAGCAGAAATGGGCAACTCATCAGCACATGTAGATTCCTTCTGTTCCAAGTAATTGCCTATTTGTCCTGCATTCCTGCTCCATTCCTTACATTTAGATCCTTCTGCACATCTAGTTACAACTTGCAGAATTAATATTGGGTTTCCTGTCATCTTACTCATTACTTTTGTCACGGGAATTCAGGGAAGAAGGGGGAAAAATCTGTTTTTAAGAGGTTTTTTTTTGAAGTTATCCCCCATTTGTTTTTGTTTAAATAGAAACCTGTTAAAATGCCAGGTTATTTCTTAAGATATACTAGGAAAGACATCTGAATAGATTGCAATTTTCCAAGGTTGGCATTGTTGATAGATTATTATGAGTCCTTCAGCTAAAGCCACAACTTTTTAAGAATATAAAGAGTTCTTGTTAACTAACATTTTTTTCACAGTCGATGCTGAATTTAATCTTGCAAGGATTAAACTGTGAAATGAGTAACAAAAATAATGTAAGAAAGGTTTTTTAAAACTATAGTGTAAAATTAAATATTTATCATAGTCATGCAGCACCATAAGTTTGATTAGAACCAAAACTCAAAACATTTGATCAACATGCTTATAGTCTTGCCTTCATTGCATTTCTTTTTATGTATTTCATTTGATATTTATAATTTATACAAGTACAACATGCAGTTTATTCAGAGTTTTGCTTAAATTCAGTGATAATTTCAGACTAATCTATATAAACTACATGACAAAATAGATTCCAATGTCAAGTGATTTTAAGCACACAGACCAAAGAAGTATACAGAAATCTCTTTTATAATGTTTACAGAGGGTGAAATAATAAATTTAGCAGTAAATTTACCTCTTTTACGGAGATTGTTTTCTCACCTGAGTCCTATAATTGCAGTTTAGAATCATGGGTGTATCATTTCATTTACTAGTTCTTACTTCAGAGGGTAAATCCAAAACAATCCCAGTCTTATACTGAACTCTCCTGATTTGCATATTCTGAGTTAGTTCTGGCAAGTAATTTAATTTCTTTGCCCTGTGTAGACCTTTGCAATTTGTTTTCCAAAACATAATCCAATTTTTTTGCAAGGAACAGGTAAAATATTTCAAATTATTATCCTTTTATTTTTTATTTGGTATTGCTCCAGTGACTATTTCTGTAGCTTTTTCCTATTTTCCTTTATGATGGGAAAACGTCATAAAATTTCTCTTGAAATTTTTAAGTATTTATTCATTTCTGCCCTGGAAAATATCCAATGGTGGACACCATTTTTAGTGTCATTTAAAATACTGTGTAATAGGAAGTGTTATTATACAACTTTCATTTTAAACAAGGTAAGATAGTACTATCCAAATAATTATCCCCTAATTAGTCTTATCTTTGAAATTGATAAAATTTTGCTAAGATGTTACATAATCATCTTTTGGAATAAAAGGAAGTAGCTAAAGTACTGAAAGAGCAGTAAATTCTTACAAGAAATGCAGTTGGGATCCAAATAATATTAGGTTGTCTATTTATAGAGACAATTGAAGGGTTTAATGGTTGAAAATACTGGTGATTAATAACAGGATTTTTTTTAATTTTGGGATTCTAAAGTGTAGCTGAAATGGATAGTGTACTAAAAATGCATGGTACATCTTCTATTCATTTTTACCTATGGTAGAATTATGTCAAGAATGTGAGTTGATTTCATTTGTCTATTTAGTGTTGTAATTTTTCTGGTTGCTTCATTAGAAATTTACAAATGGATCTTGCATTGTAAATGAAGAATATGTGAAAAAGAGCATGTAGCCATTTACAAGATGTGTTGAATAATCTGAACATCTTTCACAGCTTTAATTTCAGATAAGTGAATTGACAGCTATTTTACTGATTATTTGTAATGTAGAAAGAGATCCAACCTTCTACTTTGGAAATGATTTGCTGGCCTTTCACAGAATATGCTAATCTATTGTGAGAACTTTAAAGGTTGCAGTTATACAGACCAAGTAAAGTTCCCCTCAAGTCAAATTTGTTTCTGTGTGATATAGACAAATTGTGGTTTCTTGGAAATAATACAAAAATGCTGTGCCATCTATGCATTAGACAAATTATACTACCACAATCTGATGATACTTGTCTGGGAGATTAGAACTGATTAAATGATACCTTTTTTTATTGTAGAAGTATCAGTGAAAATTAAATGAGTCAGTGGCTAAGACGCTGAGCTTGTCGATCATATGGTCAGCAGTTTAGCGGTTCGAATCCCTAGTGCCGCGTAATGTAGTGAGCTCCCGTTACTTGTCCCAGCTTCTGCCAACCTAGCATTTCGAAAGCACGTAAAAAATGCAAGTAGAAAAATAGGGACCACTTTGGTGGGAAGGTAACAGCGCTCCGTGAGCCTTTGGCATTTAGTCATGCCGGCCACATGACCACGGAGCTGTCTTCGGACAGCGCTGGCTCTTCGATTTAGAAACGGAGATGAGAGCCGGAAATGACTAGCACGCATGTGCGGAGGAACCTTTACCTTTTTATCAGTGAAAATTAAGTATCACAAATTATATGATAGAGGAGGTAGTAAAATCACAGAAATAAAAACATATATCACAGATTGCTTCAAATAAATTAATATTTTTGTTTTATTTATTTTATTATGTTTATATTTTGAATATATTGTTATAAAAACCAACACATATTAAAATATTACATAAAATATCCAAGTTTTTTAAAGAAAAAAACAGTTGGATGATGCATCTACCCTGGATGCTGAAAGAGTTTCTCTTTTAGGGCCACTGGAGTAAAACAAAATTATGTTGGGATATGTTGAAATATATTTGGGTAGTTGTAGCCCTTAAGCCAGAGCAAGAAATTGTTCCAGTTGAAGAGCTGATATAATTATATCCTTGCCATTGAAGTTAGTAGATTGAGGAAAGGGGAAAGAAAAGGGATTCTTTTTGCTTCCTGCCCTATTCTAGGATCGAATTATTATTGTTTTATTTATTTGTATCCCACCTTTATTATTTTTACAAATAACTCAAGATAATAAACATATACGCCATACCTTGTCCTCCTATTTTACTTTGCCCTTTAATAAAACAAGAAATATTTCTATCAACTTAAAAAATGGTCAGGATTAAATGCATGCATAAAGATGCTTGTTTTTTGCTGTAACATTAAAACAGATGTATTGAATTTTTCTTCTAAGAAAATATTAGTTTCTGTACTCACAGAGCAGAGGAAAAATAAAGTATGGCAATGTTACAGTTAACAGGAGACTTTTCTAAATGGATATATTAAATAACTCATATTGGGTAAATCAAAAGTAATTTTTGTGTGTTAGTTCAAGCATTACCAGTTCAAGTACTGCATGATAACTGATAGGATAATAATAGTAATGTCTAATGTAATCAATATCAAAAGAATGAGAAAACAGATTTAAGATTAAAACAGTAGGATATTTTTTTAAACATAAAATGCTTGCATTTTCAGGAACTTCTTCTTTAGGAGAACAGATTGCTTAAGACGTAGAATAGATGGCCACAAATGCTTATTGTCACCTCTATTTAGACTAGAGGCTCATTTTCTTTCCATTAAAGGTAAACCAGAAAACAACAGAGAATACACATATGTGATCCGCTATAAATTAAAATACATGAAATCATTCTGCTGGTATATTTGATGAACCTTAACTATGTTTCTCTTCCATGATGCTAGTAAATCATAGTAAAACAATATGTCCTCATTTTACATTCAGATAAAAATGACATAACTGTACTAGAAGAGTTCAAATGACCTTGGTTGGCACATGTTGCTTTTTTTAGAAGCTTCACAGTGAGACAGTGAAGTACTTCTGGTATATAATTCCTAGAAGTTTCATGGATATCATCGTTATCCAGGTTTTTTTCCCCTCTATGTGGAATAGAACGTGGGTATGAAATCTAAATACAGTAAGCAGGCTACAAGTGTTAAGAGAGAAATGAACATAAAAATAATGCAGTTTATTGACCTGCTCACTCACTTTTCATTGAACTACTTTACTTTATTCAGGACACATGGGTAGATCCAGTCCTATATATATATATATATATATAGTGCAGTGCAGTGCAGTGCTAGATGTCGTGTTTTCCCAAAAATAAGACACCCCCCAAAAAAGCCCTTGCCTAATATAAGCCCTACCCCAAAACTAAGCCCATGGAGATGACCATGGCCCGCACAAGAGGCGGTGAGCACATGGGGACTGACCACAGCTACAGCCCATTGGCCCCTTGGCACAGCACAAATAACATTAATTCCGAGCGTGGAGGCAGAGGTGGGGGGTGAGAAGACAGGCAATCCAGACATGCTGTGCAGCTGCCTGACTCACAGGAGGTTCGCGGGAGGCTTGCGTGGCAGTGGGCGGAGGCCGGGGGATGGGGGAGGCAGGCGATCACAATGCCCCATATGGGTGCCTGTTTGGCGCAGCTGCAGGCAAGCTGAGAGACGGTGGGATGGAGTGAGCAGCACTTTGGGATCGCCTTTGCCTCTGCCTGGCTCTGCTACACACTTTTTGCCCACAGAGAGACGAAGCTTTGTGTGCTTGAAAAAGGGACAGTTTGAAATAGATCTAATCACTTCGTTTCAAACCATCCTCTTTGCAGCACATGAAGCTTTGAGTCTCCGTCATTTCTCCATACAGGTGAAAAGTGTTTGGTCAAGTGAAAGAGGATCAAAAGAGTGAGTAAAGGAAGAGGGTGCCTTTACCTTCTGCAACCCTTCCACATGTGGGCTCTGCTTTCTCCCCCCACCCAAATTCTTGATGGGCATCGGGAGACAGGAAGGAGACCGAAATGGCCAGGAAGTAAGGAGGGCAATCCACAGTCGCCCATAGGTTGATAAGCCAGGATAGGGGGTGAGCGATTTGCAGCATCCTGCCCCATCACTGGGGAGCCAGGCCAGGGAATTCTTCACACTTCCCCAGGAATGCCAGATATGGGAGTAAAATGGGTGCCGCAACAAAGATTTGGGGTGCAGGCAAGAGGGGCAGACGGAGATAATCCATCCTAGCATTCCAACCTTTATGGAATGATGCCCTGTTTAATAGATAATAAATTAGATCATTTGTTCAACATCTGTATTTGCTCCTCCTTCTAAACTTGATCACAGTCAGTGGTGGGTTGCTGCCAGTTCGGACTGGTTCGCCCGTAGCAGTGGCAGAAATTTGCCCCTGCTCGCCGAATCGGTAGTGATGGCCGGCTGTCCATGCCCCCAAACTGGTCCTCTGGTCTGAAACTGCTGGCAAAAAACCCTCTGCGCATGTGCAGAGGGTCATTTTCGCAATGTGATGCAGTAAAACACGCATTTCTGACGCAATGCCAACTGGTAGGGAAGGTAAGTAGAACCCATCCCTGATCACAGTGGATTTTATTGGATCAGCACTTGTGTCAAGGTTCCATTTATCTTCCTTGTGACAGTTGATCTTCAGAACAACTCATTTCTGCAGTGACAGGAAATTGCCCATTCATACCACATGGCTTACCTAGCTTTGGATGAGAAATTCCTTAAATGAGAATGAAATATAGGATTTTCAGGCATTCTAGTTTGGGTTATTGGAAGTGATTTTCCCAACCATTTCAATAGCATTCTCAAATTTTTTCTTGCAGTGCATTTCACTAAACCTTCTATCAACTTTCTCTTTTTTCTGAAGTTTCTCATACCAAGGCAAGAATGAAGTCAATTGAAAATCAAGACACCAGGACAAGTATAATGGAATGTTGGAGAATGTGAAGCCATTATCAAAAGAATCTCAGTCCTGGGAAAGTAGAAAATGTGAAAAAGATTTTCAAAACAATTCCATCTTAATTGGTTAGGTATAAATTGAAAGAAGAGACAAAATTGTCACAATACTAAACTAGATTTCAATACTTTCCAAGACTACTAACATGTTTTGTTTCATGATAATGTCTACTTCAATCTTGAAAATCTTTGTAAACCCCCTCCACTTCAACTTAGTAAGGGAAAATTTTTCTGAGTTTCGCTCTCATGCTTTTTATATTCCTAGAACTGAGATATCTTCTTTACAATAATCCCACATTCTCCTAACATTCCATTACAACAAGAAAATTAGTATGCACAAGACAAGACCAAATTCCAGGATAGAGATCCCTAGAATTGCTTTTAAATTATTTAGTATTTCTTGATCTCTCTGCTTTATGGTACTCAACTGGGAGGTGGTGTTCTTCCTGATTTGGCAGTTGTACTTCATATTCAGGCTTTGGTTCTAGGATGTGATGTAGATCTGCAGAAAGTGTGTCTACAAAGATCTTAGGAAGTAGGATCTGGTTCTCAGGAATGACACCCTTTGACCGTCTATTTTTAATCAGTTCTAAGAAAGAGATGAACCACCCATTTCACATGGCCATGTTTTATGATGAAACAGAAAGAAAGCTAATAAAACATTCCTATATTACTGACAATTTTACCTTGTGAAAGAAAACCAGAAAGGTAATAAATTATTTATAAAGAGAGTAAACTCTGATACTGTTAAACATTAATTTGTATTTAGAGTAATCAAAAGTTATAGCATAGAATAGATTTGGATTATTTCCAAATAATAGGCATTTTGTTATTTGTTTTTATTTTTGGTCAACAATCTTTTGAACATCTGCTGATTAGTATTAACTGTAATGACTATTTTATGACAGTAGACAAGGATCTCAGCTGGGAAGCATAGGAAGGTCATATGCCAGCTGTCTTAAACTATGAAGATTTACTGGGGGAACCAAATTAATTTGATTGTTTGAGGAAAAATGCCTTTGATCTTTTATTTATTTCACTTACTCCAATATCTATGCAAAAGATACTAGGAAAGAGAAACGCAGTAAAAATCTATTCCTTTAAAAGACTTGTCTTTAACTCTCTCTACTCCCTTCAAAGAGCAACAGTATAGATTCTTTCTATATGTCAGTCACAAATGACCTAGAAGAATAATCTCAGTGATTTTGCTAAAAAAATAATTGACTGTAACAAGACCTCTAACCAGGTAGCTATATACTTTCTTGTTTATTTTTCCCCATAAAATCTTACTTTAGCTAAATTGCTGATTTCTTCTTCAAGGATTTATCCCTCTTAAAATAATCACAGACCCAGAGATGCAGGCCAATAGATTATTTTTTCTAAAGAACATTAAGATCAAATATAAATTTAATGACTACATGGACACATTCTGTAGTTTTCTTGGTTTGTTATTATCTTCTTCTAGGATGTTTATCAGATTATTAGGCAAATTAATCAAGTTCAAGCCAACTGCATTTATTTAGGGTCAGCCAAGGTTACCATGTAGCTACATTTCTAAATTTAAATTGTAAGCCAGATTTTATTGTTATAAAGTTTAGGATATTATCATTTGAGTGTATCCAAAGTACAAGAATAAGTATTTCATTAATAATGATAACATATTGAATTTGTCTTTTTCTTTGTTTTGAAGCATGGGATGCTGATTATGGGAGCACAAAAGAAATATCGTGTTTCCCCCCAAATAAGATCCTGTCTTATATTGTTTGAACCCTGAAATAAGCGCTTGGCCTTATTGCCATGCACTCAAAAGCCCGATTGGGCTTATTATCAGGGGATGTCTTATTTTGGGGGAAACAGGGTACTATTATGTGTGGGAAAGAGTACTATTATGTGTGGGAAATCCAAGACTGATGGGAACATACCGTATTTTTCGGAGTATAAGACGTACTCCCCCCCCCTAAAAGAGGGTGAAAATTTGGGTGCATCTTATACACTGAATATAGTCCCACCGGCCCACACCCTTCAAGTCTTCCAACATTGCATCCATCACCACTGTACTCATGCTTATCCATCTTACTGCTGGTTATGCTCTTTTTCTCTTTCCTTTCACCTTACTCAGCATTATGGAATTCTCAAGGAGCCAGGATCTTCTTATAAAGTGACCAGATTATGATAGTTTGAGCCTGGTCATTTGTGCCTCAAATGAGAAATCTGGATTGATTTATTTTATGGTCTATTTGTTTGGATGTTTGGCTATGCATGTTATTCTCAGGAATCTTCTTTTAACATCAATATTCAAAAGCATCATTACTGCTTCTACCCTGCCCCTTTAAACTCCAATTTTTAATTCCATAAAGAGTTACAGGGAAAGCCATTATCTACATGATACTCATCTTTGTAAATATAAATACTATATATATTGCAAGACATACTGCATCTAAATATATTAAATGTTGCCTTTCACAAATTTTCCAATTCTGCATAAAGTAGTCTGGTTAGCTTTTTAAATTATTATTTGCTATATTTTTTAAGAATGCTCTTTTATATCTCTTCCTACAAGTTATATCTATTCCTAAAAGTTAGGAATATCTATATCGATAAATCTATTTCTAAAACTCTCAATAAATGCACAAGGTAGGCGAAAAGATTAACATTAAACAATTGAGGTTATAAGAGGTAGAGGAGTTTGAGCCTGTTTCTCCTGATGACGTGGACAAGGCTGTGGGGGCGATGAGTTCTGCCACCTGTTTATTGGACCCGTGCCCCTCCTGGTTGGTTTTGGCCAGCAGAGAGGTGGCACGTGGCTGGATCCAGGCGGTTGTCAACGCTTCTCTGAGGGACGGATCCGTACCACAACCATTAAAAGTTGCGGTGGTGAGACCCCTCCTCAAGAAGCCTTCCCTGGATCCAGCGGATTTGAAGAACTTTCGTCCGGTCTCCAACTTGCCTTTTATAGGTAAAGTTGTGGAGAAGGTGGTAGCTTTTCAGCTCCTTCGATTGTTGGAGAAAACTGACCATCTAAATTCCTATCAGTCGGGTTTCAGGCGCGGTTACAGCACAGAAACGCCTTGGTCGCCCTGATGGATGATCTCTGGCGAGCCCGGGATGGGGGAAATTCCTCCATCCTGGTGCTACTTGACCTCTCAGCGGCTTTCGATACCATTGACCATGGTATCCTTCTGCATCGTCTCGGCGAGTTGGGAGTGGGAGGCACCGTTTTATGGTGGTTCTCCTCTTATCTCGCCGACAGGATGCAGTCAGTGTTAGCAGGTGGGCAGAGGTCGTCCCCTAGGCCCCTGACTTGTGGGGTGCCTCAGGGTTCGGTCCTCTCTCCCATCCTGTTTAACATTTACATGAGACCGCTGGGGAAGATCATCCGTAGACATGGGGTTAGTTTCCAACAGTACGCTGACGACACCCAGCTGTACATCACCACCCCGTCTCAATTCAGGGAGGTGGTTGATGTGATGTGCCGGTGCCTGGACAACGTTAGGATCTGGATGGGGAGAAACAGACTCAGACTCAACCCCGACAAGACTGAGTGGCTCTGGATATTGCCTCCTAAGGACCATGTCGATTGTCCCTCCTTGGTTCTTGAGGGAGAAAAATTAATTCTCTCAGAATGGATTCGCAATTTGGGAGTCCTCCTAGATCCACAGCTAAAATTAGACCAACATCTTACAGCTGTGGCTAGGGGGGCTTTTGCACAAGTTCACCTGGTGCACCAATTGCAACCATACTTGGAGAAAGAGGCTCTACTCACAGTCACTCATGCCCTTGTCACCTCTCGATTGGACTACTGCAATGCGCTCTACATGGGGCTGCCCTTGAAGAGTATTCGGAGACTCCAACTGGTGCAAAATGCAGCTGCGCGTGCTGTGGTGGGTATTTCAAGGTACACCCACGTAACACCTATACTCCGCCAGCTGCATTGATTGCCCATTAGTCTCCGGGTACAATTCAAGGTGCTGATCATCATCTTTAAAGCCCTACATGGCTTAGGACCAGGCTATCTCTGGGACCGCATTCTGCCTCATTCTTCCCTTCGACCGGTCAGGTCCCACAGAGTGGGTCTCCTCCAGATCCCGTCAGCCAAACATTGTCGACTGGCGGGGCCTAGGGGGAGGGCCTTCTCGGTAGGGGCCCCGCGCTCTCTGGAACCAACTGCCCCCAGAGATCCAAATTATCCCCACCCTGCTGCCCTTCCGAAAAGCCATTAAGACATGGCTCTTCCTGCAGGCGGGGTGAGTTTGAGACGATTTTATATCTGATGTCTCCCCCATGTATGTATGTTGTTTATATGTTTTTTAAACTGTTTTTTAAAAATTGCTTTTTTAATGATTTGTTTGGAGTTTTCATAAAATGTTGTACGCCGCCCTGAGTCCTGAGGGAGTAGGGCGGCATAGAAAAACTGCCAAATAGATAGATAGATAGATAGATAGATAGATAGATAGATAGATAGATAGATAGATAGATAGATAGATAGATAGATAGATAGATAGATAGATAGATAGATAGATAGATAGATAGATAGATAGATAGATAGATGATGGCTGAATTTTTCTTTGGAGGGGTAGCTAACACATACTGGGTTTTCCTGTCTTCACAGCCCCAACAGAACCTTTGCTGTGTAAATTTGCTGATGGAGGACAAAAGAAACGACAGAATCAAAGCAAATATACTCAGAATGGGAGACCCTGGCCAAGAGAAGGAGAGGTAAGTCAAAATAGTTATAATTATTTTTGAAGAAATTTGACAAACTTGAAGAAAATGAGTTTTCAGCGTTATTAAGTCAAAATAAGAAAAATGCAGCAAAATTCAAATGAGTTTAATTCCATTTACCTTTTATTCAGACTAGAAGCATGTACTATTTATCATAAGACTTGAGATTGCAACCCCATACTCAATTAATTCATAAAAATCAATATTTTGCAGTGTTGATAAAATGAGATATTTTATACATCATTATTGTTAATTGTAGTTTTGATTGCGTTCAGATTGGAACTAACTTAACTTTCATTTTAATGGGAACTAATATAGTGTGAATCCATCAACCCAGTTCTTGCTATTAAATAATATCCAGACATGACAGAAAAACATAAATACCATAATTTGACATTGACAGAGAAATTAAGCTGTATTGGATTGGCTTGCTCTATTGTTATAGGAGAACTAAGTCTGTCAGGCTTTGTTGCTTTCTGCAAAAGCATATATAGCCAGTTTCTTTTACCTGATTTGGTTATCACGTGAAAGTATATCAGAAGAAGGACTTTGGTCTAATTATGGATAATTAGTTACATCATGGGAGACCATTATAATCTAAGGTGAAATTTAGGCTAGATAAGAGTGGGGCAATTCATATCCTACCAGGAAACTATCATTGAAAAAGAATGAAATGTTGTATTTTAAAATAGTTTGAATCTAAGATGTATCCAAAGAGTGATATATATATATATCATATATATATGATATACATATACGTATACGTATATGTATATGTATATGTATATGTATATGTATATGTATATGTATATGTACCGTGTTTCCCTGAAAATAAGACCCTGTCTTATATTTTTTTGAACCCTGAAATAAGTGCTTGGCCTTATTGCCATGCACTCAAAAGCCTGAATGGGCTTATTATCAGGGGATGTCTTATTTTGGGGGAAACAGGGTATATGTATATGTATATGTATATGTATATGTATATGTATATGTATATGTATATGTATATGTATATGTATATGTATATGTATATGTATATGTATATGTATATGTATATGTATATATGTGTGTATATATATATATATGTATATGTATATGTATATGTATATATATATGTGTGTGTATATATATATGTGTGTATATATATATATATGTATATATATGTATATATATATGTGTGTATATATGTGTGTGTGTGTATATATATATATATATATATATATATATATATATATATATATATATATATATATATATATATATATATATATATATATATATATATATATATATATATATATATATATGTCTTTGGGTATTCGGGTTTTCTCCCGCGTGCAATTGGAAGTGTCTTGGCGACGTTTTGATGAAGTCTCATTCATCATCTTCAGGCTGGTGTCTTCTGCTTCCTGCTTCTAGGAGCAATGTGAGATTGCTGCTGTTTCTTCCTTTTAACTGCCAGTGGAGGTTTGAACTGATAGGATGGGAGCTTGGCTGTGTTCTGATTGGTTGGAGGTGTGTTCTGATTGGTTGGGGGCTTGGCTGTGCTCTGATTGGCTGGGGGGTTAGCTGTGCTCTGATTGGCTGGGGGTGTTCTCAGGTTACTCTGACTTGCAGGGGCATTTGAGCTGGTGAGCTGCATTGCTGCTGTTTGGCTTCTGGTTCGTGGTCCTGCCACATCTTCGTGGAGGGTGTCAGTTTGCTTCATGTATGGATTGGAGGGGTTTAAAGTGGCTAATGATGCAGCTGTAGTATGGCTTCTGGTTTGTGGTCGTGCCTCATTGGTGTGGGTGTGGGTTTGCTTATTGCATGGCTGTGTGGTGGTGACATCCTGTGTGGTTTTCGTGAGTGGGGGTTTGGTGTCATTCTTTGTGTTGGGGACTCGTTTGTCAATAAGGGCGGGTTTCCAAATGGCTGGTAGGCGGGAGGTGTCATCTTGTTTATTCATGCTGTGTGGGCGTTTTTCTATCTCGATGGCTTCTCTGATTATTCTGTTGTTAAAGTATTCGGTTTTGGCGATAGTTCTGGTCTTTTTAACTATCGCCCCCCGAAAATAAGCCCCCCCACTACTTCCGGGGGAAAGGGGGGGACATGCCGGGAGCTGCTCTTTTTGCGGCGGCACTCTTTTGGCCTGGAGAGAGAGAGAGAGATCTCTCAAGAAGTTTCCCTGCAAAGACATGCTGAAAAGAGAAGCCGCGAACTTCCAGACGCTGGTAAAGTGAGCGCCTCGCAGCCCGGCCCTCCCCTGCATTCCCCGCCACCCCCAAATTGTGCCTGATTATCTTACCAGCTTTTGGAAGTTCGCGGCTTCTCTTTTCAGCAGGTCTTTGCAGGGAAACTCCTTCAATGTAAAGGAGAAGTTATCGCAAGTGCGAAAAGTTGTTAATTGGTCGCACTCGCGATAACTTCTCCTTTACATTGAAGGAGTTTCCCTGCAAAGACCTGCTGAAAAGAGAAGCCGCGAACTTCCAAACGCTGGTAAAGTGAGCGCCTCGCAGCCCGGCCCTCCCCTGCATTCCCCCCCAAATTGTCCCTGATTATCTTACCAGTGTTTGGAAGTTCGCGGCTTCTCTTTTCAGCAGGTCTTTGCAGGGAAACTCCTTCAATGTAAAGGAGAAGTTATCGCGAGTGTGACCAATTAACAACTTTTCGCACTCGCGATAACTTCTCCTTTACATTGAAGGAGTTTCCCTCAAAGACCTGCTGAAAAGAGAAGCCGCGAACTTCCAAACGCTGGTAAGATAATCAATTTGGGGGGGAATGCAGGGGAGGGCCGGGCTGCGAGGCGCTCACTTTACCAGCGTCTGGAAGTTCGCCGCTTCTCTTTTCAGCAGGTCTTCGAGGGAAACTCCTTCAATGTAAAGGAGATAAAAACATAAAAAACAAAAAGTTGTAAAGTCATATCAATACTGACTCCAAAATAGAATGGATATATATTTTTAAGGAACAAATTTTTGTCTACGTTTCTTAGCCAGCTTTAACCCCAGCTGGCTTACACACACACACACACACACACACACACACACACACACACACACACACACACACACACATATATATGTATACGTATATATATATATATATATATATATATATATATATATATATATATATATATATATATATATATATATATATATATATATATATATATATATATATATATATATATATATATATATATATATATATATATACACATACATACATACATACCAGCTGGGGTTAAAGCTGGCTAAGAAACGTAGACAAAAATTTGTTCCTTAAAAATATATATCCATTCTATTTTAGAGTCAGTATTGATATGACTTTACAACTTTTTGTTTTTTATGTGACGAGTCACTGCTAAAGTAGAAACATATGATATAAAATGGGTGTTGTTATATTACTCTATCTGTCAAACCACTCCCTCAGCTTCCCGACTGATACTTGTATGGCGATTAAGTTGACATGTTTTGCTGGGCCTAGCACTTTTGTCAAAAGAAATGAAAAGTTATGTGGAGTTATTTAATGCTGTGCAAAAATATGCGACTATTGTGAAACAAGAGGATGAGGACATTTGGGGGTTTTCTTCAGCTGAAATTGCAGGAGAACTGGAGGCTGTTTTTAATCACAAATTAAAATTAGCCTCTCAGTCATTCTACACTAACCAGATTAAAGATGGGCTGTAAGAAATAGTTTGGTTGCTACTGGTGTATTGCACCCCCTGGTAGCACCTGAATCACTAGATTCCATTATCAAGCTTGCGATAAAGTCTTCAAGGCTCTTAGGGATTTCAATTAGTCCAGGGCAACTCATGAGTTAAACCTGTTCTAAATCTTTGATAATCTGATGCATATTGACAGCTTCATATTAAATCTATGTTTGTCTGAGAGTAGTTGTGATACAATTGGTAGTGGAAAATATAACATCAATCCATATCTGGTTGTCTTCTTCCTCATTTTAGGTACCTTTCCCATGAGAAACCAGAGTTTATTTCATTGATTCACCCCAGGCACTTGATAGATAGACCCTAAAAAATGGGGCTCCACAGGAAATCTCCACAGGGAGTCTGAGGCCTGGAATGAGTGGGTAGCTAGGGCCTTGGAGTGCATAATCTCTTTGCAATGTCTAATTTTGCCTAATTATAGGACACTTATTTAAGAACATTAAGAAACAAACATGGATATTTGATCCAGGATCAACTATTTTTAACTTTTGGGATGATTTGGAATAATTAAGATGCTGTGAAAAACTTTCTATTAGTGGATTACAATAATAGTTTATAACAGAGAGTTTTGAAAGTTTAATTTTGTCTTTTTTAGTATTATTTATTCTTCCTGTTAATGATTTTGTTACTAATATAATATATAGAAGACAGATCAATAACTTGCAAATAGATTTATTAGTTTAAAAATTGTGGGTGGGCTGTTTCACAGAGGTGGGAACCAATGTCATAGTAATGTATTAGTATTCAATTGGGGGGGGATCTATACATATAAAAGCGAAATCCACTCACTCATCACAAAATCCCCAGAACGGTAAAGCCTACAAACTTGAAATTTGGCACGTACGTTCCTCTTGGCTTCTAGGTACTCGCTAAGAAAGGATTTTTCAAAATGACCATCAGATTATTAATATTTCATATACAGTATATTCATATCTCTCTCTATATATATACATAAAAGCGAAATCCACTCACTCATAACAAGTTGGCCAGAACTGTAAAGCCTACAAACCTGAAATTCGGCACATATGTTCCTCTTGGCTTCTAGATGCTCGCTAAGAAAGGATTTTTCAAATTGACCATCAGATCATTAGTAATTCTTATACAGTAATTAACACGCTCTGATGCTAAGGAGTTAGACATTCTACTCCCCACTCCCCACCTGAAAGGGAGAGAAGGATTAAGATGGGAGAGGCTTCTGTGGGGCAAGCCTGAGGGAGAGAAGAGGATAGGAGAGGATCAATGGGGCCAGCCTGAGGGAGAGAAGGGGGATAGGAGAGGAGAGGCTTCTGTGGGGCAAGCCTGGGGGAGAGAAGGGGAGAGGAGAGGCTTCTGTGGGGCAAGCCTGAGGGAGAGAAGGGGAGAGGAGAGGCTTCTGTGGGGCAAGCCTGAGGGAGAGAAAGGGAGAGGAGAGGATTCCATGGGGCAAGCCTGAGGAAGAGAAGGGAAGAGGAGAGGATCAATGGGGCCAGCCTGGGGGAGAAGGGGGAGAGGAGAGGCTTCTGTGGGGCAAGCCTGAGGGAGAGAAGGGGAGAGGAGAGGATTCTGTGGGACAAGCCTGAGGGAGAGAAGGGGAGAGGAGAGGATCAATGGGGCCAGCCTGAGGGAGAGAAGGGGGATAGGAGAGGAGAGGCGTCTGTGGGGCAAGCCTGAGGGAGAGAAGGGGAGAGTAGAGGCCGATCATAACTACTCATTAATGTTCAAGCTTTAACTGTCAACTTATCAAGCCCAATCACATAATTTCGTAGCGAAGCACGGGTATCCAGCTACAAGTATGTGTATATGTGTTGAGGGATTTTTGGTGCACCTTTTTTCTTTTTTTAATGTCGATTATTTTTTGTTCTTTTCTTTTTTGCCCTTTTTTTGGATTTTTTGGAGTTTTGTATTTCAACCTTGCTTGAATAAAATAAAAAATAAACAGAAAAAAATAAGACCAGAACAGTACCATTTGTGTCATGACTCACATTACAAGCAGAATATGGATTAACAATAACAATATTAAATTTCAGGCTAAAATAGTTTGCTGATGACTCATCAATAGGTATATAGCATCTTTACTCACCAGTGGAGAAAGTCCCCTAGTAGGTATTAAATTCTAAAATTTTCAAATAGAAGTAAAATTGTTGTTCAATTGTTTGGATTGGTGTGCATATTCAGAGATATCCTACTTACACACATATAATAAAAAACTTTGTCTCTTGGCATGCTTCATTAGAAAAACAACTTATTTCTTATATATACAACTGTATGTATTTTGAAATATTTCCTAACAAATTTATTGTTTTAATTTTTTTCAAAAAAAGTAAATCTTTTAATTCCACAATATTTTTTTCAGTCAGAACTGAAGTTTGTTGCTGTGTACGTATTTGTGCGTCTGTTTTATTCCCAACCATTGTGGAAAACTTGTTGGCATAAATTCTGAACCTCTTGTCAGTTTGCAACTGACATACCTGTTATTTATACCTTCTTTCTATGAAGCTTATCCATTGCTTAAATTTCTGTAGCACCTCTGTTTTACTCTTTAGTAAATAGCAGAACCCAAACCTGCTGTAGTCATCTACAATGACCAGCGCATACTTTGCTCCTCCCAAACTGGCTTGCATTGGCCCAACCAAATCTGCATGTACCAGCTCTAGAGCTCTTGTTGTCTGCCTTGTGCTACTTTTGCTCACTGGGAATGCCTTGGACTTTGATGCTTTGCATACTGCACAGTCCAAATATGCCTTACGTCCCTTTAAATTTAACCATTCTGCAAATTGTTGCATCGTTTGCAAAACTCTGAAGCTGGCATGGCCAAGCCTTCTGTACAAGAGATGAACACATGAATCATGCGATGCCTCATTTCCAAACGTTTGAGTACATTGAACCTTTTGTTCCTGCAACACATAAATATTATCCTCTTTTATGCCCTGTGCACATACATTCCCATTTCTCTTTATGAGACACTTCCTGTTCTGTCCCCACAGGTATGCCCCCAAAATAAGATGCACAAGAAGGAATTGGGAACAATATTCTTTTACTGCAAATAAATTCTTAGCCAGAGTTGAGTCTTTTGAAAAGAATATCAGTCATTTACAAAGTCTTCCCAGTATTTGGCTAGAGTCTCAGAGAGCAATTAAGGAGCATTATCTCACCTCATTGAGGTTTTGGCGGAAATCCAAACTCTCATTAATCACAGGAAAAATGTTAACTGTTGATAATTTGTTTGGAGTTTTCATAAAATGTTGTACGCCGCCTTGAGTCCTGAGGGAGTAGGGCGGCATAGAAAAACTGCCAAATAAATAAATAAATAATCCGAGCTGCAGATACAAGAGCAAAATGCTGAAACCACAGAACGGAGTTGTTCTCTGCAATGAAGCCCCTCGTGACAGACCCTTAAATACCCTCAGGGCGTGGTCAAGCCCTGCATTACTACTCACGAGGAAGCCTCCTCCTGATTAGCCACTCATGTCTCTTTGAGAACCTGCATGCTCTGGTATCCAGAAGAGCCTCCTCCTCTTCTCCTGAGTCACTAATCTCAGGAGATGCATCAGGTTCTAATTGTTCTCCAGCCTCTGACCCCACGTCCTCTTCACTCTCCGTCTCTGGTGCCAGGAACACCGGTCTTCTGTACTGCACCCTCACTACCTCCGAATCCTCGGGATCGGCTGCTAATTGCACTGGACTCAATCTGGCCACAACACTTCCCATTTACAAATGTGGTCTCAAATTCTTGCTTGCCTAAACTAGAGATACTCAGCAAATTATGCTCCATTTCAGGAACACATAATACATCATTAAACCTCTTTTCCAGATATGGAATTTGCACACTGCCTTTTCCAATGACTTTAGCCTTCTGGCCATTTGCCAAGGCTACTGCACCTCGAGCAGCTGGAACCATACTGAAAAACAATTTAGAATTGTTAACAATTGTTTGACTTGCCCCACTGTCTATTAACCATTTGTCTCTGCTATTGCAATAACCAACTTGTGCAACAGCAATTTGACCATTAGTGGATTGTCCTCCTTGCAAATAATTTCTTCTTTGCAAACAGCTTTTTCTTTGCAAACAGTCCTTCTTTAAATGTGAAGTTTCATCACAAACAAAGCAACACTTCTGTTGCTGGGCTGTAATCTGATCCCTTCTGCTGCTTGTTTCTTCTCGGCAGACTTTCAGTCTATGGAAATTTCTGTTGTTCTCTCTCTGCTCCTTGGGCCCCCACCTCAGGAATTTTTCCTCATGGTTCTTTCTATAATGGTGTTTGTTCTCCTCTGCAATCAAACATGCTTTCAGAGCTTCCAAACACAATTCCTGCTTTTGTTTGCACTCAAATACTGCAGACACAATATCCCAGGTTTCATCAAGGCTGTTTAACACTAACAATACCTTCTGGGACTCAGGAATATTCATTCCACACTGTTCTAATTCCATAAACAGAGTTTGCATTTGCAATAAATGTCTTTCCACAGATTCACCTGGTTGCAAACAGGCTCTGTATAATTTTCTTGATAATTACACAATCTTGCATGCTGACACACTCACATGCCCAGCTCTTAATTTCAGCTAGACATCCTTTGCAGTCTTTAAACCAGCCACATTGATAAACTGTTCATCTTCTAAACTTAAGATGATATAAGCCAATGCTTCATCATGATTTTTCTGATCTCCAGCTGCAAAAACCTGTGATGGATTTATAACGATATACAACAGCTCCTTAGCCTTCAGGAAACATTCCATCTTTGCAGCCCAAATTATATAGTTCTTCTGCCCCAAACGAGGCACAGAGCATTCTTTAAATTCAACAGCAGCCATCCTGAAATCTCTGCCTTGTTTCTCTTTTTAAACACAGGGAGTCTCTTCAGCTTAAATTACAATGCAGTCCTTCTATGTGCTCTGGGCCCATAACCTATTAAAGTTTGTTACAAAAATCAAAACCAGAAGCACACACAGATAACTGATTCAGCTGGATTCATTAACTTCTTTATAAACATAGTAACAGATGAATTTACAATACCATTAGCAGAGTTCTTCTTCAAGTAAACACAAGCAGGAGTTAGTTTCATTTCAGCAGAGCAGACCAGTAACAGAGAGCAGAGAGTGGGGAGTGAGGTAACAAGGTAAGCCAATTAATAGGCATAGCAACTAAGTCAGCCAATGGGAGCTAACCACTTCTGAGTCTGTGCAGAGAATCGAAACTGGAACTTAAGCTTAAGGCTGGGCGTCGCTCACTCTCCACTCTCTGCTGATGAATTTTTTCAGTTTGATTAGGATGTAAATAAAAATGAAAATATTACGATGTTTAGTTATGTTAAAATATTATAATTGTACTAAGGAATAGCAATTATTTATGTAAGCGAATAGGATTATATAAGCATAACATAAATGTCAATATGAAATGCTGTATTATAACCCTAGAGGTTATGTATTGTATTCTGTATTGTATTGTCATGTCGTGTCTGTTTTTTGTATATGTCTTTTTTATGTCGCTTTTCTAAAGGTAAATACTAAAATAAAAACTATTTTAAAAAAGATACTCTACTTGTTTTGATATTCTTACTCCTTTAGCAAGGCAATTTATTTTGATACTTTCAAATGTTTGAGGTGAAAAAGAAATAATTTACTTGGGATGGCAGGTTGGGGAATAATGGTTTCACTGATTTCTGGTTTGCTATGTCAATTGTGGCTTACACTTCATGGTAATGTTTCTATTAAATGATGGTAGAGCTGTATTCAGTTTCAAAATTGGACATACAAATTGGGCACACAATCAAATTCAGTTTCTTAGAGAATAAATATCTACAAACAAAGTACATACACACAGCTCAGTTTATATCACAATGGAGGCTATAAAATGTTCCCTCTATTTAATATATTCTCAAATAATGATACAATGGCTTATTAATCTGTTTCATTTATCCTGAAGTAGTATGGGTTTTTTAACCCAAGAAGAGTAAACTTATTTCTTTCTTCTGTACAGGCTGGCATGGCCTTGACATATGACCCTACAGCTACTATACAGAATGGGTGAGTAACATACACTTTACTATTTTTAATGGCATTGTGATATTTTCTAAAGCAGTTTTAAATTGTGAACACAATTTCAAAGCAAGTCAACCACAGCGGTATTATTTGAGACAACTTAAATATGTATTAAGCAGGAAAAAATCATTTTCCCTCATTTATTTCTAGACTATTAGTTATGAATTGGGAATGATTGAACTGAATTTTAAAAAGATTTGCTTCAATTTTTATATTATCTAAAGCTAACTTATTGACACTGGTCAAGTTGTTCAGGAAGGCAGGCTATGAGTAGGAGGTAGGCATGTTTTAAAGAATCTTGAATACCCAGGCAAACATTACTATTCATTTATCTATTCATCATGTATGGATGGCATTTATATCTCGCAGTGGAATACGCATTTTATTCCTACAACAAGCACTCTTATAGGTAAACAGAACTGAGAAGAGATTGAATGGGCCAATATAACTTGTGAAATCCATAGTTGGGTTTTAAATATGAATCTCCCTGCTCCAAGATCAACAACTCAACCATTAGACTAGCCTTTCTCTTCAGGCTATTACTGAATAATGTGAATACCAAAAGGTTGCCTTATTTTTGTTTGTTTAGTAATTTCAGACAGATGCCATACTTGACAATGTTTTGGAATCAGAAATTGGGCAAGGTTATTCCAGCATGGCTCACATAGCACATTACACAAAACTATTTTGCTTCTCTTCTCCTTGGTACATCTTATGTTTTTCAGGAGAAAGAGTCTTTGTGTAGATCCAATCAACCAAGAGCTCCATATAATTATGTTATAATGTTTACTTACTTACTTACTTACTTACTTACTTACTTACTTACTTACTTACTTACTTACTTACTTACTTATTAGTGAGACTTATATACCACCTCATAGTGCAAACACTCTCTAAGCGGTTTACACCAGTAAGCAATGTACATTTATATTGCCCCTAACAATCATGTACACAAGGGAGAGAAGACTTTCTAGAACACAATCCTAAAAAGGCTTTATATTTACTTTTCAATTGTGATAAGGCCAAAGTTGAAGGGGGTATAGGAAAATCTCCAACACTTCTAAAATAAGCAAAGTATCAGTTGCATCTATGTTCCCCCTGCAAGCCAATCAAAAGTGAGCAAAACAATTGGTTGAAAAAACAACTATTTAGAAGTAATTCTGACAATATTCAGCACAGCCTCACCTGCCCCCTTCCTTGGCAGGGTGAGGCTGGAGCGTTCGGCCTTTAGTCAAGGCTCCCAGCATAGCGGTGGGCAAGCGTGCTGCTTTGCAGGATGAAGTGGGTGGACATAATTGCAAGTCCAGCCCTGGCTATGGTGAGGAGCAGCGACTGCGTCTGAGCCCAGGGTCTGAGAAGAATGAACAGGAGGGGCGCAGTGGCTAGGCTGCCTTCTGGTGCACTGCATTTGGGTTTTTCCTTTGGCCTGACTGCTTTGGCGTATGGCCTGATTGTTGCCCAAATGCAAAAGGGTTTCTCTATCAGCAGGGATTGGGAGGCTGAAGGCCTCTGTCTTTGTGGCCATGCAATTCTAAAATCATTGGGCTGCTGCTGGGGAGGGGAATCAACTTAAGACAAAACAAGCATTATCCACCATGGTTTATTGATTGCCAAGTTTTCCTCGGGTTTTCCCATCCCTTCCTGGGCTATTAAAATCACATTGGCAAGGTCTGTACTGAACACCTGGCTGCAAACTAGTCAGCCGGATTTTAGCCTAGCCTGTTGTGCAATCCCAGGCCACATTCTAGAGGTAAGAGGATGTAAAAACAGGAGAGTCCTGCAAAATTGCTCTGTTATTTATTCTTGCCATTAGCAGCAATAACTATGTTCTTTGACGTGTTTGCTAGCAGCCTGCAGGCTGTGAACTTCCCTTTCCCCCTTGGGGAAAGAATTCAGAAGTGCTAGATTTATTTTTCCAGCTAATTACAGTATACTTTATGGGTTTTTAAAGAAACTGAGAAAAAGATGTGTCTGAAAATTAAAGAATTTATGAATTGAGTTGTGAGACAGGAAAGGAAATTACATGGACTTGTGCATTTCCAATTGCTGACAGGTGCGCCACTAATGTCTGACCTGATACCTGCATGCTCTCAGATCCCAAAGATTATTTTAATTCTTCATAGGCCACTATTGTCGATTAACAAAGTACTTTCGGATTCTGATTTTTAAGGTGAGTATCCTGAGCTACAGAGGCCATTGATCTTCTTCTTAAATACATAACAATAAAATAATGAGAACTAAAGGTTCAAAGCAGGGGTGGGTTCCAATTTTTTTTACTGCCGGTTCTGTGGGTGTGGCTTATTTTGTGGGCATGGCTTGGCGGTCAGGCAGGTGTGGTTTCAGGTGGGCATGGTCAGGTGACTGGGTGGGCGTGGCCAACTTGTAAAATGTGATGAAACTCACTTAACGCTCTTGCTTAGCAACCAAAATTTTGGGCTCAATTGTGGTCATAAGTTTTTCTTTCTTTCTTTCTTTCTTTCTTTCTTTCTTTCTTTCTTTCTTTCTTTCTTTCTTTCTCTCTCTCTCTCTCTCTCTTTCTTTCTTCTTTCTTCTTTCTTTTCTTTCCTTTCCTCCCCTTTCCTTTCCTTTCCTTCTTTCCTTTCCTCGTTTCCTTTCCTTTCCTTATATATCTATCATCTATCTATATCTATATCTAATCTATATATCTATATCTATATCATCATCTATATCATCATATCTATCTATCTATCTATCTATCTATCTATCTATCTATCTATCTATCTATCTATCTATCTATCTATCTATCTTCTATCTATCATCTATCTATTTTCAGGAGTTTTATTGCAACACATACAGGTTCAAATCTTGCACAGAAAAGACACAGATCATTGTTTTTCCACTCACCCACCCCAAAAAAACCCACCAAAAACAGCATGCAATATTAAACAGCCTGGAAAATTGCTTGCGTGAACATGGAGGCTGCATTGTGCCATACCTCTGCAGCTGCAAATCAAGAAGGCCAGAATAGCTTTGGAAAGAGAGTTACATTTGGGCAAATAAAAGGGGGGACGTGGAAGGTTCCCCCCTTTTCACCGACTGCTGGGTTAAATGGAAGCAGGAGAATTGAAATGAAATTTTCCCTGGATTTGCAGAAACCCTCCTTTTGAGGTTTTTTGCAGGGAGAGAAAAGAAGGTGGGATGGGGATGGGGCGGCCTTCTGGAGCCCTCTTGGGTTCAAATATATGAGGGGCTAGTGAGTCCAGTCCTTACTCGAGGATGGTTTTTGTAGTTCTGCTGTGTGGACGCACCCAGCAGCGGCAGTGATGGGGGCAGAGTTTGCTTGGGCTCTCCTCCATCCTGGAACCGCGCCGCACACAGGGGAGTTTTCTGGCATGGCGCAGTTTTGGGATGACAGAGAGCTTCCTTGGGAGAGCCAGCGGTGGTGGCAGAGATTGCTTGGGAGAAGCCAAGGAAGCTCTCTGCCATCCTGAAACCGTGCCGCATGCGGGGGAGTTTTCCGGCGTGGCGCAGTTTTGGGATGGTGGAGAGCTTGCTTGGGAGAGCCAGCGGCGGTAGCAGAGATTGCTTGGGAGAGGCCAAGGAAGCTCTCTGCCATCCTGGAACCACGCCCTGAGGCGGCGGCAGTTTACCTGTTGAGGCTCTGAGCCTCAGCACGCCGAGCCGGAAGGGAGGCAGCCAAACAGGTGGGCAGGAAGGGCGGTGGCCCTGAGCCTCAACAGGTAACCCACCGCTGCCTCAGTGCCTGCCAGGAGCCTCTTCCTCCACCAACCTGGCACACCAAACTTTGCAAGGCAGTGGGAAGCAGCCCGAGAGCTGGGGCAGGTGCCCCACATGCTCTGCGACCAAGCCGAGCCCCACGCACCTCTCTGCCTCCCACCTCACCTGCCTCCTCCTCCTGCCAGGCAGGGAGGGAGGGCAGCAAGAAGGGCAGTGGCGGCCCCTGCCAAGTGCAGTGGCCAGAGGCAGCAGGCAAGGCGTTTCCAGCACGCCTGTTAATCTGGCCGGCCATGCAACTTCAAGTTTGGTGTGGAAGACGCTGGTGGCTGAGTGGGTGGCAGCCCCCCCTGTGCAGGGAGAGTGCCAGGCCTGCACTTGGGATGGGCCACCGTTCTTGCTGCCCTCTCTCCCCGCCTGGCTGCAGACATCCACCTGCCCTCCCAAAGCAGCCCTGCCGCCATTCGCTTTTGTTTCGCAGAGGGAGAAGGAAGAAAGCGGGCAGCGAGAGGGGCAGGAGAGCTGGCGGAGGGGTGATACCAGCAATGGGTGGACAAGTGCGTGCGGGGAGGGAGGGAAGCGCGCTGGAGATCCTAGCTGCAGTTTACTCGTGAGGATCTCCCGCGTGCTCCGCTTCCTCCCTCCACCCCTCCCTCCCTGCCTCCCTCAGTCCACCCGCTGCTGGCATCACCCCTCCACCAGTTCTCCCTCCCGGAACCCCGGAGCCCTTCCCATGGGTTTCCCCCAGCTGGCCTAGCCTGCGAGGGAAGCACGCGGGAGATCTTAGCTGCAGTTTACTCGCATTGATCTCCTGCGTGCTCCACTCCCTCCTTCTCCCTCCCCGCACGCATCGGTCCACCCACTGCTGGTATCACCCCTCCGCCAGCTCTCCTTCCCCCGCTCACCTGCCGGCCCATGCCCTTCTGCCTTACCTTTGCCAGCAGCGGTGAGCAGAAGAAGTACACGGCTAAATTCTGCAAGTAGGGGCTGGGCAGGTGAGTGAGCATCAGGCAGGCGGGGTGAGCTAGCATCGGGTGGGCGGGGCATGCGCAGTGGAGAAAAATCTGAAAATATTCGAAAAAAAAGAAAAAAGCCAAAAACAAGATGGTGACACATGCGGAGTGCCAGAAACTCGGCTTCTGCGCATGCGCAAAAGAAGAAAAACCCAAAAAAAATTAAAAAAATAAAAAAAATCAATTACGATTGGGGGGGTGTGGGGGGGTATGGCTCCAGCCCCCTCCCTGTCACAGGTTTTATTTGTTTGATATGTGTCTTGGTAGCGTTTTTGTTTGATTGTCCTTTTATATCTCCCTGACCAAGGGTTGTATCCCGTTTCACTTTTCTCTCTCTTTAGAGGCTTGCTTCTTCTTTTGGAATATCTCTAAGCTCTGCAGGATTGTTTAAGATTAGCTTTATGTAAGGAATAGACAGACGTTGACACGTTTCTTTAACCAACTATTAAACAGTTTATTTAAATACAGCTTCTCAGTAATTGTCAAGTGAATTTGTTACAGACACCAGCTCTTCAATTCTTTCTTTTACTTTTCTTCACTCTCTGAGACTCTCTTTGCTTTCCTGACTAAACCTAAGCAAATCTAATTCTTCTTTGTTTCTAGACCTATAGATAAGAGCACGTTTCACCGTTTATCTCTATCCACAGATTATTCAATATATATCAATCACTCTTGTTCCCTGACCCTGGCACCTGCTTTCCACAGAACTACCTAAGGCCTAACTTCTCTCTTTGGAAGTCACACACAGAGCTCCTCAGCTCTTCTCACTAATACAGACAGAGAGCTTTCTTCTAGCTCTTCTTACTAAATCCTTCCCTACTGGAAGTTACCACATAACAGAGAGAGCTTTCTTCTAGCTCTTCTCACTAGCTCTTCCTTCTATTGGAAGTTACCTCATAACATAACAGAGCTTTCCTCCTTTGACAATTACTTCATAACATTACAGAGAGCTCAACATTTCTCTCAGCCAGGCCTTTTATAGTTCCTGGCCCTGCTATCTATGCTCCGATTGGCTGTCTCTTATGATGTCATCTATCCCCCCTCCCTTCTGGAGCACTGGGATAAACACCTCCCCCTTTCTACTTACCATGCATTTTAAAGCTGTCTGGCTCTATACTTACTTGCTTAAACAGTTCCTTTTAACAACATTATAACTTTATACAATAACTTACTATTTTACACTCAGTACCTGTATGTGGGCACCACAACTCCTTCCCCTTGGAATTGAAAAAAAATGACCACGTCATTTTTTTTCTTCAAAGTTACCTGTGGGTATAAAACTTTAAACAGAGAATCTTTTCCAACTGTCATGATTAGAGCAATTTTATACAGTCATTACATGATAAGTCTCTGTAAGTCTTTATTAATCTGGTACAGGTCTGCTTGCTTCCTTGTTGTCCTCGGTGTCGTCAGGGTTCCGTCTCGGTTCCGCTTGCTTCTGCGTCGTCCTGGCATCGTCCGGGCTCCGTCTCGGTTCCACTTGCTTCCGCATCGTCCTGGCATCGTCCGGGCTCCATCTCGGTTCCTCTCCGGCCTTGTCCTCACCTCGTCCTCGTGGACCGCCGTCCACAGGTTCTTCTTGGTTGATGCTGGACAATGCATCTGCTACCCTGTTCTCTCTTCCTTTATACTGAAATGTTTTTTTTCTGGTGTTATGGTAAATGCTATCTCTGACTGCCTCTTTTTTCAATTTTACGTGTATTTCTTTTGGCAATTTATGTCGCCCTATGTAATTCGTGTTCACTCTGAAGGCCTCATCTATTTCTCTTATTATTTCTTGCTTATCATGTTGCATTGTTAGTTCTAATGGTTCTGCTATCTTTTTGCCTGTGTTAATTTTATGTTCTGTGCCCTTTGCTTTCCCTGGTTTCTCTGTGAACCCACTAGCATACTTTCTAACTGGGCACATTAATTGTTCCTTTTGTTCCTTCATTGGTTTGGGACTTATATTCACTTTCTCTATAGAATTTCCTTTTGGTTGAGTCTTATCATTGTTTGGGCAAAATATATCTGACCCTTCATCTTCTATCTGGTTATAAAGAACCATCTGCTCTGGATTCCAATACTGCTTTATCGAATTCACGTGCACAACCCTCTCTAAATTATCATCTATTCTCTTAATTACGTAATTTACAGGAGTGGTCTGTTTAATTATTTCATAGGGACCTTCCCAGTCATTTTGCCATTTGCTTCCTTTTACATAATGTAGGAACAGTACTCTATCTCCTGTCACAAACTGTCTATCTTTTGCACTTTTATTATACCATTGGCTCTGTTTTGCTTGAGCTTCAGTTACGTTCTGTTGTGCATAGTTCATAGCTTCTGCCATGTCTTCTTTTAGCTTTTTCACATAAGATATAACCTCCAAAGGTTCCTTTTCCTGTTCTACTGCCCTCTCTTTCCTCACTAGGTCTAAAGGACCCTTTACTGTTCTTCCATATACCAGCTCACATGGACTGTCACCTGTGCTCGAATGTCTAGTGTCTATATTAATCGGCCCTACATTATCAACTATAATTTTTTCCATATCATTCTCTGGCTTACTTTCCTTATCTTTATCTATTTCCTGAAACAAAGTTTGCAAGGTAGGATCTTGCATTTGCTCTTCTGCAAACTCTTGTTTGCTGGTCACATTTATGCTCTCATTCGTTACGGGCAAGTTAAGTTGCACCTGGTCTGACTCTGCTTGATGGAAAACTTGTTTGATCTCCTTTTTAACTTCAGGGGAGACTTCTGTCCTCAGGTTGTTGGATTTTTGTATTTGCTCTATCTGCTTCCCCAGACTATTGCCCACTAGGATGGGAGTAGGTATAGCATCATAGATGGCGAAATCATGGTAACCTTCCCATGTACCTATGGCTATCTTGATACGTGCCACCCTTGTTTGTATCACTGGACCTCCCAGACCTCTTAATTTTATGCTTTCTCCTTCCACAATATCTTGAGGTCTCACTAAATCACTTTTTATTATGCTTATCACAGATCCAGTGTCACGTAGGCAAAAATAAGCCTGTTCATTAATTTTCACCTCCCATATATATTCAGGATCTGGTATGTTGTGTAAGGTTATGCACACAAGGTTTCTGCAGATCCCATCCCATGACTCAACACTGTCTTTTGCTTCCTGGGTCAGGCCTCCATTTTGTTTTTCTACTGTGACCTGCCCTCTAGGCCTACTGTCGCTCTTTGCTTCAGAAGACTCCCTTGGCTTACGTATATATAAACTGGTGTAAGCATCATTTTTCCTATCTTTATTAAATGTTTTGGATTGGTTACATTGAAACTGCATATGGCCTGGCTTGTGACACTTGAAGCAAATACGATCTCTATTAAAATCTGTTTGTGCCTTTCCTTTTGCTTGCCTATAGATTTTTTCTTTCTGAGGTAAAGGTTCCCTGTATGTTTGGCCTTTCAATTCTTTCCTATATGCATTGGGACTTCTATATGGTTTATTTCTTATGTCTGGAGTGACTGGTTTCTGGAAACTCTCTTCATATGCCTGCAGCATAGAATCTGCCCATAGGGCCACCTCTTCTACTCTTTGAAATTGCTTGTCAGGGACTAGCCACTTGATTTGCCCTGGGAGAAGCTCATACAAGCGTTCTAGGGCTAATAATTCTTGTAATTGTTCTAGACTTCCCACCTTAGCTTCCCTGAGCCAATCCATTAAATGTTTCTTTATTCTGGAGGCCACTTGAGCATATGTCTCTCTCCCTTTTCTGTACACTGACCTAAAAGCCTTTCTGTAATGTTCAGAAGTCAGCCTGAACCTCTGTTTGATCACTTCTTTAAAGCGTGTGTATGACATAGCATCTTCATCGCTTAAACTGGAATATATTTCTAGAAGTTGCCCGGCTAATCTGGGCCTCAAATACCCCATTCGTTTCTCCTCAGGCACACTCAGTTCTAAGCAAGTCCTTTCAAAAGCAGACATAAATGATTGCACATCATCTCCTGGAGAATACTGAGGAAATCTTTTTATGTCAATCTTTTCATGGCTACTTGTTCCTCTAGACTCTTGTTCTACCTGTGACATTTTTAATTTCGCCATAGCCAATTCATGTTCAAAGGCTTCTTTCTGCATCCTAGCCTGCATCTCCCTTTCTTCCCTTTTTTGCTCTCTGGAAAATCCCATTTCTCTTATATCCCGTTCATGGCTTAACTTAATCCTCAAAAGTTCAGCTTCCAAGTTTACATTTGACATGGGCTCATCAACCTGTGGCCCTTCACCCCCAGCTGACTGTATCTGTCTTCCAGTTCTTGTTTCCATTTTTTTTAAGGTTTTAAAATGACAAGCCTCTTTCCTCAACCTGTGAGCTCCTTTTTATATTATATATATATAGTCTTTCTTTTATCTTATTTTCACAGTGATACGATTGTCCTCCCTTACAATACCAATCAAACTTTTACCTCAGAGAGGATCAATCTACACCTTTCAAACTGAATTTTGACTCCACTCGAACTCGCACCCTGAGTCCTTCGTGGATTAACACAAGGCTTTCAATGTCCAGTAGTTTTGAGTGGTGTTTCTACTTTACCAATCTCAGTTTACCTCAAAACACCCTCTCTGCCTACTTTCAGCCAATCTCCTTACTGTTACCCTTTTTCGTTTACCTCAGGAGATGTGAGCTTCAGCCTTAAAATTTTAAAATTCAAGAATTTTTCTCTCAGCCTTTTGCACTAAATATTGTTTCGTTCTCCACAAGTTCAAATCCCGGCGCTGCCACCAGTTGTGGGGGGGGGTACGGCTCCAGCCCCCTCCCTGTCACAGGTTTTATTCGTTTGATATGTGTCTTGGTAGCGTTTTTGTTTGATTGTCCTTTTATATCTCCCTGACCAAGGGTTGCACCCCCTGTTTCACTTTTCTCTCTCTTTAGAGGCTTGCTTCTTCTTTTGGAATATCTCTAAGCTCTGCAGGATTGTTTAAGATTAGCTTTATGTGAGGAATAGACAGACGTTGACACGTTTCTTTAACCAACTATTAAACAGTTTATTTAAATACAGCTTCTCAGTAATTGTCAAGTGAATTTGTTAGACACCAGCTCTTCAATTCTTTCTTTTACTTTTCTTCACTCTCTGAGACTCTCTTTGCTTTCCTGACTAAACCTAAGCAAATCTAATTCTTCTTTGTTTCTAGACCTATAGATAAGAGCACGTTTCACCATTTATCTCTATCCACAGATTATTCAATATATATCAATCACTCTTGTTCCCTGACCCTGGCACCTGCTTTCCACAGAACTACCTAAGGCCTAACTTCTCTCTTTGGAAGTCACACACAGAGCTCCTCAGCTCTTCTCACTAATACAGACAGAGAGCTTTCTTCTAGCTCTTCTTACTAAATCCTTCCCTACTGGAAGTTACCACATAACAGAGAGAGCTTTCTTCTAGCTCTTCTCACTAGCTCTTCCTTCTATTGGAAGTTACCTCATAACATAACAGAGCTTTCCTCCTTTGACAATTACTTCATAACATTACAGAGAGCTCAACATTTCTCTCAGCAAGGCCTTTTATAGTTCCTGGCCCTGCTATCTATGCTCCGATTGGCTGTCTCTTATGATGTCATCTATCCCCCCTCCCTTCTGGAGCACTGGGATAAACACCTCCCCCTTTCTACTTACCATGCATTTTAAAGCTGTCTGGCTCTATACTTACTTGCTTAAACAGTTCCTTTTAACAACATTATAACTTTATACAATAACTTACTATTTTACACTCAGTACCTGTATGTGGGCACCACAACTGGTGTCCAAAACTTCTGCAAGCTCTGTCCAGTTGTGTTGACTTCAATCAAAATTTAATCTAAGATCTTCTTAGCCATAATCTAATATCAGTATAAACAAATTTTAAGTTATGGTTTAAAACATGGATAGCCAAGTGAATATTTGTCCAGAGTTTGTTTCTGAAAAGACTGCTGTTTTAAAAAACGTAAAATCATTTTGCAAGATGAACCAGGTCTTTAGCCATATAGATATGAATGGCTGAAGTTTTGATTTGGAAAGTTCTGTGTTAAATGGAGTTGATGAAAGTGAGAGGCAAGATACGTATTTAAAGAACAAAAGAAATGCACAACAGCAAGATATATGAACAATGGTAAAAGCAAGGATGGTTTACAAGGAAGAGAAGTATGAATGATTGTAGCATGCATTTGATTTAGTCATTTTACTTCATCCTTTCTTCCCTCTTTTGACCATAGTCATGTACAGTAGTAATTAAAGAAAATATATTAGGAAAAATGTCTGTTTCATGTATCTTCAGTGATAACTAAGCTCAATCACAGATCTTTCTGCTCTGCTTTAGCTGCTGTTCAAGGAAGCAATAAATTTCCAAAGTCCTGGATTCAAAGGAAATAGTCAGTCTGAATGTCAGCTGGGAAGCAATTAATATTGCTATTAATTTATCATTCTTTATGGCCTTTGCTATTAATTGGCTGTAAAAGATCAGGTTGCCAGTAAAGGGACGGAAGTAATATTTCACTGATAAATTCCATCTTCTATTGATAAATGTTTACTGTACCTAATCAGCACTCCCATAGGAACCTTACTAGAAGGAATAAAAAAAATAGAATTATGATAGTGGATATAATATGCTTAGTCAGACATTTAGGAAGCAGTGGGTCTTTGATATTCTCCTCATTGCCTCCAGATCTTTCGAGGCCTCTGTGATAATAAAATTGCATTTGAGGAGAGCTTGGTTCCTGGTGACATATAGGGACACACAGTATTCATGCAGTATCCTTGGCATGATAAGAAAATGGTTGTAAGTCTAATCTAGCCTATAGTCCTAGAATTCCCAGATGTGTTTTGTCCATATCAAAGTATTAATTACTTAGCTTTTCAGATCTTCAAAAGCTGGCTAGATGCCAAACCTCATCTACGACAGAGGAGTTTTCATGGCTCGTTGGGTGGAAAACTTGATGTCCTGAGAATAAAACATTTCACTTTATAAAATGCTTATTATCTGCCTGCCTCACTCTCCCTTTTCTTTTCCCTCTCCTCCCATCTCTATTTCTTCTATCTAATTTAATCTATCACCTATCTCTCTCTTTTTCTTACTGCTACATCATGAGCAGATTTTTGCCTTTCTCTTTCAAAAAAACAAACAGAATCTCACCCTAAACCACCAAAGCAGATCCTATCCACCATGGAGATTCAGTCTTTGAAATCTTGAAATCAGTTCAAGTGACAGGATAAGAGGGGGAAAATCACTTGTTTTTATTCTTTTATTAGAAGCTACCACCTTCTCCACGACTTTACCTATAAACCCCGACAAGACTGAGTGGCTTTGGATATTGCCTCCTAAAGACTATGACAACTGTCCCTCCTTGGTTCTCGAGGGAGCGAAACTGACTCCCTCGGATCAGGTCCGCAACTTGGGGGTCCTCCTAGATCCACAGCTAAAATTGAAACATCATCTTACTGCTGTGGCTAGGGGGGCCTTTGCACAGGTTCGCCTGGTTGCGGCCATACTTGGAGAAGGAGGCTCTACTCATGGTCACTCATGCCCTTGTCACCTCCCGCTTGGACTACTGCAACGCGCTCTACATGGGGCTACCCTTGAAGAGTATCCGGAGACTCCAGTTGGTGCAAAATGCGGCTGCGCATGCTGTGGTGGGTGTGCCAAGGTACACCCACGTGACACCTATACTCCGCCAGCTGCACTGGTTGCCCATCAGTCTCCTGGTCCAATTCAAGGTGTTGATCATCATCTTTAAAGCCCTGCATGGCTTAGGACCAGGCTATCTCCGGGACCGCATTCTGCCTCATACTTCCCTCTGACCGGTTAGGGCCCACAGAGTTGGCCTCCTCCAGCTCCTGTCAGCCAAGCAATGCCGGCTGGCGGGCCCTAGGGGGAGGGCCTTCTCTGTGGCGGGCCCCGCGCTCTAGAACCAACTTCCTCCAGAGACCCGAACCATCCCCACCCTGCTGGCCTTCCGAAAAGCCGTTAAGACATGGCTTTTCCTGCAGGCAGGGGGTAGAGCTTAATTCCATCTGAACTCTCCCCCGGGTATGTCTGGTTGTTGGATGGTTTTTAATATTGTAATTTTTAATTTTTATATTCTGATTTTAATCCAATTGTTTATTGGTTGTTCTTGTATTTTTTTCTGTGCTGTACGCCGCCCTGAGTCCCTCGGGAGTTGGGCGGCATATAAGAAAACCAAATAAATAAATAAATAAATAAATAAATAAATAAATAAAAGGTAAGTTGGAGACCGAACGAAAGTTCTTCAAATCCGCTGGATCCAGGGAAGGCTTCTTAAGGAGGGGTCTCACCACCACAACCTTTAAAGGCTGCGGTATGGATCCCTCCCTAAAAGAAGCATTGACCACCGCCTGGATCCAGCCACGTGCCACCTCTCTGCTGGCCGAAACCAGCCAGGAGGGGCACGGGTCCAATAAACAGGTGGAAGAGCTCATCGCACCCACAGCCTTGTCCATGTCATCAGGAGAGACAGGCTCAAACTCCTCCCACAACGCTGGACTAAGACTTGCCCCTGTCAACTCAATGGACTCTGTCCAGCCGGAGTCCAGATTCGACCGGATCTGAGTGACTTTATCCGTCAGAAACTGCACGAATTCCTCAGCTCTACCTTGCAAGTGTTCCTCACTCCCCCCTTTGGCGAGGAGGGCGCAAGTCATCCTAAACAAGGCGGCTGGGTGAGAATCTGCTGATTGATACACATGTTATCGTAATTGTACATCATTGATAATTGTTTATAATTAGATTGGAAAAATATTGGTGGGTATAATTTTTTTTACCTTGAAGTGATTATTAGGGGAAGTATGGAAATTAGTTGTAGTAAGAGGACACAGTTGTAAAGTTATGAGTTGACCAGCGTTTTTCAAATTTGACATGTATGTGGTATTAATATATGGACTTCAATTCCCAGAATTCTCATCCAGTATGTCCACACTTCTTAAAGTTGCCAGGTTTGAATAATACTGCAATAGAAAAAAAGATAAAGGTGAAAATGGACAAGAAGTAATTATGATTCAGGTGCAATAAGTAAAGTAGGCATGCTTAGGAGCATGGATCTGCAAATCAGTAAAAATCCTGGGATATGGGAAAGCTGGGTGTGAAACCTTTCCACCTCTGGAATTTGCAAAAATAATAAAACGGTACAGTGTTGGACTTCACTTTTTTAAAAAAGAAACAACACGAGAAAAAGGAGGCTCGGGGGAGGGGAATATTATGTGTGTATGAGATAGAGACCCAATTGGAGAAGGTTCCTGCTAAAGTGTGTGTGAACATAAGTGCCTGAGATGTCGTAATATGGGGAAAAGAAAACCTAAAATAGATCAGCAAAGAATCAGTCAGGTAATTTGTATTTGCTTAATTTGAGAAGCATGTTTTTAGCAGCCTAGAGCTGTGTTTCTCAAAAGGGGTCCATGGAGCTCTTCAGTTCCACAAGAAGTCACCAGGAATTCCAAGATGTATTATTAAAAACTTTTTTTAAGCTTTGTGTGCCACACCGTGCTAGTGCTTGCAATGGCAGGAATTTTTACATGCTGTGACTCGGCTGCTGTCTGCCCCTTTGTTGTTGTTAAAAATGTTGTAAAATGTGTATTGCATCCGAAGTGCTATGTCTTGTAAAGCTTTCATTTTTTTTTAATGCAGGGGATCTCTGAGACCTCTAAATTATTTCAGGGGTTCTTCCAGGGTAAAACGAACTGGCCTAGAAAGTAAAATAGCAACATCAATATAATTGAAACCATTAAAGAAAATAAAAAAGGCACAGTTGTTATTTGGTTAATTAAAAGTAAGGCAAATACAAGCAAAAAAAGAATTTGTTACACATGTTTAAACACACACAAGTGCGCGCGCACATATTGTTATAATTGAAAAGCTATTTTTAATACTTGCATCTAGTTTTGGTTCATATATTTAAAAATAGTAAATTTTTGACAATCTTAGTAATAGAATATAATTATATACACCACAATCTGAAATCATAGGTGCCAGTTCTTAAGCTGATGTTGGCCTTCATACATCTTAGGTTTTTCCCAAGAACCTAGAATGTCATAATGTATTGAAATAGTTTATGTGCGAATCCAACCAGTGTAGCCTTTTGTAATTGAGAGATGGAAATTTTGTCAATGAATTTTCTAAGCATTATTCAAAAAAATTTGGTATGGCACCCAATGGAACCATCATGGCAGATTCATGCCCTAATCTTTCAACTTTGATTTTCAGATCTTGACACTTTGTGATCTTCTCAAATTCTCTCTCTTCATTCTGATATCCCCTGGCCTTGCCACATAAATTATCCACACTTTTTTTTCAATAAAGAAGAATATTTGTAGCTCAGGGTTGAAATGAGAAGTCCTTGGTGCTCTATGAGCTTGGTTGTTTTCTTGATGACATTTCATTACCCAAATTAGGTAACATCATTGATGCATTGATGATGTTTATTTTTATTATGAAATTTATTTACCATCTACTGTATCTTGTATTCAACTTCTCTGTGCACCTTACAGCATAAAAAATGTATGACCACTACATTTGCTTAATGACTGCTGCAAAAATCTTACAGGGAAGTATTGCAACGTGCAATGTTAAAGTATTTTAAAAAGACTTTTGAACTAGTCATTAAAAGAGCCAGGAGGAAGCGAGGATACAGTAACGACAGTTAATTGCTTGAAAAGAACGTTAAACATAAGGAAAAAACAATAAAGTTGGTTTTAAGTCCCATTAGGAAAAGCTCAAACAAGGACAGGATATAAAGCTTTTTAATTTCACCCTAAAAACCTTATAATAGGCACAATAAAAAGGAAAAGGCCTTAGTTTCTCTCTCTCTCTCTCTCTCTCTCTCTCTCTCTCTCTCTCTCTCTCTCTCTCTCTCTCTCTCTCTCTCTCTCTCTCCTCCCTCCCTCCCTCCCTCTTCTCTGTCTGTCTGTCTGTCTGTCTGGCTCTTTGTGTTTGTGAGAGAATGTAATAAATAAATTGCATATAGAAATTAATTTATTTATATAGTAATTAATTTATTGTTGAATTTTATTAAAACCCTTTTACAGCAGTTTGAGAATATGAAAAAAACCCCTTGAAATCTATCTTTAATTTATCTTTGTGGTTGATTACCGTATTTTTCATTCCATAAGACAAACTTTTTTGTCTCCCAAAAGTGGGTGGAAATGTCTGTGCGTCTTATTGAGCGAATATTGCCAAAGCTCCACCAACCAGCCGGCCCCCACCCTTTGGCCATTTTTAGCCCCTGCATGTCCTGTT